>JANAVB010044814.1:4541701-5034277 GCA_029216955.1 Iris pallida | reverse complement strand
CCCCTAACGGCGTCTCCTACGCTGAGGCCTTAAGGCCTGATCGGGGGCAGCGACCTACATCGGCGACGGTAGAGATCCAACTCCCGGACTTAGACTACTCGCCTCCATCTGACGGCGATCTCATCCGGGTTCCCTTCGCCGCGTCGGAGATCTCTTCCCTTTCCTCCTCCTTCTCCAAGTCGTTCGTGCTCAAATTCGGTTCCGGATTCCCGAAGATCTCTATAGCCTCGGCCGCGATCACTGAGTTGGGCCTCTCCGCAGCCTTCCGGATAGCTCCACTCGACCCCAAACATATGCTCCTTCACCTATCTTCCGACTCGGACTACGCGATAGCCCAGGCTAAGGGCACATCCAGAATGGGAACGCAGATCACCAAAGTGGTCAAATGGTCCCCCGCATTCAACCCTAAAATTGACTCAATAATCATTTCAACCTGGATCACCCTTCCCAACCTCCCTCTGGTCTGCTTCCCCGCAGCCGCCCTCAAATGGATTGCCAGCTCCTTCGGGACCCTAGTAGCCATTGCGGAAGAAACTCGTAACCTCTCCAAGTGCAACTATGCGAAGATATGTGTAGAGCTAGACCTTGCGAACGACCCTCCCCCCCCAAATTCATAGAGATCGAGCTCGGGGATATATCCCACAGACAGCAGCTGGCTTACGACAACAACATCATTTTCTGCAATCACTGTCAGATGAGCGGTCACCTAATTCAGCACTGCTTCCGTGCTCACCCGGAACTAAAGAAGAAAATTCTGCGCAACCCACGCGCATCCACTGCTCAAAGAGACCCCGCCATTATCATACACAAATCAAACCCCGACCCCCTCCATCAGATCGAAGGTCAGACTCACACTCACATTCAGATGGCCGCTACAACTAGCCGTGCTATCGTCCCTTTCAGTCCCTCCACACTCGCTCTCCACATTTCGTTCGAACTCCTCTCAGGTACCCCTCCCGTTGATGCACACCACGACTACTGTCCCCCCCATCACCACCTGCCAACAAGATGCCCCCAAGCTCAGCGGCCTCACACATCGCCCAAACGGTGATGACATCCTCATCTTCCAACCCCCCAACCAACCTGAGATCACCATACCACCCTCCCTTGAGGCCTCCCACTCCACCCAACCACCCGTCAACCGATCTCAACAACCAGGAGAGGACTCGTCGGAGAGCAGCTCAGAGCAGTTCGTGGCAGTCCAGACAGACCTTGAGCCCACTCGACATCCTCCCACCCCCCCAAAGGATGCTCAAACCTCTCGCAGCCATATCTTAACTGGCAAATTTTGGCAAGCCAAGGAAGCAGGGTTTCTGGACTGCGGCAACCCCTTTTGCGCCCTGGAAGAGCAGGACAACGACTTACCTATCACCAACGCTGACATGGATGGAAGCAGCGATCAAGGTCGGTCAAACTATAAGTCAGGAAGCCAAGGACTCATTAGCATCCTAACCAAAAAAACTTCATCCAAGAAGAACAAAAACAACCAAAAGCTGATGACGGCAAGGACTACCAGGTCCGCCACGAAGCACAACCAACCCCATCCCATTTCTCCAACCGATGCTTAACATCATCTCCTGGAATGTGAGGGGGCTCGGAAACAAACCGACGATGAACAGAATTCTCAACCTCAAGAAGACCCATCGCATTGACCTCTTAATCATCATCGAACCTAAAATCCCTCAAAAAAGACTTAAAGCCACCCAACTCAAGCTTGGTTTCCCGCATGCCATCACTGGCGGCAACGACATCTGGCTTTTTCTTGCTCAAGACTTCCAATTTGGCATCATCCATGACTCTCCCCAGGCTCTTACTTGTTGGGTTGAACACCCCGCCCTCAAGTCCCGCTCCGTCATCTCCGCTGTCCATGGCAGTTGCGACATCCCTGAGCGCAGATTGCTCTGGGCCGATCTCCTGAGGATTCATCCGCAGGGGCTTCCGTGGCTTTGTATTGGCGATTTCAACACGGTATCTTGCAACGAGGAGAAGTCCGACGGACGCCCTCCTCCCAAGCCAGTAATGGATGATTTCAATAACTTTACCTTTCATGGGAACCTCACCCCAATCCCCTTCCTCGACAGTGCATTCACCTGGTGCAACATGCAAGAGGGTCACCGGTGACAGTACTCCCGCTTAGATCGGGCGATGATCAATGATGGATGGCTCGACATGGGCCTGATCACTAATCTCTCTCACCTCAACTCCACAGAATCGGATCACTCCCCTCTTCTCGTCCAGATCAGCAGCAACCACACCGGCAACAAGAAAGCTTTTTGCTTCCTCAACTTTTGGCGTCATCACCCTCAATTCCAGAACACCGTAGCTTCGGCATAGAATTCCGTCTCGGCCATAGACCCTATGACCCGGATGGCGTCTAAGCTTAAAGCCACTCGAAAGGCCCTATTATCTTGGATCAAAGAGGCATACGGCGACATCTTCCAGGCTATACGAGAGGCGGAGGACGACGTCACCCGCGCGGAGTCTACATTTGCCCTTAGTAACTCCCCTGAGACCCGCTCATCCCTAAACCTCGCCAGAGCTCTTCTTAAATCTAGGCTGAGAGTGGAGAATGAATTCTGGAAGCAAAAAGCCAGATTGACCTGGGACACAGACGGCGACCGTAACTCCAAGTTCTTTCATGCCTGCGTTAAAGGACGCAGAAACAAATTAAAATTACACCGGATCCTCAACGATAATGGCAACCTGGTCGATGACCAGGCCGGAATTCAAGCCGCGGCCGTGAACTTCTACTCCAGCCTATTTACCAAAGAGCGGGTCGCTAAAGACGTGACGCTATTGTCGGTCATCCCTTCCCTCATTAGCGATAATGACAACGAGACCCTGCTGGCCACCACTTCCGAGGAGGAGGTCAAAGCTGCGGTCTGGTCCATTAATGAGCACAGTGCCCCGGGGCCGGACGGGTTCAACGGTGTCTTCTTCAGAGCTTGCTAGGACACCATTAAAACTGACTTAGTCGAAGCCACTATTGCCTTTCTCCAAAGGGCCAGATACCCTAATTCAATTTCATGTGCCAACATCATCCTTATCCCCAAGAAAGACAATCCAGAAACCTTTAAGGACTTCCGTCCGATCAGCCTCTGCACCTTCACCAACAAGATCATATCTAAGATTATCGCCAATCGGATGTCCAATCTTCTCCCCAAGATCATTTTCGAAGAGCAAAGCAGGTTTGTGAAAGGCCACAATATAATCGACAATATCCTTCTTGCTCAAGAGATGATCACGTGCATGAAGTTCCCGTCGAGGGGGGGAACGTGGCCATCAAACTCGACATGGAAAAAGCATACGACCGCCTGGACTGGCAATTCATGATCTGGGTATTCAGGGCCTTTGGCTTCTCCGAATCATGGATTGACATCGTCTTCAGATCTATCAATAATGCGTGGTTCTCCACCGTCATTAACGGTCAGGCAGCGGGATTCTTTCGTTCAACTCGCGGGGTTAGACAGGGGGATCCGCTCTCTTCCACCATTTTCATTATCGCGGCCGAAGCCCTCAGCAGAAGCCTCAACAGCATGCCCAGTATGGCCGGTTACAACCACTTCCACACCACCACCGGTTGCCCACTCATCACTCACCTGGCCTACGCTGACGATATCCTCATCTTCTTCTCCGAAGACAGCGGATCGATCGAGGTCGTCTTGAATACGATCGCCAGATACACCAACTGTTCAGGTCAGCGAGTCAACAACAATAAGAGCGTCATCTACACTCATCACAAAGCTGACAGAACCCGCTCAACCCTGCTCACCAACATGACCTCCTTCAGCACGGCCTACCCCCCATTCATTTACCTCGCGTGCCCGCTGGTGTCCGGTAAGGCCAACTCAGGTATATACGACCGTCTAGCAGATAAGATCCGCAAACTCATCGCAGGATGGCATAACGCAACCTTATCCCCAGGAGGCAAAACGATCCTCATCAAACACGTGCTATCGTCCATCCCGATGTACATTTTGGCCGTCTGCTCCCCCCTCCCGAAGGTGCTCCACTCTCTTGAATCCTTCTTCGCCAAGTTCTTTTGGAGACATAGCGACGGCAAAGACAAGCATCACTGGGCCAGTTGGGAGACGATGGCCAAACCCACTGGAGAAGGTGGTCTGGGCTTCTGCAGACTCACCCACATCATGGACGCCTGCTCCTTTAAGTTATGGTAGAAGTTGCGCACCGAGACCTCCTTATGGACGAAGTTTATGAGAGCTAGGTACTCCATATTCTCTCATCTGTCGGAGGCTAGAACAAACAACAGATCCTCGCCATCGTGGCACCGCAAAACTCGGGGCCGCATCACTGCTGAACCTCTTGTTCGTCTCTAATTGGGTGACGGCTGCTCCCAGGCCTGTCTGGAGCGGTGGTTAGGAGAAGATATCATTCATCCCAACATTCTTACTCTGCAGGGGTGCGCCATTAGAGACCTATGGGAGGGCGGTTTCGGATGGAATTGGAGTAAGGTCAGAGATTGGCTTGGCCAACCTGCGGCAACCAGTCTTCTTGCTACGAATCTGCGGATTACCGACGCGTCAGACTCTTGGAGATGGTCCCCTAACCCGAGTGGGACATTCACTTTGGCCTCCGCCAGAATTGTAGCCAGAGGCAGCGGGGTGCCGAATATCGTCTATGCCAAATTTTGGCAGGCATGCATTCCCATCAAATGGTCTATCCTCATCTGGCGTGCTCTTCGCCGCAAGATCCTGACGGATGACATCATCGGATCATTAGGATTCAGCCTCGCTTCCAGATGCCACTGCTACGAGGAGCACAAGACGGAATCAGCTGAGTACGTCCTTCTTTTGGGGGACCTGGCTGCAGGCACATGGTCCAAGCTTCACCATAACCTTAGTATGGGGCAATCGACCGGGGGCTTCTACGATCTCCTGGACTTCTGGAGTCGATCCTACGGGCAACAGATCGTAGCAGCCGCTGGCATTTAGGTTCTTTGGAAAAATAGGAACAAATCCCGATATGAAGGGAGCCAAGTCCCCCCTCCTCAGCTGTACAGAGAGGTCATCAAACAATGCTTCAAAGTGAGGAGGCGCTGCTCTCACGTCTCCAACTCGTTCTGGGAGGCCCTGGCTTAGGCCGCCTTCCCCTCCCTTTTTGGGTGTCGTATCGCACTTTTCGTTTTCTGTCCTTTTGTCGCGTTAGCGCGCTTACTTGTATAGGCTTCGGCATTTTGTGCCTACTACTTCAATAAAAGCCCGGTTATATATATATATATATATATATATATATATATATATATATATATATGAACCAGGTAAATGTATTACTAAAAAAATGTGAGACGTACATCAAAAAGGGCTTAGTTAGTCGTGCCCATACTTTCTAATCAAAATCTATATTATGTAAAATGCCAGTGATTATTGTGTTGTGGCCCTCAAACACTTTGTTGTTGCATTCCTTCTAGATGTGCCAAATTGTTGAGGCGAGTCTTGCACATGCTTATCGAAACCATGCTATTCCTCTGCTTCTGTCGTCTTGTACAGACTGAATCGCTTCATCTACGTCTTCCACCTGATGTAATAGAAGGCTAAGGTCATTACATTGCTTCTGCCATATCTTTCTCGTCATTGGGCATGAGAAATACAAATGCTCCATGGATTCTGCTCCTTGAGTGCACAACACACAGGATGGCTCCACTCCTTGTATACCAAACCTCTGTAGGCGATCTTTGGTCAGCAGTCAACATTGAACTAACCTGTAAAGGCAAGTTTGCATTTTCTGCGGAAGATCTTTTCGCCACACTATGTCAGAATACTCGACTTTCTCATGGATACTCGACTTTCTCATGGACTTGTCTAATTCTGTTGTATACCTCCTTGTAAATGGACGTGGCTTCCATAGTGCTCGTCCATACCCAGCAATCTCGAGTTTGCTGAGGTTCAATCCGAGCCTCCTTTATGGCGTTACCTGCTAGCTGCGCCCAACGGTAACTTTCAGGACACCATTCACCGTCTCTGATTATACTACTAACTCGTTCTCCTCTGGATGCTTCATAGCTCATATGGTCGCCCATTATTTGCAATAGTATCTTCTGTCCAATCCAGGGGTCGAGCCACAGATCAGTGTTTCTTCCGTCGGCAAAAATACGCGCGATATACGGTATGAGATCCTTACGGAGCCTGAGGATGTTCTTGAATGAGACCGATTCATTATTGGTTGAATTATAGTCCCAAAATTTATAGCCACACAGATATCTGCTCCTCATCTATTCAGCCCATAAGGAGTCTCCTTGGAGAAATTTCCATGCTAATTTAATTCCTGCTATCTTCCTCATGTCGACGATTGACTGCAGACCCACTCATCCTTCGTCTATAGGACGACATAGCTTGTCCCATGAGATTGTATGAACTCCACCTCGCCATACAAAATCTGCACAAAGTTTTTTGACTTGACGTATCGTGCCTTTCGGAAGTAGGATAGTCTGCAACCAAAAATTCATGATGGATAAAATTACTGATCTCACTAATTCGATTCTACCTCCAAAAGATAGGTACTGTGCCTGCCAGCCCTCTATGCATTTCTGTACATAGTCTACCAAACTCTGATAATCTTCGTCTCGAGCGTAGTTTACTGTTAGAGGGATGTCCAGATATTTGACAGGCAATTCTACTTGACCAACTCCCACTTCGAGTGCATTTTCTTCTTTGTTAGGATACGAGATATTGAAATATATCTGACTTTTATCTTTGTTTAATCAGAGCCCAGTGAGGGCTTCAAATTTCTCTATGATATTTGTCATCGTCCGAAGTCTATCGCGATTCGGCACCATGAAGACCAACAGGTCATCGACGTATATCAAATGGCTGATGTGAAGTCGTACCGATCTGTATAGTGGTTGTAGCTGGCCCCACGCAACCGCCTCGTCAATGAGACAAGTGGAGTATTCCATGACGAGGGTGAATAAGTAGGGAGATAGTGGGTCTCCCTGTTTGAGTCCTCTATTGCTGGCGAAGTACCCATACGACTGACCCTCAATAAGCACAGAGAATGTTGCTGACGAAATGCATTCTCGCACTCTGGTTACCAAATCTTTCGAGAACCCCATAGCGGTCATCGTTACACATACGAAGTCTCTGTTGACAGAGTCATATGCTTTCTGCAGGGTGGGTGCTCGTGGAGTGGCTAGGAGCAGGAGATGGCCACTAAACAAATACGACGCCGGATCCCACGGAGGTGACTGGGTGGACGATGGTGTTAGTGGTATGGGTGATGATGGTGGTATTGGCCGTAGTTGCTAGGCGGCCGGGCTGATGAGGGTGTCTGGCCGGCCGAACTGGTCAGTTGGAAGGGATGGCCGGAGATGGTGATGGCAGAGGAGTGTAGAAGCATGAAAATTTTCATCTGATAACATTCCTCCACCACAGCGCAGATGATACAAAGGAGCAGACCGAGTATTAAAACGAAAACAGAAGATACGGAAAGAAGTTCTGTTATTATTATGCCTACAAAGATCTAGTACAGATTCATCAAGGCTATACGTAAAGGACTAATCCTACTTCTTTTACAAAGGATCGATCACAGCTTCAGCAGACCCTAGAGGAGTCTATAATAGACTTAGTCTTTATCAAAGTGCAAGCGTCTTTCTTCTTGGTACGCATACTAGAAGATTGATCTCCATCAAGGCGCATTCTGACTTTCTTGTACGTGCAACCCTCCAAATGCACATCAATTACTCGGCCAAAGCAAGCAACTTTCTGAAGCAGCTATTGATCCGAGCTCCCTAAAGGCACAGTAGGTCGCAAAGCCCAGAACGAGCAAAGTAGAGCACGGCTGGCTGCTCATCAGATGAGCAACCTATTAGTCTAATGATTATATCATGTTTTTGAATATGGCTAATCAATTAAGTTTAACATAATGACGTCACTAATATTCATGTAATCACTATCATGTTGCTACTTAAACTTAGCATTGTCCTAATGTTAGCATTGTCCTAATATTCTATATCATATTTCTATGTTTGTATCATAATGCATCATACTGCTTTGTTCGCCTAATATGTACTTTCAGACATGCAGTAAGCATGATCAAATTCGGACATATGCAATAGAGAATTATTAATGGACCAAAGATGGCATTATATAAAGAGATTTCTCTAAACCGCCCAACGACCTATCTTTGGATGACTGCCGTCAAGAAAAAAGGAGCCTTCAAGTATGCTCAAATATCAGAAGAAAGGCATCATCAAAGGGCTATTGGTTTTTCTATTTTATCAATGTATTTTTCATATTTATTGAGTCTAGAAACACAATGTATAATGTGTCGTACTGGTAAATAGGCTACCCAAGAAATATTTTTAAAATATCCTTTTATTTTGAAAATAAGCCAACTTACAAAAGCCTAAACTACTTCCTAAACTGCCTAACTTTTCAAAAATCCCAAAAACTAATTTGCAAAAACCCTAACAGAACTCCAACAGAATTCGACCCAAGTTCGGCCCGATTTCGGCCAGAGTTCGGTTAGTGGATGTTGTATTTTGAACTTGGTCCTCCTGTAGTTACGGATCTTGCTGTAATTTTCTCATAGAGTTATGCCCAAATTCTGACAGAGTTCTGCCTTTGGAAAAACTATAAATAGAGAAAGATTTCGATCATTTCAACTCACTCATTCACTTTCATCTCTTCTCTCTAAAGCCTACTGCTCTCTTCCAAAGTGTTCTAAGCTTTAATTTTCAAATCCCAAGCCAGTTACAATCCTCTAGTCGATTTGCCTGTGCAGTACGGTCTAGAAGTTTCAGAGTGATTGTAATCAGAGGCTTGATTGAAGAAAGACACTTCACAATTAAAGTTGGTCGAGTACTTCGGATCAAAGCTCGTATTGTAGAAGTTACAAGAACTTCGGATGAAAATTTATGGTATTTTCCAATAGTGGATTCAACTGGAAGCTAGAGTTCTTTCGACTGGACTAGTCCTCACAAGAGAAAAACTAGTGTACATCATTGTGTTTGTGTTTGCTCTCTACTCTCTACTTTTTATTTACTTATCTGTGATATATATTCTGTGAACTTGCAGATAACATTTTTAATTAGCTAATTTCTACTGCCTACTCTATTCACCCCCTCTAGAGTATTGTGCTTTACAATTCGTTCCTACAATTGGTATCAGAGCAGGTTATACAGGTAAAGCGAGGTGACACTGCTATTATATTCTTATTTATTACAGCTGTTACATAGATCACAGTATCACATATAGCAAGTATGTACTTCACAACTGAAGAGCAATCCATAAATAGACTTCCACTATTGGATGGAACAAACTATAGTTATTTGAAGCCACGAATGAGCTTCTACCTGAAGTCTCTAGATTTTGACTTATGGTTAATTATTGTCAATGGCTACAAAAAGCCGACTATCACATCTATTTTCACATCCTCTATAATCAACAAGCCTTATTATAGTTATACGGAGGAAAAGAAGAAGTTAGCTAGCCTTGATGCAAAAGGTATACATAACTTTTATTGTGTTATAGACATAAATGTATTCAATCTTATAACTACTTGCATAATATCTCATAAAATTTGGAAAGTTCTTGAAGCTACTTATGAGTGCAGGTATGGAAGCAAAGCTAGCAACTCCAAAGAAGATAATAGTCTTCATAATGATGCAAATCTGTACATGATGGGATTAGAATTTAAGGTACAACACAATTCCTTATACGAAGAAGAGTTTGTATATGACAACTGCAAGAAGATGTGCCACATCCAAGAAGTTTGTACAACTACTAGAAAGGAAAGTCACTACGAACGATCAAATGATGGAAGATCATCATCTCACAAGTACGCTAGCACGAGCATATGGTGTGAAAGCAAAGCAACAGATTCTGAAGAAGAAAAGAGACCTCGTCAAGCTGCAAATTTATGCTCAATGGCATTATCTAACGAGGTACAAAATAGTTCTTTTTATGATGATAGTTAATTTTCTCATGATGAGTTATCTGATGCTTTCAGTGATCTGTTAGAAGAACACAAGAAAGTATTAGATAAGTATAAGCAAGCTAGAAAGGATATTCTATCCTATAAGCGTGAAAAAGAAAAGTTTACTTGCTTATTGAATGATGCTAGAAATACTTCTCCTTCTGATAATTCTACTGAGATTTCCACACTTGAGTTTAGATTCCATGAGGCACTTGATTGCATTGAGAAAAGCACTCAAAAAAATAAAAAACGTAAGGAGGAATTAGAATCAGAAAAGAAGAAGTATTCTATTACTTCATGTAGAATTGATGCTCTTAATGCTAAATATGATAAGATCTGT
This sequence comes from Iris pallida, assembly GCA_029216955.1. Lineage (NCBI taxonomy): Eukaryota > Viridiplantae > Streptophyta > Magnoliopsida > Asparagales > Iridaceae > Iris > Iris pallida. The sequence continues at coordinate 5,024,004 of JANAVB010044814.1, read as the reverse complement.
GCTAACTCTAAAAAGTTAGAGATTAGACTGAGAAAACAGGTAGTACAACCTATGACTTAGTCTAACACAAGACACGTAACACCTCACAAGTCACACACGATAGATCTTTTACAAAGAAAGCAAGCAAAGCTAAAGCTTCACGCAACCATACTTTCTATTACAAGTATCCACGCACATCATATCACACCACTGCATGTTCTCATACTGCTTCACATAGCACTAATATTAATACTTTCTGTCATTATTGTGGTATGAATGAACACGTTTCTAATCGTTGTCAGATTAGAAAACTAGTTGATTTGAACTTGTGCAAATGGGTTCCCAAAATTAACAAATGTGGATCCAAGTATTGGATACCAAAGTCTTCACCTAATATTTCAGGTAGAGCTACTTATGCTGAACCATAGAACCATGGAACGTGTTGGTGGTTGCACAACTACAAAGGTCATCTTTCATGCAATTGCATCAACATAAGTGTGGTCACTTGAACCACTTTGGTAGCATGCTAAATGATTTATTTTATGGTTTTATTTATATGATCTAGCATGTTCTTATTAATGTATTTCTATTTGATATCTTTTAGTTGTTTATTGTTCAAATCAATGTGAGATATAATCCTAGCATGACTAGCTTTTTAGCTTAAATGATTAATTCACACCATATAGTATTTTATTTTCTATTAGTGTGACATATTTGTCTATGTATGCTCTTTACTCTTAATCTTTATACTTGAAGCATGCATACCACTATAGTTCATCGGAGCTTTTTTTTGGGTTAAATATGTTTTTGACTTTTCGTCTTTAATATTTTTTTAATAGTCACTTCTTACCGATTTGTCTTTAACATGTCATATTTACTTTGATCAGTATTTTGTGAGTATGTATGTTTAGCACAAGTCTCCTATTTACTTGAAAAGTATATACATATACTTTTATGTTAACCTTGTGCTTGCATAATATATTCATTATTGATTCCTATATTTATTTTAATTAACTTCTTATGAATCAATTACATCTTTGTCTGATAAAGTATATTTATGCATGTTGTTGATCTTGTGATATTTTTTTAATTTTAAAATCTTGATAAACCATTCTTTGGGTATTTACTTCTTTTATATTTAGGGATTCTGAATTTTTGATGTTGTTTGATGATACTGCATATATTCCTTTAAATCTAAGTTCTTAAAAGTAGAGATTATTTTGGGTACAAGCCGAAAGGGTCCTTCTATCATACAGGCGTAAATAGCCTGAAGCGACACGGTGTACTAATCTTCGGACTACCGCTAGCTGGGAACCGGCCCCTACAGCTAACCCGAAGTGATCAATACTTTATAGGCTTAAAATTTATTAAGGTCTACTTGCAACTAGTATCTAGTTCTGGATCCAAGGTACTGAACCCAGTCCCCTAGGTTCCAGAATACATCATCGTATCTAGGTCCTATATTTTGATTTACAAATGTTATATATTTTATTGTTACCCAATAATTTTATAGCACATATGAATAAATGTAATTGATACATCTTATACTGTATGCTACGTTGTTCTAAGATTTTTTTTTAAAAGTCCATCGAATTTAGTTGATTTCATATTACACAAATTCTTCTTAAATCCTCGATTATTAAAGAAGAGATTTGTTTTGGGTACAAGTCTACAAAGGGTATGTCTGTCACCACGGCTACGGCTAAAGCGAAGCAGTACTTAAGTGTTCCCCGGTGAACCTCCGTTAGCTAGGATAGTGCCCCTACATCTAGCCCAAGATTGATCAACGCTTTATAAACTGAAATTTATTGTGATCTAGTTGCAATTGTTATCTTATAGATTTTGGATTTTAGCTTTGATGGATAATATTATTTAATAATTTAATTTTACAAAAGGTAACATATATTGATCTTCATAGGTTAATGTCTGTCATCTTTTGATATATTTATTTTTCTGTCACACTATTCGATATTTAGACTTGATGATTTTGTGACTACTCATTGAATATTATGGTCTTATGATTTCGTCTTTAGCTTGTGTAATATTCATGATTTGAAGCTTTATTATTCTCTTTTTATTCAAGTTACTAACTGCCTATAGCAGTAATTCTTTGCGAAAGAGAAGTCAGGCAATGAATCTCTCTCTCAAAGCGTTTCTTTTCTTTAACCTTACGGTTATCAGGTGGACACCGTGCTAAGGTCTTAAAAGGGAAGAAATGAACTTTGATAAGAAGACCTAATATTTTTGTATTAGTTTCCTACTTCTGGAAATATATCTCTGATTTTTTTTTAAAATTTTGTTAATACTATTATTTTTGGATATAGCCATGTAAAGGTGGAGTAGTTAATTATTCCAAATCAATTATCCCCTTGACATGCCATATATCTAGAATACATTTTTCTTTGAACATTTATCTAGTTATGTTTATTTTTATTGGAGCATATTTTGTTTGTTCATCTTTAAGCGTTTATTTATTGGATATTTCTTTTACTTGCCTAAAGATGATATTTGTTTTAAGTTTGGAACTTGATACACACATTTTAAGGGAGAGCAAATTAATTATTTCAATTCTTTTATGTCCTTAATATGTGGTATTCCTAGTTCATCATGGACATATATTCTTTTACTTAAAATATCTTGTTGATTTATTCATTATTTTTTATTTCAATAAGTTTATGAGAGAATATATGATTATTATTATTTATTTATTTTTAATTCCCTCATTTTATTTTAGTTTCTAAAAGTTATCTTGTCAAATATATTTAATCATCCTTATTTGATTATTCCTTGAGTTTATATTGATTTGGCTTTTCTTATTGAGGTTTATCTCAAAGTTCATGATTATCTATATTTAGACTGATCATATTTTGCGGGGGAGCATTCAAGTCGACTGAATTTCTCCTTCTCAAGTATTTTGTCTTCATTACCTTCATGTTTATCTAATGGATATACATATATCATGCTATAGTAATTGAATTCAAATGCATGAACTTTGGTATAGATTTTGTATAGATTCTAGTATATTTATTTTGATTTCTTATCGATGATTATATTCTTTATGGAATTGATTCACTAATTTGTATGGGCAAATTATGAATCATATTTTTTTTGTGATCATTATTAAAAGTATCATTATATTTTTATATATATTAGTATATACTAGATCTGCGAATTTCTATTCCTTATGATTTACTTATGACCAATTATTGACTTTTACTATATTTATATCTATTTTCTTCTTTATTGGTCTATTTCAAAACTACAGTTATATTTATTCATCATATTGTGTTTTGAATGTAGTTTTAGATTTCTAGTTGGTAAACTACTTGTTTCATTTCATTTTTTTTGCTAACATTAACCAACTATATTGTGTTCTGACATATTTTTTTCTATTTTATGTAATTTTCTAATCCTTGATCATGATTGTTTTTGCCTTCCTCCTTTACTGATGCTTGAGTTTGTTTTATCTCTTATTACGGGGGAGCTTATTTTTTGATCATGTCAAAGGAGGAGAAATAAGTTTAAGTTAGCACAGAATATTCTAGTATTATGTGTTTATTAGTGATACATGCATTTATTATATATATCTTAAACTTTACTGGTTTGACATAATCAAAAAGGGAGAGATTGTTAGTCCAATGATTATATCATATTTTTTAATATGGCTAATCAATTAAGTTTAACATAATGATGTCACTAATATTCATGTAATCACTATCATGTTGCTACTTAAACTTAGCATTGTCCTAATGTTAGCATTGTCCTAATGTTCTATATCATATTTCTATGTTTGTATCATAATGCATCATACTGCTTTGTTCGTCTAACATGTACTTTCAGACATGCAGTAAGCATGATCAAATCAGGACATATGTAATGGAGAATTATTAATGGGCCAAAGACGGCATTATACAAGGAGATTTCTCTGAACCGTCCAACGACCTATCTTTGGACGACCGCCGTCAAGGAAAAAGGCATCTTCAAGTATGCCCAAATATCAGAAGAAAGGTGTCATCAAAGGGCTATTAATTTTTCTATTTTATTAATATATTTTTCATATTTATTGAGTCTAGGAATACAATGTACACTGCATCGTACTGGCAAATAGGCTACCCAAGAAACGTTTTCAAAATACCGTTTCATTTTGAAAACAAGCCCACTTACAAAAGTCCAAACTACTTTCTAAACTGCCTGACTTTTCAAAAATCCTAAAAACTAATTTGCAGAAACCCTAACAGAACTCCAACAGAGTTCGGCCCGAATAAGGCCAGAGTTCGGTTAGTAGACGTTGTATTTTGAACTTGGTCCTCCTGTAGTTACGGATCTTGCTGAGATTTTCTCATAGAGTTCTGCCCGAATTCTGCCCGAATTCTGACAGATTTCTGCCTTTGGAAAAACTATAAATAGAGAAGGATTTCGATCATTTCAACTCACTCATTCACTTTCATCTCTTCTTTCTAAAGCCTACTGCTCTCTTCGAAAGTGTTCTAGGCTTTAATTTTTAAATTCCAAGCCAGTTACAATCCTCTAGTCGATTTGCTAGTACGGTGTCACGACCCGCACCCGCTTTTTGGACGTGAGCTCGTGAGCAAGCCAGCTACGTATCGAGCGGACTCCAGCCCGACTAAAGTATGTATAAACTGTCAAGATCATGGTGTCATGGCTAATATGGTAATCTACAGTATATCTCAATCCACAAGAATATATAAGACAAGAATGAACAGGTATGGATCGTGGTCTGCAGCCTACTAGCATATATGTCCGATTAGACTCCAATAATAATATGAGTCTATAAAGCTAAGCTGATAAGCAGGATATATCAAAAAAGTACGAGAAAGATAGTAAATCAATAACACTAACAAAATACCTGAATCATGCAGATGAAGTCAACTACCACATGCTCAGCTAACTAACTCCATGCAATCAGCTACCTGAAGAGATCATCAGGTCCTCAGAGGACATAGCAAGATACATAAAAGCATGCTTATCTAACAGTTTAATCATGCAATAATATAAACAGGGTATAAACCGGAACTAGACATGAGACTGACATGTGGCTACTGACAGGTAACTATGAACACGGTTACGGGATCAACTATGCATAAATTATAAGCCACTATATTTCAAAATAGTATTTTTATAATTTTAAATAGCTTTTATATATTTAAAATGAATTAATATAATTATTAGAAATTTTCTAGAATTTTTAAATAATTTTTAAATAATTTTTAAATCAAAATATATCATTTTGTAATTAATTGAATTGTTTTAATATCATTTTGTAATAGTTTTAATTGTTTTAAGTGTTGTTTGCAAATCCGAATTGTCTGTGCAAATTAATTTTTGCACAGAGCAACAGCGGGAGTGTTTTTGCAATTTTGAATTTGCATTTATAAAAGGTGGGGGGCCTATTTGTAATTAACAAATCTTGGGGGTTTCTGTAAAACCTAACCCTAACCACCCCCGGCGACCGACGCGCTGTCATCGTCCCCGACTAGCCCTTGCCGAAACCCTAACCCTAATCCTAATCTAAAACCCTAAATCAGTCGCCCTACTTCCCTATAAAAGCCCCCGACCCCCCAAAACCCTAACCCTAGACTCTCCACGACCACCACAGCCGCCCTAAGCCACCGCAATCCACCCGTCTTCTCCGCCAGCCTCGCTGGAGATCGCCCTAGCCCAGTCCGACGCCTACAGCTCACGTCGACGCTTCCAACCACCACCAATCGACGTGCCTTGCCGAGAGGAACCCAGTGCCACCCTTCGCCGCCGACCACGACGCTTCCTCCACCGTATCGCACCCCTGACAGCACCCCTTCGACGGACATGTACGTGTCTTCTTGTCTCCCGTGTCTCGTTGTGTCACGTGTTCCCATCACTGGACTCGCCAGGGACACGAGGAACCCAGTGATGAGTGTGGACACGACTAGTTCGAGTCGTGCGTGTCGTGCCCGACCCGGACACTTGGACTCGACCGATCTTCGTGTCCTTAACTGTCAGGACACGAAGTTTGTGTTATCGGGTTTGAAACCTGTCACGCCCAGTTCCAAAATACAGAATCGAGCCACGTGGGAAGGCCAGCGAGTACCACTCCCAATGATTTTACCCAATTTAATGGAACCATGAGAGTAGCACTTAAGCTGTAAAGTGCAGTAATATAGAGTAATGCCCAGACAATCATAAGTACTAATCTCATCCACAAAATAGGATCAAGGAACACATAGTGAAAATATGAAATAAACCACAATGTGCTGAAATAACATAGTCTGAATGTAGTCATAAAACAACCACTGAACAAAGTGTCGTGCGAAAATAATTCCGCTGATACAATACTGAATGAAAATAAAATACAAATAGATGACGACATGCTACTATATAATGAAGCCAGAAATAAAGAAAGTGCTCTACCAATCGGCTACTCTGCTGGATCGATCTCGTCGTCAACTGCAAGTCCTGCTCCAAGCTCAACTCTGGATCCCTAGACCTCAGGATAATCGTCTAAATCTGGAGAGAAAACCAAGTCCTCAGAGGGACGCAACAAGGTACATAATATACAGGCCAAAAGTACGACAGTAAAGGGTGATATGATAAAAATAAAGTAAGACGGAAATAAAGAGGGTGAACTACCGAAATCGACTTGTAAGAAATAGAATTTAAGAAACATCACTCGAACACGTAGGCTGTCACGGTGTAATCCGGAGTTCTAATACGGAACTCCGGTAACTATGAGAATCCGCAGTTCCGATAAGGAACTGTGGTAACTATGAAATATCCGCAGCTCTGGTAATGAGACAACGGTAACTCTATGGGAAAGTAGCCCAAGCGCACGGTGTATGTTTCTCCCTGCCCATGTGACTTCACGAATCGTATCTACGAGTTGCTCGGCAGACCTATAGCTAGTACAACGAGTCATAAATAGAATAGTAACAGTGCACGCAATATCAATGCCATCGTCCTAGAATCAACTCGAATTTTCGTACATCAAGATGTAAACAAGTACGAAAATCCGTCAATAATGTAGTGTCACATGAATATGTCCTAGGGTCAGAGTGTAATCCGCAACGAATTATCGCGATATCGCAAATGTAAATGTCTAGGTTCAATACCCGATGACGCTAACGGCCATCGGCACCCGAATGTGATTCGGATGCAAAGTATCGAATGCGGCCCTATGTGTTGCACTAATATACTCATAAATAAATGTTTTAAGAATTTCAAATAATGTAACTGAAGGACAAGAATGGCAAGGTACACTTGCCTGGCTCCGGACGCTGAAGATGAAAAGCTGGTCCAGCGTCCAAGTTCTGAGTGTCGAAGGGACCTAGAGGAAATATTTAACTAATTAATATCAAGTTTAAAAATATATGACTTATACAAATGTTATTATTATTCATAAGCATAAATTGGATTTTAAGTTTTAACTCAAATATTAGAACTAACAACCTTCTTCTTCTTTTCTTTTTAAAAAAAAACAATATTTAGAGTATATATAAAATACTATAGTCAGGACTAACCAAAAGGATGGCAAAAATCATGTATTGAAGGGCAAAAGAAAAAAATTATTAAGTTGAAACTATACAACCCAAATTTCTTAAACACCCGTAGGGCCTACTTTAGCATATGAGGCCACCTCATTCATGTTATGGCTTTCATATTCACCCCATGTTGTTATTAACACCGCGGCCCAACTCTTTATTAGCTTCGCTGTATTGGTATTTCTTTCTCTTTCCTCCTTAACTCCAGCCCGTATCAAAATGAAACCCTAACTTCCCTCATATATATATATGAGGAAGGATAGGCATCCCCACAATTTTTGCATCCCCATGCATCCCCATGTTCACATCCGTTGGATGTGCTTTAAGTCATCTAATCTTAACCATTGGTAAATCAACGGTTAAGATTAGATGACTTAAAGTACCATCCAACGGTGCAAATGGGGGGATGCATGGGGATGCAAAAAATATGGGGATCTTGATCCTTCCTCTATATATATATATATATATATATATATATATATATATATATATATATATATATGAGTATGTGTGCTTGTTCTCAACCCTAGCCGCCTACACGATCACTTCACATTTTTCTCCCTCCATCTTCCGTCGATAGTCGCCGACGTCCCACCCGGACAGCGCCGGCGTGCGAGCGATCACAGCGTATGAGGCTGCAACAGGCACCATTCGTACGAGAGTTGCGTTCCTTTCGGGCAGCTTCTTCCCTTTGCCTTCATTCGTTAACATTTTCAGTCGTTAACTTCACATAAACCATAATATAACTAACCCTAACCCTTTTCCTAACAACTGACTCGAGCTGACCCCCTGGCCAGCCCCAGCGCGCTAAAACCCCTTCCCCCCAGGCCGAGTTTGAGCCCCCTCCCCCTTTCCTTTCTTTTTCATTTTGTTTTGTTTTTTTAGTTTATTTTATTATATATAAGTATATATATTTTTTTATATGTATATATGTATTTATATATATGTATATATGTATATGTATTTATGTATATATATATTATTATATATATATTGTTATATATATATATATATATATATATATATATATATATATATATTTTTTTTTGTTATACATATATATTTTATTGTTATATATATATATATATTATATATTGTTATACATATAACAATATATATATATTGTTATATGTATATATATATTATTATATATATTGTTATATTTAGTATATATTATATACTAAATATATATATTGTTATATTTAGTATATATTATATATATTGTTATATATATATATATATAAAATATATATAATACTAAATATAATATATATATATATATATATATATATATATATATATATATATATATATATATATATATATATATATATTATATTTAGTATTTTTATATACATATATGTATATTTATTATATGTATATATCCACTATATATATATATATATATATATATATATATATATATATATATATATATATATATATATATATATATATATATATATATATATATATTAAAAGCAAGAATTTTATTGAATGGAATGCAGGAAACAAAAAGACAGCAGTGCACCCAAATTCGAAATTCGAAAGAATTCGAACACACAGAAAAAACAAAAAAATGGGGGGAACGGTCCCGCCGAACGCGTCCCAAGGGGGGCTCGAGCCACGCGCGAGCGGGACCCGAGGAGACCAAGGCACGCCGCCCGAGGAACGGAGGGGACAGGGCCAGCCCGAGGGGGGCGCGACGCCCGAGAGGACGCACGGGTCCCGATGAACCGCCGCAGAAGCCGTCGCCGACCGACAAGGGGGGTGGCTCGCCCCGGGGAGTCGCCGCAGGCCGGCGAGGAGGGGCTGTCCGGAGGTCGGGAGGAGCAGCCTCCGGAGACGGAAAGGAAAGTCGCCGAAAGGTTGAAGGGGGAGCCGCCGGAGGACAGAGGTGCTTAGACCCGTCGGGAGACGGGAGAGATGGGGCGCCGGCGGTGGAGGACGCTGGCGAAGGGGATGGGTGATCCGCCACCGCTACGACGAGGGGAACATCACGGCGGCGGCGCTGGGATACGCCCGGGAAGGAGGGGAGGACGGGTCAGCCCCGGAGGGGCCACGGCCGGGGGGGAGGCCCGGCGAGGGCGCCGGTCCCAAGTGGGGGAGGACGGCGAAGATGTCAGCCGGAGTCCCACAGGGATACGACCCCCACCGCGACGCTGACGGAAGGTCGGCTCCTCCAAGGGCAAGGGGAGGCCAGCGGGCCGCGACCGGCCGGGCTGGACCGGGAACCCAGAACCACCCCAATGTGGTCGGGTCCAGCCAGAGAGTCCCTGCCGACGATGCCGCAGAGAAGAAAGGCGGGGCAAGGCGAGCGACGAGAGGGGGGAGGGAGGCCGAGGGTGGCGCGAGGGACGGGAGCTCCGGGGGGACGTCCGTGTCCGCAGCAGGGGAAAGCGCCGGGGGGTAGGACGGGGCGGGGGGAGGAAGCTCCGCGGGAGCGGCGAAAGAATTCGGCGGGGCGGAGGGGGGGCCCCTGAGCCGCGTGGACGGGGAGTGCCGAGAGAGGAGGAAGGTCCGCGACGGGCGAAGCCGGCGGCTAGGAGGGCCGCGACTGGGAAGGAGGGGCGGAGGGATACGCCGTGGCCGAGGGAGGAGGCGGCGCTGCGACAGGGGCGCCAGCCAAGGGGAGCGACGGCCTCGAAGCGCGCGGGTCTCCGAAGCGGACTGGCGGTAGGCCGAGGAGGGACGGGGCCGGAGATGGCCGAGGGCGCCGACCTCGACTATGCCGACAGCGACGAGGGCGACGGCGTTCAGAGGAAGAGAGGGGAAGGAGGGTGGCCCGCCACACGAAAGGAAAACACCAGCCACGGACGGGGGGGTGGCACCCCAAGGGGGGGCGGCCTGAGAGGACCCGGCGGAGCGAGGGGACCTGGAGAGGGAGTCGTCCGGCGGAAGTGGGGGCACCCTGGGGCGGTCAGCCACCCGCCAAGACCGGGGGGGCGACTCCATCGGTGGGGATCCAGACCCAGACCCACATCCCTATATATATATATATATATATATATATATATATATTTTTTTTTTTTACCGAAGAGTGTCCACTTTATTGATCAAAACAGGGGTTCCCGGTTGGGATACATCAAAAGAGAAAAACAAAGTAATAGAAAAGCATACAACTAAAAGAGATCTTCAGTGTGTGAGCAACGGATCAGAATCTTCTTAACCTGTCGCCTAACTTCAGCTATCAACTGGGAGGAAGTGAAGGAGTATGCTTCATACCGCCATTTGTTGCAGTTTTTCCACAAAACCCAACATATAGCGCCAACGACCAATTGTTTAGCATGCTTCTGACGCCTTCTCCACCAACACTGGAAGCGCTGTAGCATATCCCCTCATCTGGAACGAATGCCAAGCATCGATTTATAATGACCCCAAACCAAAGAAGCCAGGTCGCCATCGCCAAATATATGAACCACCGTCTCGCCATTCGGGTTAGCACAACAGTGACATGCCGAAGCCATAGAATAACCAAGCTTTTGGATATTGTCATCCGTAGGAAGCTTGTTGAATATGATTCTCCATAAAAGAATGGACCACTTAGACGACATACACTTATTCCATATGTTTTTGAAATGAGACTGTTGGGGGAATTGCTGACGAATTTGATTCCAGGCCGAAGTGATCGAAAATTTATTGGACGGGCTAGGAGTCCAAGAAAGAATTCCTTGCTCCTCCATGATGTAGTCATCTTCCAGTCTTCTACCCCAAATTATACGCTTCCAAACATGGGATGCAGCAGAAGTAAGCTCGACATGTTGAGGTTGGGTGAAAGAGCAATACTTGGCCTTCATATAGCTAGCCCACAGTGAGTTTGTAGCACGGAGTTTCCACCAAATTTTTACTGTCATAGCGTCAAGAACATCACTCAACCTTCGAACGCCTAGAACCCCTTCCACTGTAGGCCTAGCCACCCGCTCCCATTTAAGCCACGATCTCTTCGGCATACCATCTTTAGAGCCCCATAGGAAGCTATCAAACATACTTTCTATTCGATTCAGAACCGAAATAGGCGGGTTACTAGCAGATAGACAATGAACAGGCATTGAAGATAGGACCGATTTAATAAGAACCAATCGGCCATCATAGGATAAATGTTTGTTGTTCCATCCTGATATCCTCGCCTGAATTTTGCTTACAAGTTCATCGTACATAGAAGCATTTCGTCTTCCTGCCATGATAGGGCAACCCAGATAGACCATGGAGCTATTTTGAATTTGAAACCCCGTCATCCGCTGTAGGTCATTGGCTTTGCGATGTGATATCTTGTCCGATAGCATCATAGCTGATTTAGTTGCATTAACTCGTTGGCCGGAATTAGCTTCATATCTGTTAAGCACCTGCATGAGCATATGCACCGAACGTTTGTCCGCTCCCGAAAAGATCAATAAGTCATCTGCATAAGCAAGATGAGAGACCCTAGTACACCCTCGAGGAGAGTAATAACTAGAGAAAGATGTCCTGTTGTTGAGCTGGACGAGGCTTCTACTAAGAGCTTCAGAAGCAATAATGAACAGTACTGGAGAAATAGGATCGCCTTGTCGAATACCACAATTGCCTTTAAAGAACCCCGATCTCCTCCCATTGATAAGAGTAGAGAACCAATTGTTGTCGAGCAAATGCAAAATCAGGGTTCTCCATTCATCATTGAAACCAAATTGCTTCATGACCCGCAGAAGAAAAGCCCAGTTGATCCTATCATATGCCTTGCTCATGTCTAGTTTGATAGCCAAATTCCCTCCCCAATGTTTATGATCAATAACCGATATCATTTCTTGAGCTAGGATAATATTGTCGACTATTTCTCTGCCTCTCACGAATCCACTTTGCTCAGGAGAGATAATGCGTGGTAAAACATCTACCAATCTTCTAGCCAACAATTTTGAAAAAATTTTATTGACAAAATTGCATAGACTTATAGGCCGGTAATCAGTGAAAGATTGCGGATGCTTTGATTTTGGAATAGGAAACAAAAAGGTGCTAGTAATAGCTTTAGGCAAAGCAATGCCGTCAAGAAATAAACATACCGCATCCATGATGTCTTTGCAAACAATAGGCCAGCACGTCAAAAAGAAAGATCCGGTGAAGCCATCCGGTCCCGAGGAGCTAGACGGGTCCAGACTCTTGATAGTCTCCAGCAACTCTTCCATAGTCGGCTTAGCAGTCAAGGCCATGTTATCCTCATGAGTCAGGATCGAGGGGATGTGTTCAAAGTAATCTTCATCCATAACGGAATGAGGAGACGTAAAAGTCTTACTATAGTGATCATTGGCTTCCTTTTGAATGTCCTCAAGAGAGGAAAGAACAGTACCATCAGAGGCTTTGATATGATGTATATGAAGGCGATTACGTTTAGATGACACACAAGAATGATAAAATTTTGTGTTCTTGTCACCATCCTCATCCCATTTGATGCGGGCCTTTTGCTTCCAGTATGCGTCTTCAATGCGAAGACGTTGTTTCAGATGAGCCCGAGCTAGTAGCCACTGTGGTCTTAAGGATGGGTCCGCTTCATAATCTGCTTCAATGGAAGTAACAGCGTCTTCAGCTTTTTTAACCTCTTGGAAAATGTCACCAAACGTGGCCCGACTCCACGTCGAAAGAGCCCTTCTTGTGGCTCCAAGTCGAAGACCAATACGAACAAGGCTATTACAGTGATTTATAGAGAGCCATGCATCCTCAACCACAGTTAAGAAGTCCCCATGATCCTTCCAGAAATGAAGAAAGCGAAATGGCCTAGGGGTAGTAGGCTTCTCACTTTCAATAGACAGGAGAATAGGAGAATGATCGGATTCCGATCTATTCAAGTGAGTAGATGTTGTCAGAGGAGCCCAAGCTAGCCACTTATGATCAAGCAAAACCCTGTCCAGTCGCGAGCCCATCTTAGGTGACCCACATTGTCTGTCCACCCATGTATAGCGATTACCAACATATGGAACTTCAGTAAGGCCTACTGCCACTTGAAACTCGACAAACTCCTTGATAGATATAGAACATGGAGGAAGGCCCCCAAACTTCTCCTCCGAGCTCGTAATCGCATTAAAATCTCCACAAACCAGCCAAGGAAGATTCCAACGTTGTCGGGCCAAAAGTAACTGTTGCCAAAGAACCCTGCGACCCTCCTTCGTATTACTGCCATGCACAGCCGTCAGTAAAGAAGTCTCAGGGAAGAGAGGAGAGGAGACAGTGACAGAAAGACATTGGTCAGATAAATCAACCACTGAGAGCAAAGATCCAGAGCGAGCCATAATCCAGATATTACCTTTAGAGTTGCAGTAAGAGCTCTGAAAGCCCAGTTTGAGTTGAAAAGAAAGAAGCTTCGCAGGCTGCACTTTAGGTTCAATAATAATGACGATAGGGACTTTATTCGTACGACATAAGGATTTAAGTCTTTTAAAAGCCATTTGATTGGCTATCCCCCGAATATTCCAACTAAGGATCTTAGTCATTAAGGGAGGAAGAGGAGTGAGGAGTTGTTGTGACCTTAGTCGCTGATCGAAGGATGCGGGTGGTGGCTGGGGGAGGTGCCTTCTTTTTCTTCTGACCACCTGGGACAGATGGAGGGAGCGGGAGTTGAGTCTCTTCCGACTGGAGACCTGAATCGGGAGGAAGGCCATCTGGTTCCTGATCCTCCTGAGAAGCGTCAGATGGGCATGCAGGGTCGACAGTTGCCTCTGTGTCTTCAGCTTGGACAGAAGGGTCGGCCTGATCAGCAGCCTCTACTTTGTCAGCCCAGGATCGGAGTTCTCCTTCCTCCAACGCCTCAGGATGAGTAGGAGGGTTTGGAGATGGTTGCAAACGAGGCGATAAAGGTTGAAGAGGAGATAAAGTTGGAGAAGTGACGGCGCAGACAGTTGATGTAGGTACCAAATCGGGACGCGAGCCGCCAATAGCGAGAGCTTCATTAGCTGACGTGTCCTGCATGTTACCCAATGGCGGTTGGGCAGTAATTGCCTGTGCAGAGTTATTAATGGTCTGATTGGACACCCGTCCCCCGTCATCATTAATGACAGGAGCATTAGTATGAAGATTAGATGGTTCTCCTCTTTCCATGCTACTTTGCCCATTACCGGAAGTATTGACAGCCTCCACCACGATCTCTTTATTTTTCTGTTGTGAGGGGTTTACCTGATTTGTAGATAGTGATTTACAGGCGTCTTTCTTATGGCCCTGGTGCTTGCAGATCGAACAGAACGTCGGGATGTGTTCATATTCTACTTTTTGAAATATAGTGCGGCCACTAGGCAAGTTTATACGAATCACCGGAGGGAGAGGCTTACTAGCGTCAACTTCAATGAAGACACGAGCCGTACTAGGGCGAGAAAATTCTTCTGTAGCTTTGTCCAATTTCAACGGAGTTCCAATACCAAGCACTATGGAGAAAAGCGCGTTTTTGGCAAACAGCTGATGTGGCAATCCTGGGAGGGAAACCCATGTTGGAGCCAAAGGAGACTCGTGAGAGGCGTTGAAGTCCTTCGACCAGCGAAAAACCCGCATGGGGGCTCACGAAACGTACCACGTCTCCCTTGCCTGCAGCCGGAGAAAGTCAGCCTCAAGAGAAGGCCGAATAATGATATGTTTAGGGTCAATGACACCTACCTTGACTTCGCCAGCAAACTGAAACCCCATGAAGGCTTTTCGGATCACGTCGATCGGAGGTCGGGCATGGAAAAACTTCCCAATTAAGGCAAACCGGAATGGTTGGATCAGAATCTGTTCATCTTCCTCCGAGAAGGAGATGACAGGAACTCCCTTTGAAAAGGATGGAGAGCGGATGGAGATTAGCTGCGGCGCCGATGTCACACCAATCGCCTCCGCAAAAGTTTTGGACGCCATGAAAACCGCTGGAAGCTACGATGGTCAAGAGATCCAACCGTAGAAGAAGACGCCGGCCCGGCCAAAGGCCAAGCCGGGGTCGGTGGAATTAGGGTTTTCACAACGCGGCGCTCTTCACAGGAGGAAAAAAAAATATATATATATATATATATATATATATATATATATATATATATATATATATATATATATATATATATATATGGGAGCGGATCAAAAGCCCCCCTTAGAAAGCCCCCCAAAAACCCCCCTCACTCTAATTCGTAATATTAATGTTAATATTAATGTTAATAATAATGTTAATGTTAATATTAATGTTAATATTAATGTTAATGTTAATATTAATTTCTTTTTAATTTTTTTATATTAATGTTAATGTTAATGTTAATATTAATGTTAATGTTGATTTTAATGTTAATATTAATTTTAATGTTAATATTAATGTTAATTTTAGTATTTAATATTAATATTAACATTAATATTAACATTAACATTAATATTAACATTAATATTAACATTAACATTAATATTAACATTAATATTAACATTAAATTACGGATTAGAGTGAGGGGGGTTTTTGGGGGGCTTTCTAAGGGGGGCTTTTGATCCGCTTCCTATATATACATATATATATATATATATATATATATATATATATATATATATATATATATATATATATATATATATATATATATATATATATATATATATATATATATTATTGTTGTATATTTATATATGTATTTCAAATTCTACTTTGTACAAAATATTGTTGTGTATAAATTCACAAGTTATTTTATTAGATAATTTTATGATTTGTATATTTTACCACTTTAAAATGTATTATTTGTATTTAAATTTCTATGTTTTATTAATCATGGTCAATTGTGTCCAAACCTAGCATGAATTTCTAGCATGAATTTATTAATCGTATCACCAGGCATCTATAGCATTTCTATCACTGCTTTGCTTTGCTAAAGACAAGTACCTCTACAAACTTTACATACTGCTATAACAATAAATTGTGATTTCCAACCATATTAAATGCTGATCCTTGGGGTAGCAAGTTAAAATTTCACATGTTGTATTACTTTCAGTCTCTACCATATTTAGGACAGTTTTTATATCTCTCACATGTTTAAACAACGGGTTAAGGGAAAATTGTTAGTAGTGTATGTGATCATGCCCCCCTTCTCCGTATGTATTTATCGCGCACAGTAACATTCTATATGTAACTTTGTCGTATGTTCTGATCCCGTATTTGTGTATGGATATACACCGATGTCGTTAGTGCACGTATGTGCATTCCAGAAAACTTGATATGTACCGCTGTACATCCTATTCACCTATTGACCGATCACGTACATGCTACGGTTTTAAACTTTTAAACAAATATATGTTGCCATTTCTAAAAAGAACCAATTAAACCATGATATGCCATGATTCCAGTTTGTTTCACTTCTGTTCATTTCTTGTTTCGTATATTTAGTTTGTTAGAATCAGTACTTGCTCCCGTCCTGACAGGATAACGTTGTAGGTATACTTACTGAGGAGGAGTTGCTTTGTGATTCCTATTATAGAGTTACTGCTGAGGACCAGGCTTTATCTTACGAGGATGTACCGGCGGGGAAACTCGTCTAGTTTGCGTAGTTGCTCGGGGTTCCGAGAGTAGTCATATTGTTAGACTATGTATTTTGTGTCTAGACCTGTATCCAGCTTTATATTTTGGACTTGTACTTGGAACTTACTTATATACGAGATGACTTTTGTGTTTGGACTATTTCTGTCTCATTATTACATATAGAACTGTTAGCACACTTTGGTCTTATCTTATTATTCTTTAGAACAGCTTACTACGCTTTATCTCAAGCGTAGGCTGGACATGACTCGGCCCGGTCCAACAATTTGGATAACGGATCGTGACATGTTTTTAGTGGTGGCCCATGCAGGTCCAGACTAAATTGTTTGGTTACGTCATTGTACCAAACATGCCTGCAATTAGGAACTTAAGATAACTAGACAACATTAGAAAATGACGCTTAGAACATCTAGAGGAATACTAGGATTGCAACATAGAAAACGCGTCACATGTTCGTTATTACAAAAATTGGATTTCCTTGTTGTTTATGATTGTTTTCTTAAAAGAGTCCTTATAAGTCCTTTTTATTTATTTAGATGGTGCTCACCCGCTCATTCCAGTATGCCACACCTGAGAATGGCACACTCCCTATCCAGTCGGTTGACCAGTTGACCGATGCACCTCCACCTCCACCTACCATACTCCCCAACTCCACAAATCTACCAACCCAAATGCCTCCACCACCTGTAGAAGCATGAAAAAGAGAAAAAAAAATAATCCATACGGCCAAGGAGCCACATGCGGCTCAAGAGTCCCATGTGGCTCAAACGCAGAGTGGACTCCATGCGGCCAGCAGAGGGAAGCCACGTGTCTTTTTAGAACGGCTGTACCCAGCGTCATTCAAACACAATTAATGCTCTGACGGCTGACAATTAATGCTCTGACGGCTGACAGCCCTGACGTAAAGTAGTCATGATGATTAAGAGCACTATCTTCCTAGGGAACTGGAGAAAATCTTCACAGCTTCGAGGCTAGTTTATGCGGCCAGTCTAGACGAGTTCATGCGGCCGGTACAGAGAAACCTATGTGGTTCAATCATGAAGGTCCCCCCATGCGGCTCGGCCATGAAGACTCTCATACAGCTCGGTCATGAAGACCCCCATGCGGCTCGGTCATGAACATATTCATGCGGCTCGGTCATGACAACCTTCATGCGGTTCGAGTATAGAGACTATTCATGCGGCTCGGTCATGAAATCTTTTATGCGGCTCGATCATGACGACCTTCATGCGGCCCAAACACGAACGCTCCTCATGCGGCTCAACAACGATGACAGGACACGTATCCTAAAGATAATCAAATTTTGAGTCAGATCCCAATAATTTAGGACACGTGGCAAGAGAATGAATTAAATTGATTCATTTAGATTTGCGGACGTCAGCAAATCATCATGATGGAGATTTATTGCAATCAACATTAATGACTGACATGATTTGGCATAATCCTCATTAATGACCCAGATCCTTCACGCTCAAGATTAATGGCCCAGATTGATCATTTACCAGGCCGCCGCCACTTTGAGAATGGGCAATCATTGCAAACCCTAATGATGTCCCCCACTATTATAAATAGCAAGGCACCATTCCCTTGCAAAAGGACGCTCCTCCAATAATCAGAGAGAAAAATACACAGAGATTAATCCAGAGAGAGAGAGAAGCCAGGAGAGCAATACGAGGAGAGCAAGAAGAGCATTTCTTCGTCAACGCCAAGCATCTCGTCACAGGAGCCAAGGCTATGTCCGATCGTCCAAGGAGTAAGACAGAGCGGCCGTCGCTTTTTCGAGCCTCTATCGTCACCCCCCAGAATCAAAAATAAACAATTGTACTTAGATTGCTGTACCTAGGTTTTTGTCCCTAGGCTTTCTTTGTACAAGCGAGTTTGTAACGTGAAGTAAAAGTCCAGTCCTCTCATAAAACGGTTCTGCTCTTTTATATTTCATGGCAAACACGATGGCGACTCTGCTGGGGACAAACTTCTCCACGGCTGAGGAGTTGGTGACGCAGTCGGATGCAGCCAAGCTTGGCTCCACGCAACAGAAGATGGTCGCCCGGTTCGACCAACAGGCGTTCGAAGAAATGCTTTCCGACAAGAGCGTTGGCCCGGTCCAGAAGCGAGCCCGCACAAAGAAGGCCCGCAAGGAGTGGAGACCCCGATCATTCATTCCTACTGAAGCTCTTGCAGAGATATCCTCTGTCGCTCAAGACGGCGGAGAAGACTCTCCTGCGGCCCCACTTCAGACCGTAGACAACTCTGTTGTTCCTAAGTCCGACAGAAGAAAACACTATGATGCTGGACTTGCAGGGGCAAAGAGGAACTCTATGCGATCCGAGCCGCATAAGGGTGCTAGCCGCATGGAGAAAGCTCATACGGCTACATCCGCCAGCCGTATGAAGAAGACTCATGTGACCACATCTGTCAGCCACATAGCTTATGCGGCTACAGTTGCCAACCGCATGGATGGAACTTATGCGGTTACTGAAGTCAATCGCTTGCAGAAAACCCATGCGGCCATAATTGCCAACCGCATGAGGCCAGCCTGCACGGTCGTGACTCCTAGTCGCACAAGAACAACTCATCCGACAGCTAAAGACAGCCGCATGCAGACTGCCTGCATGGTTTCCAATCCTAGCCGTATAGCGTCCGCTCCACGCTTCTCTCGATCAGTCTTCGACCGTCTCTCATGCGGTCCTGATCCTGATGGTTCTCTGGATGATAAGCCAGACTCTGTGGTTTCCAACTTGGACTCTTCCTATTACGCACCCGTAAGTGCTAAAAGGAAGAAGTCTAGGGCAGCACGGGCTCACCAAGCCCAGTCAGCTGCCCCAACCTCTGACTATCGGAGCGTCCCGCTGATTATCACGCGGGCCTCTAATGGAAAGTTGTATAAGGCTACTCGTGCCCTGCCCCCCTGCAGCCAATGGGCGGGATAGTCATCAAGCATCTCCCAGTAACGAGCGAAGGCAAGTATACGAGCTACCTTCGAATCAGGGAGCAGGCGGGAGGCCTACACACTCGCGTGCCCGGAATTCTCGAGCCAGCAAAGCAAGTGACTTGCGTGAGGCCATCCTCCACAAACGCAAGAAAAGAGAAGATACATCAGGGTGCAAAGAGTCCTCCCACGGATGTCACTGTACCCAAGTCATCGTCAACTGCTGCTGCAATAGCACGACGATGCAAGAAGACCGGCAGTCTGTCTTTCAAAGACTGCAACAGCCATCTTCAGAAGATGAGGCACTACCCGTCGTCTCCTGCAACTCTGCTCGGAAAGTCCCTGCTGATGGAAGGGGGAAGAAGATGAATGTTCCCAGCCCGAAGATCTCAACCACTGCGACTAAAAGACTGTCGTCTAAGCGGGTGCCCGCTACCGAAGTTTTCCAAAGTACTCGCTCTAAGATGAAATCTGCTACAGTGGGAGATTCGTCGTCCATAACGCAACAGGTTGCTGGGGCTGGGGGTAGCACCCCTCCGAGCATCCACAGCAATCCGATGTTCCAAGAAGACGAGCCAGGGGAGACAACTCTCCCATCAGATTCAGCAAACCCCGATGTCCCCGAGGACATCCACAACTCCCAAGACGAGGCGAACTCGGAGACTGGGGGTACTGTTCCTTCCGAGTCAGAACCAGAAGAGAACATACCCACATACCCCGATGACTTCTCACTACAGGGGTACGATTCGGAGGGCGCTTCCTCCACCGCTCCGTCCATCTCTCCTCACGTGAAGACAGTATTCATGGAAGATAGCAGCCAAGGAGGTTCCAGTGATCGCCAATGCATCGACAGTCTCGAAGCCATATTGCTTGCTTTGGTCAAGTATGTGGACGGGATTAAAGTGGCCCTTCCAACTCTGCAAGGAAGGATGCCTGGCCAAACAAGCGCGGGTCCCGCGGTCAATGCGGACTCGAATTCGGCGGCACCAAACCCGGGCAACAATCCTCCTGAAGTAACGGCCCCCACCGCCGTGGATGAAGCCCGCGAAGCAAGAAGAGAGGTCCAGGAGCTCCGAGCCATGTTTCACGCTCGAGAAAACTCTCAAGACCTCAGATTACGGTAATCGTACCCTGCTGCATGGAGGGATGTCCCCTTCCCGCCAAGATATAAGCCGTTCAACATCAACCCGTATGATGGCAAGACCTCCGCAAGTCGGTACATCACTTACTTCGAGGTCACCACCGACCATTTGCCCCATGACGATGCCATCCTCGCCCGATTATTTATCGGGGCATTGGAAGGGGTCGCCTTCGACTGGTACCGCAACCTGCCAGACAGCTGCATCCACTCCTTCGTCGGCTTCAAGCGCATGTTCTTGGAGAGATTCTACGAAGTAGGGCAAGACATCACAATGTCCACCCTCATGGACGTCGTCCAAGGGGAGAAGGAGCTAACAAGAAACTATATTGAGCGGTTTCGCCAAACCGTAATGAAGCTCCCCTCTGGAAATCCAGATTCCTCCTTGATTGAAATTTGCCAAAAGAGAACTCCTCCCAAAAATCAGTCTCTGGATGGGCGAAAGCCAATTCAAGGACTGGAAGACGTTCATCATCAGCGCCACAAGCATCGAAGAACGATTGAAGAAGGCTCGCCAACTGGGATTGCACATCTCGGACGGAGAGAACAAGGGCAAGCATCCCAACAACGATAATGGGGGTAGCCCCTCCAACAATCGGGACAGCAGAGGAAAGCAGGCTATGGTGACCGACACGGCACAGAAACCTGAGCCAAAGCCGGCAGACAAATAATGGCCGCAAATCACTTACTCCTTCGAAGACGGTCACGTCAAGCCCATCTTGGAGATGCTCATACAAGGGGACAGAATTCAGCTTCCTCTACCAAGACGGGAACCGCGGCCGGCAAAGATAGAGAACCCAAAGTACTGCCATTATCATTGTTACGTCCATCATGCTACACACGACTGCTACCAGCTGAAACAGTACATCCAAAACCTCATCGATTCGAACGCTTTAGCCATCGATTTCGAAGAGGGGACGGTGGCAGCCAATATGGTGTCGGTACAATTCGGCAGCTTCCCTCCGACGTAAACTCAAGACGGGGTGGTCCCTATCCCTCTGACGACAATGGAGATTACTAACCTTCCACCTCCCCGAGATCAGGCTACTGGTTTGGTACCCCTCACCACATCACGAGGGGAAGTCATGTGGATCCATCCAGACTTGGTATCGGAAGTGACTCGGCCCATATTGTCTTCTATCTGCAAGAAAAAGAATGGAAAAATCAGATCCTGTCGCATAATCTCGGCAGACATCGAAGAAGCTACAGCTGTCGTCACGCGGTCTGGGGCACAATCCCAACCTGTGGTTGACAATCCAGCGGAAGATCATCAACCCACTATAACTGATGCTCTGGGGCCAGCTCAGCCTTCGACGACCGACAAGCCTAGGCCGAGGGAGACTCGCTTCGACAAATCCCTCCGAAAAGAGGCAGCCCAAGGGCTGGAGAGGCCCTACAACTTCGACATCTTGGCACAATTGGCCAACACACCGGCCAAGTTGTCATTATACGAGCTCCTGAGACTCTCCAAGGATGTTTGTGCGGCTTTGAGCGATGCACTACAAAATGCTGACGCATACCTGGCTCAAGTTAACCTCACGGGAGAAAACCCACCTGCAGATCTCCAAGACAGCACCTGCACAGGAGCAATACCCAACATCGTCTTCACTCCACAGGACATGCTCATCAAAACTAATCTGTACGATCGCCCACTATACTACACTGGATACATCGACGACGTAAAGGTGGATCGGATGCACATTGATCCTGGCTCTTCCATAAGCATTATCCCGAAGGGTCTGCTACATCATCTCCGTATCCCAATGCATCGTCTGACGTCTACAAGTACTGCCATCAGCGGTTTCAATTCGGGCAGGAGCTACCCTATTGGAAAGATTCGTCTGAAGTGTCAAATTGGCGACCTCCAATCCGAAGTCACCTGCTACGTCATAGATGCAGACACTTCTTACAACATCCTCTTGGGGCGCCCGTAGATACACGATTATATGATCGTGCCTTCCACGCTGCACCAGTGCTTCAAATATGTCGACAAACACGGCTTCGTGAGGACGGAATTTGCTGATATCGATCCCTTCAAAGGGGTCGAATCTTACTACTCAGACTCCTGTCTGTACGAAAAGTCGAAGAAGCATCTTGGTGAAGGAGATGTACAAGCTAGTACCGAGACAGCCACAGGATCAGCTGAACCGTTGACGATCAAGCTCCCCAGGTCGTCCTCTCAGTCTTCATTCACATAGGGGGTAGTCGAAAAGGAACCAGAGCTGGCCAAGTATGTGGCTGCCCACACTGATGTTCCCTCCGTAGATGATGTAATCCCTCTAGAAAAGATACCTTACTTCATCAATAAAGGGTTATCTTTGAACTATGTCACGCCCCAGAACCAGAATACGGGAGAGCGGGGGCAGACATAGCCAGCTACGTATATGAAATAGAATCCATCTCGCTATACGGTCACGGCTGTCTAGATACATGAGGGTTTATCTACAAGCCAACAGTCTCTTAAGGTCATGAACAAGCCTAGTGTCTTAATCACAAGCCAGTAAGTAACGGTCACAAGATATATGATCATTAAATATACAATAGTAAGGCGTCCCAAACATTACATATTCAGTTGATCATGAAGCTAGTCGTTACAAAATGTTAGGACTAGCAAGAGTTTAATCATACATGATCAACCCTAGGATCTGTTAATCATGTTACAGCCCGTAGGCAAACAGTAAGTAAGTGCAATCGAGCTAAACAGGTGCTCGTCGGCTAAACGCCTCAAAAGAATATTTTTACAATAGAGTGGGAGAGCCAAAAATAACCCACTCGTTGCCAGGGTTCCGTCTAGTGGCCACCATCTGGCTGGAAGGTCGGTAGATCCTCTGGAGCTGCTCCGAAATCTGGCCACACAAAACCAGCTGGGTCAGACCCCAGAAAGAGCAAGTGCCACAAAGGAAGCTTCACTTAAGAACTAAAACCAGCAATCAGCACAAGATATAAATAAAAGTAAGAACTGGAAATAAAGAAAATACACCAGGATGATATACGACGAGATAACCAAGGAACTATTCAGGTAACCAGGTATAAACCAAACAAGGACCGGAGTTGTAACCCTTCGTCTGAATGGAGCTTGGTTTCTCACCATTTATCGGTAAAATAAATACAAGCATTCTGGTCATTCAATAATCTGGAACAGGATCAGGACAAGACTAGACTGGTTAGACTCCATCCAATCATTTCACGGCCAAGCAAGAACTACGGCTTGATACTTTAACTAACTAGGGTTGTCATAAGCCTAATTACTAACAAGATGCAGTAAGATTATTCCACAGCCACAAGCCCTGCAGACAATCCAGGTCACCCAGGTCGAGAGATTAGGGTTGAATTCAGGTGGGTACATCGTCCAGGAAACGTATGTACCCTTAAGCAGTTTGAAGGGTGCAACACATGACAGTGTGCTGGAAATGTGCCCTACTCGACGGCAGGCTACAGATCCCAAGCACGCCCAGGTAACGGGATTGCCTGTAGTTGGAAAATCTCTTCATGACTAATGTATTAATGTAGTTGTTAACCTTAGTCCATTTTAATAGGTACTCCTGACCGTGGTACTCAGGAGTCCCATCCTAGTCATGATGCAAGACAGGACTGGTTTATTTATACAAGCACAATCACCCACGGTGTCCAGGTTAATTATACAAGTCATGTCATGTCAGGTAGCCGTCGTAACGGCTATTCGAGATAATCATGTCAGGTTATCAGGTCAAGTGTACTAGTCAGGAGTGCGCCACGACGGGCCACTATCAGGTCATGTCATGTTACTCATGTCAGGAGTGCACCACTACGGGTCACTATCGTGTCAGGCTCAGTTATCCTTTCCAAACATATTACATAAATTCGTGATTATCAAGTTCAGGACAAAAGGCGTAAGGATATAAAATGGACGTTAAATATCTAATAAAATATCAATATACAGGGCTATAGAAGATCAAGGGAAATCAGGCTACGCTCAAGCCAGGCTATGCTCAGGCTAGCGTACGCTCAGGTCTGCGTACCAAAGGATCCATACACTTCCAATGGGAAGCGTACGCAAGGGTCAGCGTACACAAGGGCACGCTCAAGCTACAGGTCAACGTACGCTCAAGCTAGCGTACGCTCAAGACTGCGTTCGCTCGAGCTAGCGTACGAAAGGGGCCAGCGTACGCCTTGCTCGCTTAAGCTAGCATACCAAGGCACGCGTACGCTCAAGCTAGCGTACGCTCAAGACTGCTGCCAACAGGCAGCGTATCAAGGTGAGCGTACGCTCACTAAAGAGCAGCGTACGAAGGCTAGCGTACGCTCGCTAAAGAGCAGCGTACGAAGGCTAGCGTACGCTCGCTAAAGAGCAGCGTACAGCTCAGCGGCATAAGCTAAAAACTAGCTTACTATTCACTGTCTTCTCCAAATGGCAAGAACAGCAAGAACTCTAAAGTTGAATCTAAGCTTCAATTGTCCATATCTTGGTCAAAACAAGTCCGAATCCAACTTTCCAAAGGTCAAAATTGCGTAGAATGAGATGCTCTAAAACATGGAACCATCAAAACTTGAAAACAAGGAAGTTTAATAGATCAAAACCATCAAAATCCAAAAATAGCAAACTCTAGATCTACAACAATTAAAGCCTCAAAATGGAAAATGGCAAGTTCTAATATGGTTTAGAATCATGAGAAGAAGCTAATAAAACCATCAAAAGGAGTTCTCTTGTGGAAGCAAGTTGCACTTGCCTATGGTGTTCTTGGTTGGTGGAGAAGAGTAATGGTGGGGGAAGGAGAAGTAAATGAGAATTATGGAGAGAGAGAAAGAAGAAATGGCAATAAATATCAAAGGTGGTGGTAGGTAGGGGGGGTTGTGGTGGAAATGAAGGAGAAGCATAGGCTAAGGTGTTCCACCCTTGGTCCATGATGAACCAAGCATTGGGCCGGCCGAACCAAGCCAACCCAAACCGAGAGTTAAACCAAGCCGAGAGCTAAACAAGGAATAATACAAGAAAAAGACACGTACACGTATTTCCAAAAATACGTAATACGAACCACAGGCATTACAACTCTACCTACCTTAAAAGAATTCCGTCCTCGAAATTTAATTAAGAGGCTAGAGGGACAAGAACAAGCTATACTATTCACAGGCAATTATACTAGGCAATCAATCAATCATGCAAGCAAGGAATTGATGGCATGAGGCATAAGAAAGACATTATACCTCACGAGTCAAACAAGTCAGGATATCGCGATCGGATATCATCCTCACGCTCCCACGTTGACTCACCCAAAGAGTGATGACTCCAAGCAACTCGGACTAACTTGATAGTCTTGTTCTTGAGGATCTTCTCTCTCCGGTCCAATATAGACACGGGCCTCTCCTCATACGAAAGGTTGGTACCAACAACTAATTCCGAATGATCCAGGATGTGGCTCGGGTCCGGGATGTACCGTCATAATTAGGATACATGGAACACGTCATGCACCTCGCTTAGCGACGGTGGAAGAGCGAGACGATAGGATACATCTCCTACTCGCTCCAGAATGTCAAACGGTCCTATATACATAGGACTAAGCTTTCCCCGTACGCCGAAATGAATGACGCCACGGTTAGGTGAAATCCTCAGGAATACATGATCGCCGACCGAAAACTCGAGAGGGCGCCGATGAGAATCGGCCCAATGGCGCTGGCGATCTTGGACAACTCGAAGGTGATCTCTGACTCGCCTGACTACTTCAACGGTCTGAGCAATCATTTCTGGACCAAGCATCTGTCTCTCTCCAACATCATCCCAGGCTAGCGGGGATCTGCACTTCCTGCCATACAGTGCCTCGAACGGTGCCATCTGAATACTGGCCTGGAAACTATTGTTGTATGAGAATTCTACCAGGTGCAAATGATCTTCCCATGAACCACCGAAGTCAAGTGTGCAAGACCGCAACATGTCTTCAAGAGTCTGAATCGTGCGCTCCAACTGTCCATCTGTCTGCGGGTGATATGCTGAACTGAACTGGAGATGAGTTCCCAAACTCTCCTACAAGCTATGCCAAAAGTACAACGTAAATCTTGAATCTCGGTCCGAGGTGATACTGACTGGCACACCGTTTAATCTGACAATCTGCCTGAGGTACAGCTCTGCTAACTGAGCCGTCGACTGACCAACTCTGAATAGAAGAAAGTGAGCCACCTTCGTAAGCCTGTCCACAATGACCTAAATAGTATCTCTACCAGCTGGGGATCTAGGTAATCCAGTCACGAAATCCATGGTTATATGCTCCCATTTCTATTCTGGAATCGACAAGGACTGAAGAAGTCCAGCCGGTCTCTGATGTTCGACATTGACTTGTTGGCAAACCAAACACCGAGAGACAAATCGAGCTATCTCCCACTTCATGCCATTCTACCAGAAGTGCTGACGGATATCATGGTACATCTTCGTACCG
This sequence comes from Iris pallida, assembly GCA_029216955.1. Classification (NCBI taxonomy): domain Eukaryota; kingdom Viridiplantae; phylum Streptophyta; class Magnoliopsida; order Asparagales; family Iridaceae; genus Iris; species Iris pallida. Next base: position 4,996,538 of record JANAVB010044814.1, on the reverse strand, counting down.
CCAGGATAGATGGAATACTGAGAACTGTGCGCCTCTGACATGATCTCCTGTCTGATATCTCCACTGGGTACACAAAGACGCTTACCATGCCTAAGTGTACCATCCTCATGAATACATAACTCTGATCTTCGTCCTGCTTCACACTCTGCTCTGAGTCGCTGAAGCTTGGAATCTGTCGACTGCGCCATCCGGATCCTCTCGACTATAGTGGACTGAACTCGTATACTGGCCATCAAGGCTACACTGGAAGGGAGAACAACTTCAACACCCATCTTCTGAAGATCTGCTAACAGCTCTGGTTGTGTTTGTTAGGAAATAAGCTCCGGCTCTCCTGCTCAATGCATCTGCTACAACATTGGCCTTCCCAGGATGATACTGCAGGTTGACATCATAATCTACAAGAAGCTCCAGCCACCTCCTCTGACGCATGTTAAGATCCTTCTGGGTGAAAACATACTTCAGGCTCTTGTGGTCGGTGAAAATCTCCACCCTATCTCCGTACAAGTAGTGCCTCCACAACTTAAGTGCAAACACTACTGCTGCCAGCTCCAAGTCATGGGTTGGGTAATTTCTCTCATGATCACGAAGTTGTCGTGACGCATAAGCTATTACCTTCCCATGCTGCATCAGAACACATCCTAAACCTCTGTCTGAAGCATCACAATATACTGAAAATCCTCCGGTTTCATCTGGAAGCGTGAGAATAGGAGCTGTTATCAGGCCTCGCTTCAACTGTTCAAAAGAACTCTGACACTCTGCTGTCCAAGCAAACTGTGCATCCTTGCGGGTCAACTGGGTCAATGGTGCTGAAATTCGAGCAAAATCCGAAATAAATCTCCGGTAGTAGCCGGCCAATCCAAGAAAACTACGAACCTCTGCAACTGTGCTGGGCACTGGCCACGACTCAATAGCCACAATCTTCTGGGGATCCACTTCTACTCCTCCTCGAGTGATGATATGACCCAAGTACGAAATGCGATCGAGCCAGAACTCGCATTTACTGAACTTGGCATACAACTGGTACTCTCTGAGGATCTGAAGAACTATACGAAGATGCTGCTCATGCTCCGTCTCACTCTTGCTGTAGACCAGAATGTCATCCAAGAACACAATCACAAACTGATCCAACTAAGGCTTGAAGATGCGATTCATGAGGTCCATGAATACTGTCGGCACATTGGTTGCTCCAAAAGGCATAACAAGGAACTCCCAATGCCCATATCTCGATCTAAAAGCTGTCTTCGGGATGTCCTGCTCTCTGACTCTGATCTGATGATAACCTGAGCGCAAATCAATCTTCGAGAATACTGAAGCCCCCTTGAGTTGATCAAACAAGTCATCTATCCTCGGAAGAGGGTATCTGTTCTTGATTGTCACTGAGTTCAAGGTACGATAATTAACACATAACCTGGACGTACCATCCTTCTTTTTCACAAGAAGCATCGGGGCTCCCCAAGGCGATCTACTAGCACGAATAAATCCCTTGGTTCTGAGTTCTTCAATCATCTTGTACAATATCTCCAACTCTGACGGCGCCATCCTGTAGACTCTCTCTGACACTGGGGCTGTCCCGGGAATCAAGTCTATAGTGAACTCGATCTTCCGCTCTGGCGGCATACCTGGAAGCTCTTCTGGGAAAACATCTGGAAAATCCTCGACTATCCTGGGCAACTGAACTGCTGCTACTGCCATTCGCAATACTGGAGGAGATGACTCAACTTCGCCTCGAGAGAAAGAAAACTCTGGCTCTCTTGGAATGCTAAAAACAACCCTACCAATATGGCAGTCTATCCTAGCATACTGGTTCCTCAACCAATCCATCCCTAAGACCACATCATAATCGGCCATCGGGAACTCTATCAATCTAGCGGGAAATTCTCTACCGCTAACTACGATCCGACACGAGGAAAACACTCTATCTACTCCCACAAGTCCGTTACCAGTAAGTATATTGAGCCTTACTGATAATGACTCGAGCTCCAATCCTACCCGTGTCGCGAATCGTACAGACATAAAAGAATGCGATGCACCAGAGTCAAATAAAGCTGAAACTGGAAATGAGTTGACGAGAATAGTACCTGCCACTACCTCTCCTGGTGCCAATCCTTCCTCTGCGGTCATCACCATAGCCTGACCGTGCCCTCGAGGTGCTGGTCCCCTCTGCTGGAATCCTCGCTGCCTATTCTGACTCAAGGCCTGGGCTTGAGCATACTGCTGGAGGTTCTGCTGCTGGAATACCTGGGACTGAGGCGGCAAGGGCCTCGGCAATGGATACTGCTGCTGCTACTGCTGGACCGGAGCGGGTCCTCTCACCGAAGAACTAGAAAGGTTGGATGAGGATGAACCCCCCCTATTTGGGCAGGATCCAACCCTATAGTCTGGTGCTCCACAAACCAGACACAATCTCTATGCCCTGCGACACTCTGCCACCACATGGCCTGGCTTTCCACAATGAGAACATCCCACTACGGAAGACTGCTTCTGCTTCTGCTGCTGCTGAGGGTACGTCGGGGTGGAATGCTGAACCGACGTTACTGAGGCCGCCCGCCTCGGAGCTCCAATAGTCAAAGCCCTGGCTGCCGGGGCTGGTACTGAAGACTGATTCATCTGGCCGTGAGATCGCTTCCGACCTCCGGCCCTATCCACAATCCTCTGGGAGGTATACTCATGCCTCCGGGCTGCTCTCAAGACTGCATCAAAAGTCTGATGCTCAAACTGCTTAACTGCCAATAAGATCTCCAGGTGAAGTCCCTGCTGGAACCGCTGGGCTCTATCATACTCGGTTGCCACCAAGGTGGGAGCAAATCGACTGAGTCTGGAAAACTCGGCCGCATATCCGTCGACCGTCCTGCCTCCTTGCTTCAGATTGGTGAACCTGGTCTGCAGATCATACCGAGCCACGGCATCGAAATACTTGGTCTGGAATCTCTCTCTGAATACTGCCCAAGCAATGGGTGTTGCTAATCCAACGGCCTGCGCTGCCCACCAGCTGCGGGCAAGATCTAACAACTGCAGGCGCACAACGGCCACCTTCTCGTTCTCTGGGGTCCTGGCTGCTTCTAGAATCACCTCTGTGTCCTGAAGCCATGCATCTGCTGCGATAGCATCTTCACTACCGTCGAAGAATGGAGGGTTCAAGCGCTTGAAGCTGTTGGCAGCGCTGTTACCCTGATGACCACCCCGGGTCAAAGCATCCGTCACTGCCTGTTGCAAGGCGTCTCCACGACGATCTTGGGAAGCTATCAAGGTCCTAACGAGTCCCGCCAAAGTGCCATCATCAGGTTCTACAGGTTGAACTGGCTGGACTGGTGGCTCTCCACCAGAAGGCACGACTCTGGAGGCTACTCCGGAATGCTGGGCTTGATCTCCAGGTTGCTGCTGGTCCGCGGGAGGTGCTCTGCCTTGCTGATCGGCCGGGTCAGGTACTATGCCGCTGAAGAAGACGACATAGAAAACAATAAGGAAGGACCAGGACAGAGCAACGATACAAGCATATGATCAGGACAAGAATCCAGGGATTCAGGAGATACGAGCAGAGATCAAGGACGAATACTGATTGAGACATCTATTCGGTAAACCCTCACATATCTTGATTTACAAGACCTGCATGGGCCACCACTTAAACCATGTCACGCCCCAGAACCAGAATACTGGAGAGCGGGGGCAGACATAGCCAGCTACGTATATGAAATGGAATCCATCTCGCTATACGGTCACGGCTGTCTAGATACATGAGGGTTTATCTACAAGCCAACAGTCTCTTAAGGTCATGAACAAGCCTAGTGTCTCAATCACAAGCCAGTAAGTAACGGTCACAAGATATATGATCATTAAATATACAATAGTAAGGCGTCCCAAACATTACATATTCAGTTGATCATGAAGCTAGTCGTTACAAAATGTTAGGACTAGCAAGAGTTTAGTCATACATGATCAACCCTAGGATCTGTTAATCATGTTACAGCCCGTAGGCAGACAGTAAGTAAGTGCAATCGAGCTAAACAGGTGCTCGTCGGCTAAACACCTCAAAAGAATATTTTTACAATAGAGTGGGAGAGCCAAAAATAACCCACTCGTTGCCAGGGTTCCGTCTAGTGGCCACCATCTGGCTGGAAGGTCGGTAGATCCTCTGGAGCTGCTCCAAAATCTGGCCACACAAAACCAGCTGGGTCAGACCCCAGAAAGAGAAAGTGCCACAAAGGAAGCTTCACTTAAGAACTAAAACCAGCAATCATCACAAGATATAAATAAAAGTAAGAACTAGAAATAAAGAAAATAAACCAGGATGATATACGACGAGATAACCAAGGAACTATTCAGGTAACCAGGTTACAACCCGTAAACCAAACAAGGACCGGGGTTGTAACCCTTCGTCTGAACGGAGCTTGGTTTTTCACCATTTATCGGTAAAATAAATACAAGCATTCTGGTCATTCAATAATCTGGAACAGGATCAGGACAAGACTAGACTGGTTAGACTCCATCCAATCATTTCACGGCCAAGCAAGAACTACGGCTTGATACTTTAACTAACTAGGGTTGTCACAAGCCTAATTACTAACAAGATGCAGTGAGATTATTCCACAGCCACAAGCCCTGCAGACAATCCATGTCACCCAGGTCGAGAGATTAGGGTTAAATTCAGGTGGGTACATCGTCCAGGAAACGCATGTACCCTTAAGCAGTTTGAAAGGTGCAACACATGACAGTGTGCTGGAAATGTGCCCTACTCGACGGCAGGCTACAGATCCCAAGCGCGCCCAGGTAACGGGATTGCCTGTAGCTGGAAAATCTCTTCATGACTAATGTATTAATCTAGTTGTTAACCTTAGTCCATTTTAATAGGTACTCCTGACCGTGGTACTCAGGAGTCCCATCCTAGTCATGATGCAAGATAGGACTGGTTTATTTATACAAGCACAATCACCCACAGTGTCCAGGTTAATTATACAAGTCATGTCATGTCAGGTAGCCGTCGTAACGGCTATTCGAGATAATCATGTCAGGTTATCAGGTCAAGTGTACTAGTCAGGAGTGCGCCACGACGGGCCACTATCAGGTCATGTCATGTTACTCATGTCAGGAGTGCACCACTACGGGTCACTATCGTGTCAGGCTCAGTTATCCTTTCCAAACATATTACATAAATTCGTGATTATCAAGTTCAGGACAAAAGGCGTAAGGATATAAAATGGACGTTAAATATCTAATAAAATATTAATATACAGGGCTATAGAAGATCAAGGAATCAGGCTACGCTCAAGCCAGGCTATGCTCAGGCTAGCGTACGCTCAGGTCTGCGTACCAATGGATCCATACACTTCCAATGGGAAGCATACGTAAGGGTCAGCGTACACAAGGGCACGCTCAAGCTACAGGTCAACGTACGCTCAAGCTAGCGTACGCTCAAGACTGCGTTCGCTCGAGCTAGCGTACAAAAGGGGCCAGCGTACGCCTTGCTCGCTTAAGCTAGCGTACCAAGGCACGCGTACGCTCAAGCTAGCGTACGCTCAAGACTGCTGCCAACAGGCAGCGTATCAAGGTGAGCGTACGCTCACTAAAGAGCAGCGTACGAAGGCTAGCGTACGCTCGCTAAAGAGCAGCGTACGAAGGCTAGCGTACGCTTGCTAAAGAGCAGCGTACAGCTCAGCGGCATAAGCTAAAAAGCTAGCTCACTGTTCACTGTCTTCTCCAAATGGCAAGAACAGCAAGAACTCTAAAGTTGAATCTAAGCTTCAATTGTCCATATCTTGGTCAAAACAAGTCCGAATCCAACTTTCCAAAGGTCAAAATTGGGTAGAATGAGATGATCTAAAACATGGAACCATCAAAACTTAAAAACAAGGAAGTTTAATAGATCAAAACCATCAAAATCCGAAAATAGCAAACTCTAGATCTACAACAATTAAAGCCTCAAAATGAAAAATGGCAAGTTCTAATGTGGTTTAGAATCATGAGGAGAAGCTAATAAAACCATCAAAAGGAGTTCTCTTGTGGAAGCAAGTTGCACTTGCCTATGGTGTTCTTGGTTGGTGGAGAAGAGTAATGGTGGGGGAAGGAGAAGTAAATGAGAATTATGGAGAGAGAAAGAAGAAATGGCAATAAATATCAAAGGTGGTGGTAGGTAGGGAGGGTTGTGGTGGAAATGAAGGAGAAGCATAGGCTAAGGTGTTCCACCCTTGGTCCATGATGAACCAAGCATTGGGCCGGCCGAACCAAGCCAACCCAAACCGAGAGTTAAACCAAGCCGAGAGCTAAACAAGGAATAATACAAGAAAAAGACACGTACACGTATTTCCAAAAATACGTAATACGAACCACAGGCATTACAACTCTACCCACCTTAAAAGAATTCCGTCCTCAGAATTTAATTAAGAGGCTAGAGGGACAAGAACAAGCTATACTATTCACAGGCAATTATACTAAGCAATCAATCAATCATGCAAGCAAGGAATTGATGGCATGAGGCATAAGAAAGACATTATACCTCACGAGTCAAACAAGTCAGGATATCGCGATCGGATATCATCCTCACGCTCCCACATTGACTCACCCAAAGAGTGATGACCCCAAGCAACTCAGACTAACTTGATAGTCTTGTTCTTGAGGATCTTCTCTCTCCGGTCCAATATAGACACGGGCCTCTCCTCATACGAAAGGTTGGTACTAACAACCAATTCCGAATGATCCAGAATATGGCTCGGGTCCGGGATGTACCGTCGTAATTGGGATACATGGAACACGTCATGCACCTCGCTTAGCGACGGTGGAAGAGCGAAACGATAGGATACATCTTCTACTCGCTCCAGAATGTCAAACGGTCCTATATACCCAGGACTAAGCTTTCTCCGTATGCCGAAACGAATGACGCCACGGTTAGGCGAAATCCTCAGGAATACATGATCGTCGACCGAAAACTCGAGAGGGCGCCGATGAGAATCGGCCCAATGGCGCTGGCGATCTTGGACAACTCGAAGGTGATCTCTGACTCGCCTGACTACTTCAATGGTCTGAGCAATCATTTCTGGACCAAGCATCTGTCTCTCTCCAACATCATCCCAGGCTAGCGGGGATCTGCACTTCCTGTCATACAGTGCCTCGAACGGTGCCATCTGGATACTGGCCTGGAAACTATTGTTGTATGAGAATTCTACCAGGTGCAAATGATCTTCCCATGAACCACCGAAGTCAAGTGTGCAAGACCGCAACATGTCTTCAAGAGTCTGAATCGTGCGCTCCGACTGTCCATCTGTCTGCGGGTGATATGCTGAACTGAACTGGAGATGAGTTCCCAAACTCTCCTGCAAGCTACGCCAAAAGTGCGACGTAAATCTTGAATCTCGGTCCGAGGTGATACTGACTGGCACACCGTGCAATCTGACAATCTGCCTGAGGTACAGCTCTGCTAACTGAGCCGTCGACTGACCAACTCTGAATGGAAGAAAGTGAGCCACCTTCGTAAGCCTGTCCACAATGACCCAAATAGCATCTCTACCAGCTGGGGATCTAGGTAATCCAGTCACGAAATCCATGGTTATATGCTCCCATTTCCATTCTGGAATCGACAAGGGCTGAAGAAGTCCAGCCGGTCTCTGATGTTCGACCTTGACTTGTTGGCAAACCAAATATCGAGAGACAAACCGAGCTATCTCCCGCTTCATGCCATTCCACCAGAAGTGCTGACGGATATCACGGTACATCTTCGTACCGCCAGGATGGATGGAATACTGAGAACTGTGCGCCTCTGACATAATCTCCTGTCTGATATCTGCACTGGGTACACAAAGACGCTTACCATGCCTAAGTGTACCATCCTCATGAATACATAACTCTGGTCTTCGTCCTGCTTCACACTCTGCTCTGAGTCGCTGAAGCTTGGAATCTGCCGACTGCGCCATCCGGATCCTCTCGACTATAGTGGACTGAACTCGCATACTGGCCATCAAGGCCACACTGGAAGGGAGAACAACTTCAACACCCATCTTCTGAAGATCTGCTAACAGCTCTGGTTGTGTTGTTAGAAAATAAGCTCCGGCACTCCTGCTCAATGCATCTGCTACGACGTTGGCCTTCCCAGGATGATACTGCAGGTTGACATTATAATCCACAAGAAGCTCCAGCCACCTCCTCTGACGCATGTTAAGATCCTTCTGGGTGAAAACATACTTCAGGCTCTTGAGGTCCATGAATACTGTCGGCGCATTGGTTGCTCCAAAAGGCATAACAAGGAACTCCCAATGCCCATATCTCGATCTAAAAGCTGTCTTCGGGATGTCCTGCTCTCTGAATCTGATCTGATGATAACCTGAGCGCAAATCAATCTTCGAGAATACTGAAGCCCCCTTGAGTTGATCAAACAAGTCATCTATCCTCGAAAGAGGGTATCTGTTCTTGATTGTCACTGAGTTTAAGGTACGATAATCAACACATAACCTGGACGTACCATCCTTCTTTTTCACAAGAAGCATCGGGGCTCCCCAAGGCGATCTACTAGCACGAATAAATCCCTTGGTTCTGAGTTCTTCAATCATCTTGTACAATATCTCCAACTCTGACGGTGCCATCCTGTAGACTCTCTCTGACACTGGGGCTGTCCTGGGAATCAAGTCTATAGTGAACTCGATCTCCCGCTCTGGCGGCATACCTGGAAGCTCTTCTGGGAAAACATCTGGAAACTCCTCGACTATCTTGGGCAACTGAACTGCTGCTACTGCCATCCGCAATACTGGAGGAGATGACTCAACTTTGCCTCGAGAGAAAGAAAACTCTGGCTCTCCTGGAATGCTAAAAACAACCCTACCAATATGGCAGTCTATCCTAGCATACTGGTTCCTCAACCAATCCATCCCTAAGACCACATCATAATCGGCCATCGGGAACTCTATCAATCTAGCGGAGAATTCTCTACCGCCAACTACGATCCGACACGAGGAAAACACTCTATCTACTCCCACAAGTCCGTTACCAGTAAGTATATTGAGCCTTACTGATAATGACTCGGGCTCCAATCCTACCCGTGTCGCGAATCGTACAGACATAAAAGAATGCGATGCACCAGAGTCAAATAAAGCTGAAGCTGGAAATGAGTTGACGATAATAGTACCTGCCACTACCTCTCCTGGTGCCAATCCTTCCTCTGCGGTCATCACCATAGCCTGACCGTGCCCTCGAGGTGCTGGTCCCCTCTGCTGGAATCCTCGCTGCCTATTCTGACTCAAGGCCTGGGCTTGAGCATACTGCTGGGGGTTCTGCTGCTGGAATACCTGGGACTGAGGCGGCAAGGGCCTCGGCAATGGATACTGCTGCTGCTGCTGCTGGACCGGAGCGGGTCCTTTCACCGAAGAACTAGAAAGGTTGGACGAGGATGAACCACCCCTATTCGGGCAGGATCCAACCCTATGGTCTGGTGCTCCACAAACCAGACACAATTCCTGTGCCCTGCGATACTCTGCCACCACATGGCCTGGCTTCCTACAATGAGAACATCCCACTGCGGAAGACTGCTTCTGCTTCTGCTGCTGCTGAGGGTACGTCGGGGTGGAATGCTGAACCGACGTTACTGAGGCCGCCCGCCTCGAAGCTCCAATAGTCAAAGCCCTGGCTGCCGGGGCTGGTACTGAAGACTGATTCATCTGGCCGTGAGATCGCTTCCGACCTCCGGCCCTATCCACAATCCTCTGGGAGGTATACTCATGCCTCCGGGCTGCTCTCAAGACTGCATCAAAAGTCTGATGCTCAAACTGCTTAACTGCCAATAAGATCTCCAGGTGAAGTCCCTGCTGGAACCGCTGGGCTCTATCATACTCGGTTGCCACCAAGGTGGGAGCAAACCGACTGAGTCTGGAAAACTCGACCGCATATCCGTCGACCGTCCTGCCTCCTGCTTCAGATTGGTAAACCTGGTCTGCAGATCATACCGAGCCACGACATCGAAATACTTGGTCTAGAATCTCTCTCTGAATACTGCCCAAGCAATGGGTGTTGCTAATCCAATGGCCTGCGCTGCCCACCAGCTGCGGGCAAGATCTAACAACTACAGGCGCACAACGGCCACCTTCTCGTTCTCTGGGGTCCTGGCTGCTTCTAGAATCACCTCTGTGTCCTGAAGCCATGCATCTGCTGCGATAGCATCTTCACTACCGCCGAAGAATGGAGGGTTCAAGCGCTTGAAGCTGTTGGCAGCGCTGTTACCCTGATGACCACCCCGGGTCAAAGCATCCGTCACTGCCTGTTGCAAGGCGTCTCCACGACGATCTTGGAAAGCTATCAAGGTCCTGACGAGTCCCGCCAAAGTGCCATCATCAGGTTCTACAGGTTGAACTGGCTGGACTGGTGGCTCTCCACCAGAAGGCACGACTCTGGAGGCTACTCCGGAATGCTGGGCTTGATCTCCAGGTTGCTGCTGGTCCGCGGGAGGTGCTCTGCCTTGCTGATCGGCCGGGTCAGGTACTATGCCGCTGAAGAAGACGACATAGGAAACAATAAGGAAGGACCAGGACAGAGCAACAATACAAGCATATGATCAGGACAAGAATCCAGGGATTCAGGAGATACGAGCAGAGATCAAGGACAAATACTGATTGAGACATCTATTCGGTAAACCCTCACATATCTTGATTTACAAGACCTGCATGGGCCACCACTTAAACCATGTCACGCCCCAGAACCAGAATACTGGAGAGCGGGGGCAGACATAGCCAGCTACGTATATGAAATGGAATCCATCTCGCTATACGGTCACGGTTGTCTAGATACATGAGGGTTTATCTACAAGCCAACAGTCTCTTAAGGTCATGAACAAGCCTACTGTCTCAATCACAAGCCAGTAAGTAACAGTCACAAGATATATGATCATTAAATATACAATAGTAAGGCATCCCAAATATTACATATTCAGTTGATCATGAAGCTAGTCGTTACAAAATGTTAGGACTAGCAAGAGTTTAGTCATACATGATCAACCCTAGGATCTGTTAATCATGTTACAGCCCGTAGGCAGACAGTAAGTAACTGCAATCGAGCTAAACAGGTGCTCGTCGGCTAAACGCCTCAAAAGAATATTTTTACAATAGAGTGGGAGAGCCAAAAATAACCCACTCGTTGCCAGGGTTCCGTCTAGTGGCCACCATCTGGCTGGAAGGTCGGTAGATCCTCTGGAGCTGCTTCGAAATCTGGCCACACAAAACCAGCTGGGTCAGACCCCAGAAAGAGCAAGTGCCACAAAGGAAGCTTCACTTAAGAACTAAAACCAGCAATCAGCACAAGATATAAATAAAAGTAAGAACTGGAAATAAAGAAAATACACCAGGATGATATACGACGAGATAACCAAGGAACTATTCAGGTAACCAGGTTACAACCCGTAAACCAAACAAGGATCGGGGTTGTAACCCTTCGTCTGAACGGAGCTTGGTTTCTCACCATTTATCGGTAAAATAAATACAAGCATTCTGGTCATTCAATAATCTGGAACAGGATCAGGACAAGACTAGACTGGTTAGACTCCATCCAATTATTTCACGGCCAAGCAAGAACTACGACTTGATACTTTAACTAACTAGGGTTGTCACAAGCCTAATTACTAACAAGATGCAGTGAGATTATTCCACAGCCACAAGCCCTGCAGACCATCCAGGTCACCCAGGTCGAGAGATTAGGGTTGAATTCAGGTGGGTACATCGTCCAGGAAACGCTTGTACCCTTAAGCAGTTTGAAGGGTGCAACACATGACAGTGTGCTGGAAATGTGCCCTACTCGACGGTAGGCTACAGATCCCAAGCACGCCCAGGTAACGGGATTGCCTGTAGCTGGAAAATCTCTTCATGACTAATGTATTAATCTAGTTGTTAACCTTAGTCCATTTTAATAGGTACTCCTGACCGTGGTACTCAGGAGTCCCATCCTAGTCATGATGCAAGACAGGACTGGTTTATTTATACAAGCACAATCACCCAAGGTGTCCAGGTTAATTATACAAGTCATGTCATGTCAGGTAGCCGTCATAACGGCTATTCGAGATAATCATGTCAGGTTATCAGGTCAAGTGTACTAGTCAGGAGTGCGCCACGACGGGCCACTATCAGGTCATGTTATGTTACTCATGTCAGGAGTGCACCACTACGGGTCACTATCGTGTCAGGCTCAGTTATCCTTTCCAAACATATTACATATATTCGTGATTATCAAGTTCAGGACAAAAGGCGTAAGGATATAAAATGGACGTTAAATATCTAATAAAATATCAATATACAGGGCTATAGAAGATCAAGGGAAATCAGGCTACGCTCAAGCCAGGCTATGCTCAGGCTAGCGTACGCTCAGGTCTGCGTACCAAAGGATCCATACACTTCCAATGGGAAGCGTACGCAAGGGTCAGCGTACACAAGGGCACGCTCAAGCTACAGGTCAACGTACGCTCAAGCTAGCGTACGCTCAAGACTGCGTTCGCTCGAGCTAGCGTACGAAAGGGGCCAGCGTACGCCTTGCTCGCTTAAGCTAGCGTACCAAGGCACGCGTACGCTCAAGCTAGCGTACGCTCAAGACTGCTGCCAACAGACAGCGTATCAAGGTGAGCGTATGCTCACTAAAGAGCAGCGTACGAAGGCTAGCGTACGCTCGCTAAAGAGCAGCGTACGAAGGCTAGCGTACGCTCGCTAAAGAGCAGCGTACGAAGGCTAGCGTACGCTCGCTAAAGAGCAGCGTACAGCTGAGCGGTATAAGCTAAAAAGCTAGCTCACTGTTCACTGTCTTCTCCAAATGGCAAGAACAGCAATAACTCTAAAGTTGAATCTAAGCTTCAATTGTCCATATCTTGGTCAAAACAAGTCCGAATCCAACTTTCCAAAGGTCAAAATTGGGTAGAATGAGATGCTCTAAAACATGGAACCATCAAAACTTGAAAACAAGGAAGTTTAATAGATCAAAACCATAAAAATCCAAAAATTGCAAACTCTAGATCTACAACAATTAAAGCCTCAAAATGAAAAATGGCAAGTTCTAATATGGTTTAGAATCATAAGAAGAAGCTAATAAAACCATCAAAAGGAGTTCTCTTGTGGAAGCAAGTTGCACTTGCCTATGGTGTTCTTGGTTGGTGGAGAAGAGTAATGGTGGGGGAAGGAGAAGTAAATGAGAATTATGGAGAGAGAGAAAGAAGAAATGGCAATAAATATCAAAGGTGGTGGTAGGTAGGAGGGTTGTGGTAGAAATGAAGGAGAAGCATAGGCTAAGGTGTTCCACCCTTGGTCCATGATGAACCAAGCATTGGGCCGGCCGAACCAAGCCAACCCAAACCGAGAGTTAAACCAAGCCGAGAGCTAAACAAGGAATAATACAAGAAAAAGACACGTACACGTATTTCCAAAAATACGTAATACGAACCACAGGCATTACAAACTACCTCGATCTTAATAAGCTTTGTACAATGTACGCTATGGAATACGGTATAGGCACTCACCTACACACATAAGTGACAAATGTCTACACCACAATCCAGTTTACTCCAGCAGAAGATGCTTACCGAATAGTCGAGGGAGGGGACCATCCAATCATCTTCGGCCGGAAGGACGATCCGCATCCCTTTACCATAGAAGAAGTCGACCTTGGATCGGATGCCGGGAGACTACCTCTGTATCTTTATAGCCCCCAATCTAAATACCTCATGCAGAAACAGGGGTATAATCTGGAAACGACACCGGGTTTGAACTATGGTACTGGACGACGATTACCTTTGAAGCCCCCGGTCCCGGGTGGCAAACCACGGGACTACTATAGCAAGACTCGATGTGGATTAGGGTATGTGATACCCACGACGACCCCTGAAAGTTCAGAGGAAGAATGCTACTGGCATTCACATTCGACCGGGTCACCAACTTCCGACTCAGATACCAGCATCGAAGACGTATTCAGACAAGTCATGTCAGTCAACATGGCATTTGCCGACGCTTATGAAGAAGATGAAGACATTCCGGAAATTCTCGAGCAAGAGCCGTGGGCCCAACAGCTAGATGAACAATGGAAAAAGCGTTTCGAGCAAAGAGAACCTCCCACCGAGGATGAGGTCATACAAGTTAATCTTGGTGATGAAGCCTCCCTAAAACCAATCTTCATCAGCCAGAGTCTGACAGATGAAGAGCGAGAGTCGCTGCTCCAACTCATCAAAGAGTATATCGATGTGTTCGCCTGGAGCTATGAAGATATGCCAGGATTGGACCCCGAGATCGCACTCCATAAACTCAATATTCGTCCGGATGCAAAACCTGTCAAGCAACAGCAACGACGGTTTTGCCCCGATATCATGAATGCTATTAAAGCCGAGGTCAACAAACTGATAGCCAGCGGCTTCATTCGCGAAGAGCAGCATCCGGACTGGGTAGCCAACATCGTACCAGTTCTCAAGAAGAACGGAAAGATCCAAATATGTATTGACTTTCGGAATCAGAATGAGGCATGCCCTAAAGATGAATTCCCTCTCCCTATCACAGATATCATGATCGACAACACCTGCAGCTTCGAACATATGTCCTTCATGGATGGCTTCTCAGGATACAACCAGATCAAGATGTTCCCTGACGACGAGAAGCACACATCATTCCGAACACTAATTGGTACATATTGATATACCGTTATGCCTTTCGGTTTAAGGAATGCTGGTGCCACTTACCAGAGAGCTATGAGCGTCATCTTTAGAGACCACTTGCGCAAGACAGTGGAGTGCTACGTCGACGACATCGCCGTCAAAAGCTGTTCGAAGGAAGATCATCTGCAAGATCTCAGGACAGTGTTCGACCTAATGCGAGCACACAACTTAAAGATGAACCCTACGAAATCATTCTTGGGTGTCTCCAGCGGGAAATTCCTGGGTTTCATCATCACTTCTCAGGGCATTCACATCGACCCCAAGAAAACAAAGGCAATCATGGAGATGGGTCCCCCGAAAAATCTCCGCGAACTCCGAGGCCTCCAAGGCAGGCTAGCTTACATCAGGAGATTCATCTCTAATCTCTCTGGACGATGTCAACCATTCACCCATCTCATGAAGAAGGGAGTCTCTTTCGTATGGGATAAGGAATGCTAGCGCACTTTCGACAACATCAAAGAATATTTGTCGAACCCCCAGTCCTGGTAGCTCCTATTGCTGGGAAGCCATTTCTGCTCTATGTGCGAGCTATGGAACATTCTCTTGGTGCTCTATTGGCACAGAACAATGATGCGGGCCACGAACAAGCTATATACTACCTCAGTCGGAAGATGATCGGGCCAGAATATCGGTACACGGCCGTAGAGAAGGAATGTCTTGCTCTCGTGTTCGCAATCCAGAAGACGCAATACTACGTCACGGGACAAACCATCCACGTGATATCGTGGATCAACCCCCTCAGGGTCCTCATGACCAAACCTGGGGCACTCAGCTATCACTTTGCTACCAGGGCGATATTACTATCACCATACCACATGATCTTCGTCCCACAAAAGGCTGTTAAAGGCCAGGCTCTGGCAGACTTTCTAGCAGCCCATTCAGGTTCGGAGACGACTAGGGTATATGAAGAGATACCGGACGAGGTCACCAGTTCAAATGCAGTCTCCCATGATGCCATCTGGCGAATGTTCTTCGACGGTGCTTCAAGAACCGGACCCAAAGGCAACATCGTCGCTGGAGTTGGAGTGGTACTGATTTCTCCCTCCGACTTGGTGATCAATCGGGCCTACTCACTCACAGAGCCCTGTCCAAATAATGTGGCCGAATATAATGCCTTGGTCATTGGCCTCCGGCTTGCGAAGAAGCTGGGGGTAGAGTATCTTGAAGCATACGGCGACTCACAGTTAATCGTCAATCAGATTCGGGGGGCGTACGAGGTCCGCCACGAAGACATGATCCTGTATCATCGAATAGCAATCGACATCATCTCGTCTCTGGAAGGATTCTTCATAGAACATTTTCCCAGACTCCAGAACATTGAGGCTGATGCACTAGCTGGTTTGGCCGCTTCCCTAGCTGTGCCAAATTATGCTCGTCATCAGGTCGACATAATAGGCCGTGAACTGGTCTGTCCTAAGGATAACATTCGATGCATTGAAAGCTACTCTGCTCTTTCAGTCGACAAAGCACCAGACTGGAGACAGCCGTCCATCGACTTCGTAGTATACGACATCCTGCCAGAGAATCCGAATGAAGCTACTTCTATCAGAAGACGTTCTCTCAGATTTTTCTGTGATACGGAGATGAAAATACTGTATCGCCGATCCTATGTTGGGTTGCTGCTTCGGTGTCTATCAAATACAGAAGCCAAAGAGGCCGTACGTGAGGCCCATGATGGTGTCTGCGGAGCCCATCAACCTGGCCCGAAACTGCAAGACCGCCTTCGCCGAATGGGCTACTACTGGCCCACGATGGTTGCAGACGCAATAGATTATGCACAAAAGTGCAAAGCCTGCCAAATCCACGCCGACTTCATCCACCAGTCATCTAAATTCCTACATCCGACTGTAGCCTCCAGGCCATTCGAAGCATGGGGTATGGACATCGTCGGCCCAATTACCCCGCCTTCGTCTAGAGAATACCGATTCATCCTCGCAATCATCGATTACTTCTCAAAATGGGCGGAAGCCATCCCATTGGCAGAGGTGAAAACTTCAAACGTAATCAGCTTCCTCAAGCATCATGTCATCTACCGCTTTGGACTGCCCCGAAGGATCATTCACGACAATGGGCCACAGTTCGTAAGTCACGCATTTTAACGGTTCTGCGACAAGCACCGAATTCAAAACATTGCTTCGACACCCTACAACCCAGCAGCCAACGGGTTAGCAGAAGCATTCAACAAAACCATAATCAAGCTACTCAAGAAATTCGTGTCCTCTAACAAGCGCGACTGGAACGAGAAGCTCGGCGAATGCTTATGGGCGTATCGCACCACAGTTCGAACGGCCACCGGGAATACACCATTTTCCCTGGTGTACGAGAGTGAGGCAGTTCTCCCATTAGAGACTCAAATCCCCTCACTCCGCGTCGCCCTCACACATCAGTTGACGACAGACGAAAACAACCATCGCCGACTACAGGAATTGGAGGCCCTAGACGAGAAACGCCTGTTAGCTCAACAGCGAATCGAACTATATCAAGCCAGAATCTCCGGAGCTTTCAAAAAGAAGGTCAAGGTCAGAACATTCCAAGTAGGCGATCTCGTTCTGGCGGTTCGGAGGCCGATGGTTATGACGCATAAAACTGCCGGTAAATTCCAACCAAAATGGGAAGGCCCGTTCATCATCGAAGCGGTCTTCTCCAACGGCGCCTACCGCCTCGCAAAACAAAATGGAGACTTCCTCATGTTGCCCATTAACGGCAAGTTCCTGAAGAAATATTATGTCTGAAACAAAATCTTCAAGACGTCTCAGAGTGTCGAGTTATGTACCTCCCCGTACCACTGAACTTACATTCTGGTTCCATACATAGAGTCATGTACCCGCTGGTACCGCTGAACTCATACTCACATTTTCCAGATCAACGAATCACGTACCCGCTCGTACCGCTGAACTCACTCTCACCACTCTCTAGATTCTCGAGTCATGTACCCGCTGGTGCCTCTGAACTCACATCCCGGTCACTCTTTCAGATAGCAAGTCATGTATGATCATACCTCTGAACTTTTTTCCTATAAGAGATCCTCCCTCATGATCCCCTACCCGCACTCCCAGTGCACAAAAAGGGTAACGGGTCCACAAACTTCCAAAACGACCACGTCGATGCTACCTCTGAGTCGTCCCACTTCCGCCAAAAACAAATCACCCCCTACATAAAACTTCCATGTCCTCATTACCTCTGAGTCGTTTTATGTACCCCCTCTTCATTGAGCCCACTCCTGCCATGTCCTCATTACCTCTGTGTGGGAAGGCTCCGTAGAAGAAACCTTCATACTTGCCATGTCCTTATTACCTCTGAGTAAGTATGTCGGTTCCCTTTCAACCTATTATCTGTACCCACAACCGGAGTACGACAAGGATAATAGGTCCACAAATGTCCTCTGTTGACCGCAAATGTCCTCTGTTGACCACAAATGTCCTCTGTTGACCACAAATGTCCTCTGTTGACCACAGATGCTGTACTGGGTCTCCAGTACACGCCCATCCCTCCCCTATAATGCCTGGGAGCCCAGTTGCTCCCTGGCATTCTCTCGAATACCAAGAACTTCTATAGCTGTCTTATCGCGAAGTTGTCCTAGGTATTCCCCTCCAAAACTTGTTACTCGTACCTAAAACCAAGGTACACCCAGGGTAACAGGTCCACAAATAATCCCCCAGCAGGTCCAATTCCACAAACATCACAAGTACAGGAAAGAGAAGATGAGTTGAAACATGCTCACTTATTCAAAATTCAAAGTGCTACATCATTTGGGATCACACCCCTTACAAAAAAAAATAGCAAAAGAAAGCAGAAGACTGATCACTGCTCCGGGGCACATAACGCCATGAGACGGTCCGTCAGCAAGGCAACCGATCGCTCAAGCCTCTGTTTAGCTCGACGCTCCGCCTCTTGGCTCAGCACCGCCGCATCCTCCAGATGAGCATGAGCTTGCCAGTTGTCCTCGAATTTCTTGAAAGACCGCTCCAGGTTAATAGAAGATCGGGAAACCCTCTCGGCCTTCCGAGCGATTGACTCCTGTTCCGCACGAGCAGCCCCCAGCTCTGACTCTAAGAAGGCCAACTCCCTCTGAAGTGCGAGAATTCGCTCCTTTGTGTCAGCTATTCTACGAGAAGCAGACTCTTCCCGAGCCCTACAAGCTTGACTTCGACGACCCAGCCTGTCATACGAAGCGGAAAGCTTGTCAAGGTCCCCCTTCACAACTGGCCCGGCAGTATCTCGAGCAAGCTTTATCCTATTCAGAGTAGCAATAAGGAAGCCCCGCTCCCGTTCAATCACAGCAGGCAAGCCAGCCTGCCGTATCGCCAGCAACTGGGTCACGAGCTGATCAGCCTCTGCCAACTTGGGCTCCAAGAGCGCAGCCAACCCCACCCCGCCAGGAAGAGCCTTCAAAGTTTCAATCTGACCCCGAGCGCCCCGCAGAGACAGAGAAAAAGGGATCCCCCGTCCTACGACAGCATCTACGCCCCTCTTTAAGTGGCGATAGAAGCTGTCGACCACATCCTGCGACACCTCGTCCAGAGCCTCCGAAGAAGCCGGCGTCAACGGAAGTGTAGCTGGCAACACTGAAGAAGACGTAACAGAATCTGCCGCTCCTGCCACAAGGGAAACAAACTCCGTACGGAAGGACGCATGAACAGCGGCCAACTCCTCTTCAGCAGCCCGCAGAACTTGAATGCTCGGCAAGGTCGAGAAGTCAATCTCCGAAGCCGTATAAGCAGCAGAGGATGAGACGGAGACCATTGCCAGCTCCACTCCTATCTGCCTGGAGCTGGCGGGAGGCCCCCCGACATGAGTCGTTGAAGGAGAGAAAATGCTCCTTTCCCCCAGATCGCGGCAGGCCGAGCCTTCCCCAAGAACATCCCCTATGGAAAGTAAAGGGTCAGGACCTGTAGGGCCAAGACAACCATGAATCGATTTGACCTGGAGGATATGTTGATAGAGCAAATAAGCCCCCTCACTAGTCAATATTTGGCTTATCTTACCAGCAGAAGAGTGTGGAGGCTGAGGTTCGCCTACGGCCACCACAACCTCTCCACCAGCGGCCTCCGAGTCGAATATAATAGACTCCTCCGCCCCGACACCCTCGGGAGGGGATGCGACGAGATCGGCGTTGCCTTGCTGAAACTCAGCAATCTCGAGAACAGGCTCGAGGAAACCTTCGTCACCCTGGACAGAGGTCTCAGCAACTTGGGAGTCCTCAGCCGCCGCTGAAAAAGCCCCCACAGAAAGGACCACAGCACACATGTTACTAATCAAAGCAGCAAGGGCCAGATCAACTCCAGGGGCAGCAGACGGTTCAGGAGAGCCCGGTTCGTCAGACGCCTACAAAGAAAAATTGATTAGGTCATATCTCCAAGAAAAAGAAAGCCACAACAAGGAGATAGCTCCAATATAGTCTTACCTCCGGAGCACCGTCAGCATCCTCACCCCTCTCGGTAATAAGCAACCCACGAGACCTGACGGCTGCTCTTTTCACAAAAAAGATCGTTCTACCGTCAGAAGACTCACGTCTGACTCGTTTGCGTGAGGGACCAGGCACAGCGGAAGGCTGTCCTTCCCTCACTACTTCCTCTTGTGTAGCAAGCGGTGGATCCTCCGCCAGTTCGTCTGGTGTGGCAAGCGGTTGATCTGCTACTTCTTCACCCCCAAAAGAAAGAGAGTCTTCGCTATCATGATCATCATCCTTCTCAGCCGCCTCAGAAGGTTCGGATTCAGGGAGGGGAGTCTGGAGCGCTAGTTGCTTTCTAGCCTTAGCCCCCTTGGGCTTTTCCTCTAAACCGGTTCCCACGATGAAACTGGTACTCGGATCGAAATTTACAGGAGGCTTGTTCGCCATAACATGATACAAGGCAGCCACGTACAAAATTTCCCTCGGTGCCTTAGTATCAGGGACCGAGAAGCTGGCCCGAGTATGATAAGCGTCATAATAACTCCACGCCCTGACACCATCAAGAACGCTACCTTCAAAGCCCAAACAAGGGCTGGGACAGTCAAGGAATAACTGGCTATAGCCAAATTGGCGGGAAAACCTACTAGGCAGGTAAGGCTCCAAGTACACATTATCGCGGTTACGATAAACCAGATGCACGGGGCGAATGTTGCGCAACCAGGTGAGCATCTTCGGAGACAGAAAGTGAGGAGGTCCGGTACCATCAAGGTGTACATCCCTCACTTCCTCATCGAAAAAATGAGGAACAGACACAAAAAAGTCACACCCATCCACCCTCGCCAGCGTCCTCCGACAAGCTGGCATAGTACTGTATTCCCAAGATTTGTGATGGCATTGGAAAAGGAAAGCGTCTTCGTCTGTAACATCTTTCGCTGTTTTAGATCCCATCAAAGACTTGTAGTGCATCAACAACCACCCCATCAAATAGTGGAAAGGTAGCTCTATGCGCTCAAAGTCCAGCGTCTTCTTGCGGGCAATAACCTTGGACGAGAATGTTCGAAGACCATGGTGTATGCTACACACCATAGCCGGGAGAAGAGCCAATCTAACTCCGAATACCAGCTTAACAGCAGGAAGAATAAAGTGGCGGCTGATCCTCTCAATAGAACCTGTCCCCCCCCCCCCCAGAGACTACGCAATTCCGTAGCCATATCATCAAAAATCCAGCCAGGAGCGCTTTCTCAGACATCTGCCTGGTACCGTAGTAAAAATAGCTAAGAGAGTCAGCTTGACTCCCGAATATGTCCCTATTAGACCGCGACTTCTTGACGCTCAATATCAGGTCTTTTATCTCTCCCTGGGTTTGAGGGGTTCGAGGAATAACCTCGCCAGAAGGGCCAACTTTAAAAAGATAATTGACCCAGGATATGGTGTGGGGAGCGTTCCCTTCTGAGCTATCCTCCTTTTTTATAGCCATCTGGTGACAAGCACTATGATGGCATAGCAACTCCTGGTACATCGTAACAAAACCTGGGAGTCGTCGGTTCAGGTCCTCGAGCTCCTCGTTCGACGGGGTGTACACCTCGAAAGGCTCGTTCCCCCACGGAAGCTTGGAGACAGTATACATCTCGTGGAGAGCAAGCCCCAACTCCCCTCCGGGTGCGAAGAACGTCCCCGTTCGTCGGTTATATATCTCCAGGAGCACCACGAACAATGGCTTATTGATAGAAAGCCCGTAACAGGTGCCCCGGATGGCATGATAGAGTCCCACCTCCCGCAGGAATGTCCCGTAGGTCTGCAGAACCCAAGTGGTCAAGTGGGCCCACGCAGAAGTGGGGTTTATCCAGTTCAGCAATGCCAGTCTGCCAATGGGATAAGATTTCTTACGAGCAAGCCGATTCAGGAATGTATCAGCTTGAGTGAATGTGAAGTTGGGACCATATACGTTCATGAAAGTACCTGGGGCCAGCCCCATCATGTACCGGAGGACGGAATCCTTACCCGCGTACGCTGACCTAATGTTCGAGTTATAATGGATATCGCCCATCAACATCCCTGATTGGGTAGGAGTTAAGTTACACACCATCTTCCTGTCCAACAATACCATATTGAACCACGACAGAGGATAACGACGCTCCATGAGAGGAATATGGATCGCCATTCCATCCAAAGTAAAATCCCAGTTCTCAGAGATCTCTAATACTCGGGGACTCTTTATGATCAAAGCGTCTCCGAAGAGGAATGAGGGCTTCAGGTATGATCCATCCAACTTTCCAGAATTCATCATGGCACGGAGATAATGGAGGGTCTGATTCTCGATGGCGTTCAACCTCCCCGAAGGCTCATTAACAAGGAGCTACTCTGACACTTGACGAACTAAATCGTCCCATCGCACATCCGAGGCAAGTTGATTCGAGCCAACCAAAAGTTTTCTCGTAGGATTTACTGGCAGATTTACTGAATAAGAGACGAAAGAAATAAGATTAGAGGATGGTCAAAACAAAGAAGCGTTTGAAAGATCATTTAAGTCTATGCAGCTCGGGTAGTCACAGCCTCATGCGGCTCAGAACCAGATGAGTCCATGCGGTTCTGTTCATTATAGCCTTATGCGGCTCCGAGTCAGACGAGTCCATACAGATCAAATTCAGATTACCTTATGAAGCTTCTGCAGCTTGGGTTCAGAAGGGCCTATGCGGTTCAAGGTTCACATGGACTCAACAGACAAACCTAGGCGCTGATGCGGCTCGAATTCAGGTGAGACTGTGTGGTTCAAAGTCCACGCAGACTCATGCGGCCCTGAACAGATAGACTCATGCGGCTACAAGCAGATGAGCTCATGCGGTTCAAAAGTGAACTACGCTCATGCGGCTCAAACCGAAAATATATATACGGTTCAGATCGAGTATGACAAGCCCATGCGGCCCCCCTGGGCGAGGTGCTTATGCGGTCATATCGAAGAACCTGGTACATGCAGCTTGTGCATAAATTATGCAGCAGAGCCATGACAGTTAGGGTTCTAAGGCAACGCCCTTACCAGCAATAGGTGGATGAACGTCGGGATGAACAGAGTGAACAGCGACCGGCGGAGGATTGGCCACGTTCGTCGCCACAGCCGCTGCAGAAGCGACCGCCTTGCCCTTCGCAGCCTTCGACGCAGTAGCCTTCTTGGAAGCCATGGGTGCTTGGGAGAGAAAGGAGTTAGAAAGATCAAAGAGAGAAAAGAAGACTCCCCAGAACGAAAGTGTTCCTATTTATAGACAAGGAAGGAACGCCTCGATCCGCGTGCAATATGATGACCGATTCTTCGGTCATCGAGGCAAACGGCTTAATAATAGCCTGACTCTTGGGATCCTGGCCCAAAAAGCGGCTCTTAAAATCTGACAGCAAATCAAGAGCATTAAATGCAGAAGATTTATAAAAGATTTGCACACGTGGCAGGAAGACGTGGCAAGAAGCTCATGCGGCCAAAACAGCCCATGCGGCTCAGAGAGTCATGCGGTTGAGGTAATCATACGGCTGGTCAAATCCATACGGTTAGGACAGAATACATCCATGCGGCTCTGGCATAATCATGCTTCTTATTCAAAGTATTTCAATTTTGCAAATTAAAAACTTTGAAGGGGGTCTTGTAGAAGCATAAAAAAAATGAAAAAAATAATCCATGCGGCCAAGGAGCCACATGCGGCTCAAGAGTCCCATGCGGCTCAAACGCAGAGTGGACTCCATGCGGCCAGCAGAAGGAAGCCACGTGTCTTTTTAGAATGGCTTTACCCAGCGTCATTCAAACACAATTAATGCTCCGACGGCTGACAATTAATGCTCTGACGGCTGACAGCTGACAGCTGACAGCCATGACGTAAAGTAGTCATGATGATTAAGAGCACTATCTTCCTAGGAAACTGGAAAAAATCTTCACAGCTTCGAGGCTAGTTTATGCGGCCAGTCTAGACGAGTTCATGCGGCCGGTACAGAGAAACCTATGTGGTTCAATCATGAAGGTCCCCCCATGCGGCTCGGCCATGAAGAAATCCATGCGGCTCGGCCATGAAGGCTCTCATATAGCTCGATCATGAAGACCCCCATGCGGCTCGGTCATGAACATATTAATGCGGCTCGGTCATGAAATCTTTTATGTGGCTCGGTCATGATGACCTTCATGCGGCCCAAATACGAATGCTCCTCATGCGGCTCAACAACGTGATAGGACACGTGTCCTAAAGATAATCAAATTTTGGGTCAGATTCTAATAATTTAGGACACGTGGCAAGAGAATGAATTAAATTGATTCATTTAGATTTGCGGACGTCAGCAAATCATCATGATGGGGATTTAGTGCAATCAATATTAATGACTGACATGATTTGGCATAATCCTTATTAATGACCCAGATCCTTCACGCTCAAGATTAATGGCCCAGATTGATCATTTACCAGGCCGTCGCTACTTTGAGAATGGGCAATCATTGCAAACCCTAATGATGTCCTCCACTATTATAAATAGCAAGGTGCCATTCCCTTGCAAAAGGATGCTCCCCCAATAATCAGAGAGAAAAATACACAGAGATTAATCCAGAGAGAGCGAGAAGCCAGGAGAGCAATACGAGGAGAGCAAGAAGAGCATTTCTTCGTCAACGCCAAGCATCTCGTCACAGGAGCCAAGGCTACGTCCGATCGTCCAAGGAGTAAGGCAGAGCGGCCGTCGCTTTCCCGAGCCTCTATCGTCACCCCCAGAATCAAAAATAAACAATTATACTTAGATTGCTGTACCTAGGTTTTCATCCCTAGGCTTTCTTTGTATAAGCGAGTTTGTAACGTGAAGTAAAAGTCCAGTCCTTCCATAAAACTGTTCTGCTCTTTTATATTTCATGGCAAACACCACCTTCCATATCACAGTCCCAACAGGACCCAATACTTCCACCACCACCTATTACTATACCTGCCCAGGCTTCCGTCACACTCGACGGGAACCAACTGCTCACTCTGATCCAGGGGTTCCTAACGACCTATCAGGAACAGACCACCTTATTCCATCAGAGCATGGAGCGTTCTGAGGAGCGTACCATAGTCCTACCACCTGTAGAGCTACGGCAGAGAGCGGGGACAATCAAGGACTTTATGGGTCTGAACTCCAAGGAGTTCTTAGGGACTGAGGGCATTGTAGTAGCAGATGACTGGCTAGACTCAGTAGAGAGGAAGCTCCTTGGAGCTAGGTTGCCGAGTGACCTCCAGGTCGAGGTAGTGGGATTTCTGCAGATAGACTTAGCAGGAGTTTGGTTCCGAAATAAGCCGCTATTCGCGAGAGGGAAGGCCACTTGGGATCAGTTCAAAACCCAGTTCAAGAAGAAATTCTTCTCGACCACCGGTAGGGTAGCCATGGGGCTATGATTCCATAACATCCAGCAGGGGAATCATTCTGTTGACGAGTATACGGTAGAGTTTAGTCGCCTGAGCCGTTTCGCTCCTAGTCTAGTTGCAAACCCAGAGGAGATGACGCGAAGGTTTTACCATGGTCTAGTTTCGGACATTGGCATTCTTATAGTGGCAAACGGTATGACTGACTACTACCAGAGCCTAGAGTTGGCCCGGAGCATAGATGAGCACCTTCAGTCTTACAAAAGGCCGGCTTCTGTACACCTTGAGGGACCCTCCAAGCGTCAGGCTTTCCAGCCGAGAGCACCGACGCCGCACCAGCAGACATATCGTCCTCCCACACCACATCATCCGACCCCGCCAGTTAGAGCCCCGGGACCCCGGCAGCAGCAGAAGGGAGCTTTGTGTGCATTCTGTAAAAGGCCAGGCCATGACATTTCGTCTGTAGGAAGAGGTTGGGGCAGTATTTAGCTTGTGGGTCTATCACCCATCAGCTTCGGGACTGCCCAGTAGCGAGGGTACTAGGTGCCGGACCACCGTCTAGAGGATCGTCGCTTCCGACTCAGCAGCAGAGGTTTGGGCAACATCTGCAGCAGCAGAAGGGACCCCAGGGGAAGGCTTATAGCCTAGCTCTTGAGCCGGAACCGGAGCAGGTTTCGGAGCCAGATTATTTGGCTGACATCATCACAGGTCATGTTTATTTACATACTTTTCTAGCTCTATGCTTGTTTGATTCTGGTGCATCACATAGCTTCATGTCATTAGAGTTTATGCATAAACACCACTTAGTAACTATACCTACCGAGGAGATGAGTAGAGTAATGACGGAAGGCAGACCAGTGCCCATTAGAGCTATCTATAGGTGCTCTATTACTATAGCTGGGAGAGAGTTTAGGGGACGATTCTTTGTGATGCCACTCCCCGGGTATGATATCATATTGGGGATGTGTAGCCTCCCTTCCCGGAATTTTTGAAATATTTTTATTTTATTTATTTTATTTAAATGGTAATTTTAGATCATTATGAATAATTATTTAGTTTATTATTACGGTAGATGATTTTAGCCATAGTTGAGATTTAGAATACAAGGTGACTAGGAATCATGGCACGGATAGCTCAGTGGCGTGCTTTGACTAGTGTTTAATCATGGTAGGGGAAGGCCAAGCAATAGTGATGTCCTAGCTAAGAAAACCATGCCAAGTTGTGACATGACTATTATAAATAGTTAATTATTTATTATTATTATATTATTTGACGTTGAGTGACCCGGTTGAACCAAATTGGCCAGGCTGGACCCAAACCAAGCCCAAGCCCAGGTAGGCATGTGGTGCATCCCAAGGCGTCCTTGTAGACATGCAATGAGTAACAGTATTTTAATTCAATAACCTAGTAGACGATTTTCACAAATTGTAGTTAACTATATATACTATGAGTTCTTGATATTAAATAATATTTATTGATAAATTAATAAATATTTTCTTTAACAAATATTTTGGACCCTGTGGGATTTAGCTAAGTTGTATAGATACTTGTGTGTATTTATATATAGAAGTATATTTATAATATATAAAAATTAGGTCTTTATTTATATATAAAATATCAATGTATTTCATTTGTGAATTTTTGGTATATAAAATAAATGATCGGATTTCAAATAGCGTTTATACGTAAGATTTATTATTCGTGTTTGGATTATGGTATATAGGTATATATCATTATATATATAAATTACATTATTGTAGCTTGTATTAATAGGAATATATATACTAATATACGATATATAATTGTGTACTAGAATTATAAATATATATGTGTATATGCATGTTTATATATAAATATATATATATAATATACGTGTATGCGTAGGTAAATACAAATATTAACATTATAGGTTTGTATGTGTATATATAAATACATATAATACTTTGTGTACATATATGTGTATGGACTAATATATACATAGATATGTGTACGTATATATAGATATAATATAATGATTGTATGTAGGTATAAATCTATATAAAGATATATATAAGTAGGTATTGTAATATATATTATGTGTGTATATATATATATATAAATATAAATATTACGTGTATAAATATGTGTATATATGTAATATATATACATATGTGATTACTTATATATAGGTATACTTGATAATATAGATAATAGAAAAAGAAAACTTTCTGAATTAAACAATGACCCAGGCCTGTTTCCGGCCCAGCCCGCAAGTCCCAGTTGGGCCCAGCAGTGGCAGCCCAGCCCTTACCCAACACAGCCCACGCGTGCTCAACCTAACTCAGAACCGAGAACTGAAGACCCCCCCTCCCCGCGTTCGATAAAACCCAAGAGAGAAATCGAGAGGGGGGAGTCCACTAAAAACCCTAACATCCTAACCAACAACCAGGCCTCGCCACGCTGACCCCCGACTGGGCGCGCCTCCATGCCATCGAGCGCGACCCCAGGTGAACGCCGGAGCGCCGGCCAGAGCCGCGCGGCCGCGCGCGCGCGGGCTGCAGGGATAACACAGCAACCGAACACAGGTACTTCCTCACCGTTTTTCTCCATGCGTACTTGATCGTATCACGAACCAAAAATTGCTACGGAAAGCCGATATGACCCCCTTCAATTCTATTCAAGTAGAATTAATTCTAGTAGACTATACCGATCAGGAGATCGTCGCAAAAAACCCGAAAAACCTGTTCGAAAATAGGACCAATAACAGTCCAAACACCCAAGTTTGACGATCGATTCTGATCGATCTAGTATCATGTTAGAAAAACTATTTGAAGGTGTTTATTGACAACATGTAGGGCTTCGAATCCCTTTTTACGGAATTTGATTTCATCGACTATGTGCCGAGAAATCGGATTCCGAAGTTTCCCAAAAACCTGTTTTAAAAATATTAAAAATGCTCCACACGACGTGCGTCACGCCAATCCGAACAACATAGTCGCGTACCAAAAGGATCGAAAGCTGCGTAACGGCTTTGTGGTCGTGTGGGCTTTGACGGAATTTAAATTGGTCGCGTGTGCGCGACGAATTTGATGCGTATCCGTCAAAATTCCCCGTATCGTGCACTTTGCAAATTCTCTAATTACTTTGTGCACGCTCGTCAGATCGAGACAAAACTTGTGCCAACATGACCGTATCATTTTTCTGGTCTTGCATGCCAAGTTTGGTCCAATTCTGAGACTGTTGATAAAATCACCGTTTTGCGGGCCCTGCGGTTCCACTCAACGGGCGATTTTGTGCACGGCCCGCCGGAATCCAACTCTGGACATACGGTTGAGTTCGTATCGGAAAACTGGATCCGTAGACATGTAGTTTGATGACTTTAGAGACCATTGACTCTGGCACACTTTTCGGTGCAAAGTGGGTCCAACGGCGGATACCGTTTTTGTACAAAATTACCGTTTTGCCCCTGTGTCCAGAATTGGACTTAAGGACAGGCAATCCTAGCTAATTTGACTATTCTGAGAACGTTGGTAATGTTTATTTCAGCATCCGGAGACTTCTACTTGTGTTGACTGATTGTGGCTCTTGAGTGGTATAGTGTTATTGGTTTCTCCAGCTAAGGACCTCAGGCAAGTGCACTTTCTGATTGCTTTTCGATTCATAGTAGTCTTTTCATTTCATGTCTATACATATATCTTGCTGCTTGTTGACACGCTCGTCACACGGAGTAGTCGGGAGGGGAAATATCTTAGTAAATATGTGAACTACCCAGAAATTTTCTATGAGTCTATTCTTGCATAATAGCATCTGCACACGGCACGTGTAGATGTCGAATTTACCCCCTAGTCGTTCACATGTCGAAACGGATATTTCACACCACCTAGATAGATGTCTTTTATTAGTTTTTCCTTGTTTATTTCTCTCTCGTGCTATGTCATCAGTTTTCTTACAGCTTTCATATCTCATATGCTATTTTCATATCTTGTTAATTCTATTATGTTTTCGTTTTGTCGTCGGTTTGTGTACTTGTTCCAATCCTGACTGGATAACCAACATTTTTTAGGTTTAGCCGCGATCACTCTTAGCACTGGAAGAACTTGGGTATGCTGAAGACAACCTAGAAATAGATAGCAATGTATCATTTTCATTAATTGTAAAACTTGTATTTTCCTTTAATATTAAATCTTATAAATGTTGTAATAAATTAGAAATGTGAATGAGCAGCAATTGTGACTTCTTGAGCATTTATTTCTTGCGGGCTTGACAGCGTTCTACCGCCGACTCTGCGGCGTAGGCTGGCTTGGACACGTCTCGTATCCGAAAAAGCGGGTGCGGGTCGTGACAAGTTTTTGTGGTGGCCCATGCAGGTCAGTTTTTACAAAATATTGCGAACTCGTGATGGTACGTCAGTCGTACTATTACGAGCCTGCGACCAGGAAATGCTCATTCACAAATAGGATTAAAATAATTTAGGAGAATAACTAGGACTAGGAGTCCCTTGTTCACACTAACCATTAGGTAGTTAAGATTATTAGATAGGCCATACAATTTAGATAGCTTGCTAGAACCCTATGGGTACACTGATACTTGTGATATGACATTATGATCCAATGTGGATCCACTATTCGCTGGTAAGTTAGACTTGCCTAGAATTAAGGCATTAATTTTAATGAACTGTTTAATTTTCTTTTTGCTGTATTATATATAGATCTTATACCACAAGTTAGAATTGCCTGTTTTAAATACTATGTTGCCGTAGGGAATTAGTTAAAATTTTCTGATTCTGTTATTTGCATGCGAATCTCGAAGTAGATTTATTTGAAATTTTTCTCAACCATTGAAATACATATGAACTAGATACTATAATGTTTGTATTTCTTTTGTATTTAGTTACTTCCCCCATGTTAAATCTTTTAATTTAAGTGTTGTGACTGATAGGACAAACACCTACGCTTTATTCTTAGTCAACTTGTTAGGATCTCTAGAAGCTCATAAATTTTTACGGATATAGTTAAAGGAGTAATAGTTAACTAATAATAGTTAGACGGCAGCGCACTGTCATCAATTAGCCGAGAGTGGAGATGTAGGTTCACTGCAGCCAGCAGCACACTGGCGAGGCACAACCTACAGAATTGAAATCATCCCGAGGAACCATAGTCTATGGAACATTGCTAAAGTTATGTTCTTGAATGACCTCTTTCAGATCTTAGATATCCTTGTGCCAATATAGAACAGAGTACCTGGTAGCATATCACCTCTGAATCACGGAACCAAGGGTTTGCCGTAGCCTGAGTATACAGGCGAGGCACAATTTTCGGTAAAATGATTTTAGACGGGACTACAAGTTTAGGATACCATAGAGGATAGGAAAATGCCCTGTATGACCCTAAGATCCAAAACCAATACTAGTGTAAGTTCTGTAAGTTTGGTAGCCTGCCTCCCAACCTAGTATCCAGTGGTCCTTGTGATCTATTAACAAGGTAATTAAATGACAATAATAGGCTTATCCAGACTATAGAATTTAGAGTCCAAACTCATTAGTCGACCAAGGCCTTATTGATAGGAAGATAGTAGGATGACTGTGTAAGCAATGACACCAGGTAAGGCTTTGATTTCCTAAAAACTCGAACTACTTGTATCACTTTTCAAAAATCTCGTGTACTTGTATTTCGACTCTCTCGACCAATGCTGCTATTACAGCCTAGTTTTTGCAAGCTTACTCTTTTATCGAGCTTGATTCAAGACATATGCATATTGGGGATGCCCGCTAACATATTGTCTAATCAGAATTATTGTATTACGGTCTGATCAACCATGATATATTTTGTTCGCTCTTCATTTAATTACCCTACGTGGATTGAGATATAGAGGTATCCAGGATCTCATCCGCGATTGTATTAACAATTCCTTTTGAATTATACATCTGCCCTTGAATCACGTAATTGTATTCGATGACATCTTTCTTGAATTCCTTATTGCTTTGTCTTTCACTAACTGGGAAGACGAAAGCTCATAATTGATAGGTAGATACAGGGTATCCCCATGGCTATGATGGTTGTATACCCAAGGGTAACTACCATCAGCCAGCCAGGTGACTAGAACCTTGCCTTAAGTTACTCGTCCTCTCTGCGACCCTAAACCTACTATCATGATCTTCTGGTCATTGGGGTCCGAGAATGATTAGGATCTCTTCCCTTGACCATATGCCAACCTAGAAGACTACCTATTCCCCAGAGACCAAATGTTGTGAGCCCCTAATCATTTGTTTGAAGCTTGCTTTAACTAGAACCCTTGTGACAATAGTCTGGCAGGTTCGACGCCAACCGAAGTTTACGACCCAGTTGTTAGGAATCTTTTTGCCTTAGAGTCGGTTACCGCGTCGATAACACTTGTATACCCTGGACGAATAGATCATTCTATTTTATCAACCATGGGTTGTTGTACCCACTCGCTTTCCATTTATTAAAGAACGACTCTTGACTAGACTTATACCTACCGTATCCATTACGCCATGCCTTATTCTTTATCAATAAGAGTCGAGGTACAATATCTGGACTTAGGAATCCTCTTAACCTCTTTATTCCTAAAAACCATAGCCTAGCTTCTAAGGTGGGTAGACCGCAAGCCTTCTAAAATTTTAGGATATACCAGAATTCCGAGTGATCAGAAAAACTTCTATTAGAATGAATGTTAGTACTCCATGGACTCCCACTTTCCATTTAGATCATTTTGTGTACCTGACCATGTCACTAATATTCGGAGCACAAGACCAGTTGTTACCTCCTAACAAATTTCATATGTAAGATCTAGACAAGTCCACCTTCATCTAGGTATATCATGTCCCACTCAAAACCGCTCTCTTGTACTCTATTTTTCGTGCTACGACTTTCAGGCTAAAAGGACTAGCTGTAACCCTTACCGTAACACTGGTATGATTTTCGACTTCCATTAGAGCCTCAACTTCGACTCAAATCATTCAACCCAATATATGATTGCGATCTACTCGAGGTCCACTATGCACATGCCACTTGTATGCCACCCAATTGGGGTCTCATGGGCTCCTTAAACACTAAATCACTGAAGGCATATTTTGAGCTTTAGGGACCTAGCTAACCAACTTGACGGACAACTAGCTCAACCCTTAAACAGAAACCTATTCTAGAATACCCTAACTTAGTAGACATAGTTTTATCTTGAGATCTTGTTCAGTCCATATAGATTAAGATCCAAGGTTCATCCAACCAACGAGTGATGTCCAAATAAGAAACCCATTAAGACTCAGTAAAACCCATCCATGCATACCATCATATTCGGACTAGAAAACTAAACTATTTGAACCAGGTTCCTGTATCTATTATGTAACCCCCACCCCTTAGAATGTGAATCCATTCGTAACCTTTATCCCACCTACCGAAAAGTCGCGATACGGTCTTGTATTGCATTTATATTCTTTGCTCGTGTGTTTTAAATAACCACGGATAAGATCACAATCTTGATTTCTCAAACTCCGTTCTATTATGGAACCTTGTCTAGAACTTCGAGAATGAAATTTTTATATTATATGGAATGTAAGCCCCTCTAAGAAATAAGGGTTCTTCGACGTAGCAAGTGACTGAACTATAGTAGCCCGACCTAGCAAATAAGGCAGTGGTTCATAAACTTTCCTTCTGTCTGTATCATTGGATACTCCCTACCGCTCTAGAAACTTCTTATTCGCCCTCGATTATTCTTCCCTATCTTCCTGTCCTTTCCGTTGTAGAGTGACGAATGGTCATACTTATTAGAATTTATTATTATTAATTTTTAGCTACTTGTATAAATTTGTTGCTTGTTAAAGCCTGGGTTGCTTGATAGATACGAGAGGATTATAAATACCATATGTCCTAGATATTTTCGGTAGAATTATTAGCCACTAGTTAGAAGATTATAAGGTTTTAGTGACCGTATTTTGAAGAGTAGTGCGACCAAAGGTGGGTAGAAGTCCTCGAGATTTCGTAAGTACCAAATGACTAGAGAAGGCCATGAAATATTTTGGAGAAATTAAATTCGAGGAGTTTAAGGACTTTAAAATTTTAAGAAATAGTTACGAATTAGAATTTCGAGGACGAAATTATTTTTAAGGTGGGTAGATTTGTAGCCTCCCTTCCCGGAATTTTTAAAATATTTTTATTTTATTTATTTTATTTAAATGGTAATTTTAGATCATTATGAATAATTGTTTAGTTTATTATTACGGTAGATGATTTTAGCCATAGTTGAGATTTAGAATACAAGGTGACTAGGAATCATGGCACGGATAGCTCAGTGACGTGCTTTGACTAGTGTTTAATCATGGTAGGGGAAGGCCGAGCAATAGTGATGTCCTAGCTAAGAAAACTATGCCAAGTTGTGACATGACTATTATAAATAGTTAATTATTTATTATTATTATTATATTATTTGACATTGAGTGACCCGGTTGAACCAAATTGGCCAGGCTGGACCCAAACCAAGCCCAAGCCCAGGTAGGCATGTAGTGCATCCCAAGGCGTCCTTGTAGACATGCATTGAGTAACAGTATTTTAATTCAATAACCTAGTAGACGATTTTCACAAATTGTAGTTAACTATATATATTATGAGTTCTTGATATTAAATAATGTTTATTGATAAATTAATAAATATTTTCTTTAACAAATATTTTGGACCCTGTGGGATTTAGCTAAGTTGTATAGATACTTGTGTGTATTTATATATAGAAGTATATTTATAATATATAAAAATTAGGTCTTTATTTTTATATAAAATATCAATGTATTTCATTTGTGAATTTTCGGTATATAAAATAAATGATCGGATTTCAAATAGCATTTATACGTAAGATTTATTATTCGTGTTTGGATTATGGTATATAGGTATATATCATTATATATATAAATTACATTATTGTAGCTTGTATTAATAGGAATATATATATACTAATATACGATATATAATTGTGTACTAGAATTATAAATATATATGTGTATATGCATGTTTATATATAAATATATATATAATATACGTGTATGCGTAGATAAATACAAATATTAACATTATAGGTTTATATGTGTATATATAAATACATATAATACTTTGTGTACATATATGTGTATGGACTAATATATACATAGATATGTGTACGTATATATAGATATAATATAATGATTGTATGTAGGTATAAATCTATATAAAGATATATATAAGTAGGTATTGTAATATATATTATGTGTGTATATATATATAAATATTACGTGTATAAATATGTGCATATATGTAATATATATACATATGTGATTACTTATATATAGGTATACATGATAATATAGATAATAGAAAAAGAAAACTTTCTGAATTAAACAATGACCCAGGCCTGTTTTCAGCCGAGCCCGCAAGTCCCAGTTGGGCCCAGCAGTGGCAGCCCAGCCCTTACCCAACACAGCCCACGCGTTCTCAACCTAACTCAGAACCGAGAACTGAAGACCCCCCTCCCCGCGTTCGATAAAACCCCAAGAGAGAAATCGAGAGGGGGGAGTTCACTAAAAACCCTAACATCCTAACCAACAACCAGGCCTCGCCACGCCGACCCCCGACTGGGCGCACCTCCATGCCGTCGAGCGCGACCCCAGGCGAACGCCGGAGCGCCGGCCAGAGCCGCGCGGCCGCGCGCGCGGGCTGCAGGGATAACACAGCAACCGAACACAGGTACTTCCTCACCGTTTTTCTCCACGCGTACTTGATCGTATCGCGAACCGAAAATTGCTACGAAAAGCCGATATGACCTCCTTCAATTCTGTTCAAGTAGAATTAATTCTAGTAGACTATATCGATCAGGAGATCGTCGCAAAAAACCCGAAAAACCTGTTCGAAAACAGGACCAATAACAGTCCAAACACCCAAGTTTGACGATCGATTCTGATCGATCTAGTATCATGTTAGAAAAACTATTTGAAGGCATTTATTGACAACATGTAGGGCTTCGAATCCCTTTTTACGGAATTTGATTTCATCGACTATGTGCCGAGAAATCCGATTCCGAAGTTTTCCAAAAACCTGTTTTAAAAATATTGAAAACGCTCCACACGACGTGCGTCACGCCAATCCGGACCACGTGGTCGCGTACCGAAAGGATCGAAAGCTGCGTAACGGCTTTGTGGTCATGTGGGCTTTGACGGAATTCAAATTGGTCGCGTGTGCGCGACGAATTTGATGCGTATCCGTCAAAATTTCCCGTATCGTGCACTTTACAAATTCTCCAATTACTTTGTGCACGCTCGTCAGATCGAGACGAAACTTGCGCCAACATGACCGTATCATTTTTCTGGTCCTACATGCCAAGTTTGGTCCGATTCTGAGACTGTTGATAAAATCACCGTTTTGCGGGCCCCGCGGTTTCACTCAACGGGCGATTTTGTGCACGGCCCGTCGGAATCCAACTCTGGACATACGGTTGAGTTCGTATCGGAAAACTGGATCCGTAGACATGTAGTTTGACGACTTTAGAGACCATTAACTCTGGCACGCTTTTCGGTGCAAAGTGGGTCCAACGGCGGATACCGTTTTTTTCTCGAAATTACCGTTTTGCCCATGTATCCAGAATTGGACTTAAGGACAGGCAATCCTAGCTAATTTGACTATTATGAGAATGTTGGTAATGTTTATTTCAGCATTCGGAGACTTCTACATGTGTTGACTGATTGTGGCTCTTGAGTGGTATAGTGTTATTGGTTTCTCCAGCTAAGGACCTCAGGCAAGTGCACTTTCTGATTGTTTTTTGATTCATAGTAGTCTTTTCATTTCATGTCTATACATATATCTTGCTGCTTGTTGACACGCTCATCACACGGAGTAGTCGGGTTAGAAAATATCTTAGTAAACATGTGAACTTTCCAAAAATTTCCCATGAGTCTATTCTTGCATAATAGCATCTGCACACGGCACGTATAGATGCCGGATTTACCCTCTAGCCGTTCACATGTCGAAACGGATATTTTACACCACCTAGATAGATGTCTTTTATTAGTTTTTCTTTGTTTATTTCTCTCTCGTGCTATGTCATCAGTTTTCTTACAGCTTTCATATCTCATTTGCTATTTTCATGTCTTGTTAATTCTATTATGTTTTCGTTTTGTCGTCGGTTTGTGTACTTGTTCCAATCCTGACTAGATAACCAATATTTTTCAGGTTTAGTCGCGATCACTCTTAGCACTGGAAGAACTTGGGTATGCTGAAGACAACCTAGAAATAGATAGCAATGTATCATTTTCATTAATTGTAAAACTTGTATTTTCCTTTAATATTAAATCTTATAAATGTTGTAATAAATTAGAAATGTGAATGAGCAGCAATTGTGACTTCTTGAGCATTTATTTCTTGCGGGCTTGACAGCGTTCTACCGCCGACTCTGCGGCGTAGGCTGGCTTGGACACGTCTCGTATCCGAAAAAGCGGGTGCAGGTCATGACAGGATGGACTGGCTTAGCTATGCCCATGCAGCTATATACTGTCATGAGGGTAGTATTCTGTTCAGTCCCCCGGGCATGGCACCATTCAGTGTCAAGAGGACAGGACCGGAGATCAGCCTAGAGCCGAACTGTTGTACGACAGTTGGGAAGTTAGCACCGCCACACCCTATCATTAGGGAGTTTATGGATGTATTCCCAGAGGATCTTCCAGGACTTCCGCCTGACAGAGATGTATGTGGAGTTCACTATAGATTTATTACCGGGTTCATCACAAGTATCCCGGGCTTGCTATAGAGTGAACCCCAAGGAGGCCGTAGAGATGAAGGAGCAGATTGATGACCTGTTGAAAAAGGGTTTCATTCGATCTAGCACTTCTCCATGGGGAGCGCCAATGCTCTTTGTGTCTAAGAAGGATGGTACAGTTCGGTTGTGCATTGACTACCGGGCGTTGAATACCATCACCATTAAGAACAAATATCCTATGCCCAGGATAGATGATTTGTTCGACCAGTTGAGTGGAGCGAAGGTATTTTCCAGGATAGATTTGAGATCCGGTTACCACCAGGTGAAAGTCAGGGCTGCAGACATCCAGACGACGGCGTTGAACACGAAGTATGGGCAGTACGAGTTTTTGGTGATGTTATTTGGTCTTACGAATATACCACTGTCTTTATGAACTTGATGAATAAGACATTTCACCAGTATCTGGATAAGTTCGTCGTAGTATTTATCGACGACATCCTGATATACTCGAAGACGTCGGAGGAGCACGCAGAGCACTTGCGGACAGTTTTGGGGATTCTGAGGCAGAAGAGGTTGTATGCCAAATTGTCGAAGTACGAGTTCTTTTTGGACCGAGTGGAGTTTCTCGGTCATGTAGTTACTGGAGAGGGGATCTCGGTGGATGTAGCTCCCCTTCCCGGATTTTTAAAATATTTTTATTTTATTTATTTTATTTAAAGGGTGATTTTAGAATAATGGTACGAATTTCGGGAGCCAAATAAATGGTGTGATCGATGCGTTCACTGATATATAGTATTGGTTTAATTACGGTGTTATTAGGGATATTATTATTATTATTATTATTATTATTATTATTATTATTATTATTATTATTATTAGTATCGATGTTATTGCTAAATAAAACTAGTTACCTTTAAGTTGGTTATTATTCCATTGTCAAATAGATTATAGATGTATATGTGATCATAAATGCTCTATATTAGATAAAGATAATATTTGATAATTCAATTGATTTTAGGAGTATTTGTTATATATAAGAGAGAGAGAAGTATGTATATATAGAAATATTATATATGTGTGTATTTATATGAATAAATAAATATGTTACCTATGCGTATATTTGCATGAATGCGTATAAATATAATATATAGGAATATATAAAGGATTATTGTATATTAAATATGGGTAGGAGTATATAAATAAATATGTATATGCGTGTATATACATTTTTGTGTGAGAATATAATATATATAAGTGTACATGTATGTATATATAGGTGTATACGAGTATATATAAAAATATATAAGGTATATAAAAATATGTGCATATATATACAGGTGTATACATGTATATATAATTATATATAAATGTAAGTGCGTATGTAGCATTTTGTATATATACGTATTTGTGGGAATAATATATGAGGGTATTTATATATTAATAATAGTACTAATAGAAAAAGAAATAAATAAATAAATAAAGAAGAATAGAAAAGAAAAGAAAAGAAAAGGGAATAGGAAAATGTAGCAGTTGGCCCACAAGGGGCCAACTCGCGCGCGCCTCAGCCAGAGGAGGCCGACCCTCCTTAAACCCGAGCTAACCCATAGTAACAACTTCCTAACCGAGCAACATATCGTATAAAACGCTATATAAGAGCAGATGAGAAACCGAGCTCGTCAAACTAAAACCCTAACCAAATCCTCTCGAAACTGGCGCCGCGACCACCCCCTTCACATGGGCGGCCACCCCGCGCCTGCAGCGCCGCGGAAGGCCGACCGCCGGACGGCCAAAGCAGGCTGGAACCGCGCGCACAGCAGAGCGATGAAACGGAGAAGTAGCAGCGCCGAGCCAACTTCGCGATGCTCTCCCTTCCACCTCGTTCGACCTTTCGTCGAACCAGTGGTTCAGGTACGACTACAACCTATGCAGCTTCGTTTCGATTCGTTTACCCCGGCTCGATTTGCACTGCATGTTTCGTAGGATCGACCCAAAGTCGGACAAAAATCTGACCGAAAACAGAGTAAAACTCAGTCCCAAACACCCATCTTCACGACGATTTTCCCACCAGTTTATCCTTCGAATCAGGGAACTTTCTAAACAAAAGTTTAACCCAACATGTAGGGCATCATAACCCTTCTCGTAGGGTCGGATTTCATTAAACAGATAGGAAGTTATTTGATTCCGAAGTTGACGAAAAATCTGTTTTCAAAATTTAGAATTTCATCCACACAACGTCCGTCCTGCCATTTCGGGCGACGTGGTCGCACACCGAAGATATCGAAAGCTGTGTAACAGCTTCGTGGTCGTGTGGGCTTTGACGGAATTCAAATTGGTCGCGTGTGCGCGACGAATTCGACGCGTATCCGTCGAAATCGCCCCGTATCCGTCCAATACAAATTCAGTCATAACTTTGTGCACGCTCGTCAGATCGAGACGAAACTTGTGCCAACAGGACCGTATCATTTTTCTGGTCCTGCATGCCAAGTTTGGTCCAATTCTGAGACAGTTGAAATCGACGTCGTTTTGCGGGCCCCACGGTCCGACTCAACGGGCGATTTTGTGTATGGGCCGCCGGAATCCGACTCTGGACATACGGTTGGGTTCGTATCGAAAAACTGGATCCGTAGACATATAGTTTGACGACTTTAGAGACCGTTAACTTTGGCACGCTTTTCGGTGCAAAGCGGGTCCAACGGCGGACATCGTTTTTGCCCAAAATTACCGTTTTGTTCCTGTGTCCAGAATTGGACTTAAGGGCAGGCAATCCTAGCTAATTTGACTATTCTGAGAACATTGGTGATGTTTATTTCAGCTTTCGGGGACTGTTGTATGGGTTTTGACTATTGTGGCACATTGAGTAGTTCAGACTGTCGGTTTCACCAGCAGAGGACCCAGGCGAGTACAGTTTATTGTTTGCATTTCGATATTGATCTTTACTATAT
Organism: Iris pallida; assembly: GCA_029216955.1. Taxonomy (NCBI): domain Eukaryota; kingdom Viridiplantae; phylum Streptophyta; class Magnoliopsida; order Asparagales; family Iridaceae; genus Iris; species Iris pallida. The sequence goes on along the minus strand of JANAVB010044814.1, from coordinate 4,956,512 downwards.
TTCATTGATTAGTCATTAGTTATATGATTTTTTATACTCTACTATAAATTGTTGAGTCGGGAATGAGAAGTACCAAGGATGTGTGATCAGACCGTAGACATTGTAGATATCGTAGACATTGTAGATATCGTAGACATTATAGATATCGTAGACATTATAGATATTGTAGACATTGTAGATATTGTAGACATTGTAGATATTGTAGACATTGTAGATATCGTAGACATTGTAGATATTGTAGACATTGTAGATATCGTAGACATTGTAGATATTGTAGACATTGTAGATCTTGTAGACATTGTTTATTTTATGCAGTAGACATCGTAGACAGTACTTATTTCCTGCAGTAGACATCGTAGACATTGTTTAAATTCTGCAAGTAGATATCGTAGACCGTGCGGTGTAGTACCCCAGACCGATCACATGTCAAAGGTACTTCTAACGGTGGAAAGTATATTGGTCTATTTATTACTATTGATTTTTCACACGGCTTTACTGTTATTTTCAAAACTCATGATTGATGCCTAACCTTTGTCTTATAGTCATTTTCTTTATTTGAAATTGCATTCAGTGAATTGTGCTCGTTCCATTCCTGACTGGAAACCAACATTTTCAGGTTAGCCGTGGATTCACTTAGCTTGGGAGTGACGGGAGTACTTGCAGACAAGCCTAGAGACTAGCTAGATAGTTGAGTTATAGTCATACATTTAAATTGTACAAGTTTATATTCTTCTACAAATGTAAAACTTGTAATCATTGTAAGTTAAATTAATTATGTGAATGAGCATTGTTGTGATTTGATCTTCATGGCCGTGACAGCGTTCTACCGCCGACACTGCGGCGTAGGCTGGCTTGGACACATCTCGTATCCGTTTAAAAAAAAAAACGGGTGCGGGTCGTGACAAGTTTTTGTGGTGGCCCATGCAGGTCAGTCTTTGCAAATAATACGAACTCGTGATAGTATGTAAGTTAGTTGTACTATTGCGAGCCTGCGACTAGAACATGCTCATTCACGAACAAGGATTAATTTAATTTAAGAGAATGACTAGGACTAGGAGTCCCTTATACCAATTTACCGATGGGTAGTTTAGGCCATGCAATTTAGGATGAGGGTTATTAATTTTGATAGTTGTCAAATCCCGATAGGTACACTACTGCCTCTTGATTGGAAGATATGGTCCAATGTGGATAGATTATTCACTTGGAGCGGCAGAGTTTCCTGGAATTGATGATCTCACCTAGATAAATTATTCAATTCCTTCTCGTTGCCTCTTTAGATATCATCATCATATCTTAGTCCAAATTGTCTAATTAGTTCCTATTTTTGCCCTAAGAGTTATTATTTTATGATATCCATAGATGAACCTCAAGTTAGTTTCGATTCAAAAGTTTTCCTCAAAAGGTTTGAATACACATAGAGTAGGTACTAGAATGTTTGTATTCCTTTTTCTTCAGTTATTTCCTCTCTGTTCAATCTTTTACAGATTGTGACTGATAGGACAAATATTTATGCCTTACTACATAGTCGGCTTGTTTGAATCTCTAGAAGTTTATGAGTTTTTCTTACATACCTAGTTAAGGGAATGTTGATTAACTCGTAATGGCAGGACAGCAGCGCACTGTCGCCAATTATTTACATTACGGAGACTATGGATACACTGCAGCCAGCAGCGCACTGGCGAGGCACGACCCCTAGAGTTGGAATTAGTTAAGAAAATATAGGTGATGGGATATTGCCAAAACTATGGCTAGTGGTCCTCTCTTTGATCGCCGTTACCCTTGAGTCAATATTGGATAGGGTTAAGAAGTGTCTGACTTCGTATCATATTTGAGTTACGAAACCAAGGGTTTACCACAGCCCGAGTATACGGGCGAGGCGTAGTCCTCGGTGAAATAATTTCAGGCGTGAATACAAGTTTAGGGTACTATAAAGGATAAGACCGTGCCCTGTATGTCCCATAAGTACCCAAAGCCAATACCAGTGGAAGTTTTGCAAGTTGGGTAGCACGTCTCCCGATCTAGCAACCCGTGGCCCTTGTGATATATTAACAAGGTAATTGACTGACAATAACAGGTTTATCCAGACTATAGGAATTAGAATCCCATAACCCATTAGTCGATCAAGGCTTTATGGATAGAAGATAGTAGGTTGCCTGTATAGGCAAGAGCACCAGGTAAGGATTTGACTTTCTTAAAACTCGAACTATTGTGCCTCCTTTCCAAAAATCTCGCCTATTTATATTTTGACCCCCTTAACCAATTCTGCTATTACAGCCTAGTTTTGCAAGCTTACTCTTATCAAGCTTGATTCGAGACATATGTTATTGGGGACGCCCGCTAACATATTGTCTAATCAGAATCATTGTATTATGGTCTGATCAACCATGATGCATTTGGTTCACTTTTTTTTTATCTAATTACCCTACGTGGATTGAAATATAACTATCTCTAGGATCTTATCCACGACTGCTTGACAATTCCTCTTGAATTATACGTTCGCCTTTGAATCACGTGGTTGTATTCAGTAACATCCTTCTTGAACTCTTTATTATTTTTGTCTTTCACCGATTTGGAAAGACGAAAGCTCGTGATGGTGGAGAGATACAGAGTATTTCCATGGCTATGATAATGGTAGGCACAAGTGTAGCTACCATCGGCCAGTTAGGTGATTGAGTTACTCGTTCTCCCATCGACCCTCAAACTGTTATCGGGACTTTCAAGCCATCTGAATTTGATAATGATTATGGTTTTACCCTTAGTCGTAATGCCAACCCAGGAGACTATCTATTTTCAAGAAACAATTCATTATGTCTCTAAATATTTTCTTGAATATTGCCTTTACTTTCAACCCTTATGCCTTGACTCAACCGTCCCTCGACCAAAGCCCATAATCACTAGCTTAGTCAATAGATAGCTTAAATACCCTGACACATTAGGATCTACCAGTGGTCAACAGCAATACGTGAACACCACAACTCTTGCGACAATAGTCCGACAGACTGAGCGTCAATAGAAATTAGCGACTCAGTTGCTAGGAAATCTTTCGTAAGATGTGCCTTAGAGTTGGTTACCCTGTCGATAACCCTTATATACTGTGGACGAGTAAGTCATTCTATGTTATCGACCATGTGTCATTGTACACACTCGTTTTTTTAAAATATTTGTTGAGGAGCGATAATTGACTTGACTTATATCTAACGTATTTCCTTACGCTGTGCCTGATTCTTGTTAACAAGAGTTGAGGTACAATAACCGAACCTTGGAAATTCTTCTGACCTTATCATTCCTGAAACCATAACCTAGCTTCTAAGGTGGGTAGACTGTAAGCCTTCTAAAATTTTAGGATATACCAGGATTTCCGAGTGATTAGAACAACTTCCATTAGGATGATAATCAGAGCCCATGGACTCCCACTTTTCATTTAGATCATTTTGTGTCCCCGGCCGTGTCATTAATATTCGGAGCACGAGACCAGTTGTTACCTTCCAACAAATTTTATATGTAAGATCTAGACGAGTTTACTTTCACCTAGGTATATCATGTCCCACTCAACCCCGTCCCCTTGTACTCTATTTTTGTGGTACGACTTTCAGGTTAGAAGGACTAGCTATAACCTTTACCATAGTACAGGTATACTTCCCAACCTCCATTAGAGCCTTAACCACGACCCCATTCCTTTGACCCAATATATGGTTGTGATCTACTCGAAGCCCACTATGCACATGCCACTAGTGTCCACCCAGTTGAGACCTCAGGTGCTACTTAAACAGAAAAGTCACTGAAGGCACACTTTGAGCTTTAGGGACCTAGCTAACCAACCTGACTAGCAACCTATTCTAAGATACCCTAATTTAGTAGAAATAGTTTTATCATTGAAATCTCGTCCAGTCCATATAGATTGCAATCCAAGGTTTACCCAACCAGCGAGGGATGTCCAAACAGGAAGCCCATTAAGACTCAGTAAAACCATCCATGCGTACCACCATTTTTGGACTGTAAACCGAATTATTTGAAATAGGTCCCTATACCTACTATGTAGTCTCCACCTCTTAGAATGCGATGTCATTCGTAACCCTTATTCCATCTACCAGGAAGTTGCGACACGAACTTGTATTGCACTTTATTCCTTGCTCGCATGGTTAAATAACCACGGAAAAGATCACAATCTTGATTTCTCCTATTTTTGTTCTATTATGGAATTTAATTTAGAATTTTGAGAACGGAACTCCTGTATCGCACGGGTGGCAAGCTCCTCTAAGAACGAAGGGTTCTTGTTTTAGCAAGTGACTGGACTAGAGTAGCCAAATCTAGTAAAATAGGTCAATGGCTCATAAACTTTCCTTCAGTCTGTACTATTGGGGATCCTTTACTGCTCTAGAAATTTCTTATTCGCCCTTGATTATTTTTATTTTTATCTTCCTGTCTTTCTCATTGTAGAGTAACGAATGGTCACGCTTAGAGGAATTTATTAATATTTCATAGCTACTTGTGTAAATGGGTTGCTTGTTAGATTTTGGGTTGTTTGATAGATAAGGGAAGATCATAGAGACCAAAAGCAATAGATATTTATTGGTAGCAAGTGGTTAGCAATTAGTTGAATGATTATAAAGTTTTAGTGACATAGCTTTGAGAGAGTAGTGTGTCCAAAGGTGGGTAGAAGTCCTCGGAGTTCGTAGTTACAAAATAACTAGGAGGAGGACATAAACTGTCTTGGGGAAATTAAAGATTCGAGAAGATTGTGATAATAGTGGATTTATTTATTTATTTATTTATTTTGGATTTAAGGGATAGTTATGGATTAGAATTTCGAGGACGAAATTATTTTTAAGGTGGGTAGATTTGTAGCTCCCCTTCCCGGATTTTTAAAATATTTTCATTTTATTTATTTTATTTAAAGGGTGATTTTAGAATAATGGTACGAATTTCGGGAGCCAAATAAATGGTGTGATCGATGCGTTCACTGATATATAGTATTGGTTTAATTACGGTATTATTAGGGATATTATTATTATTATTATTATTATTAGTATCGATGTTATTGCTAAATAAAACTAGTTACCTTTAAGTTGGTTATTATTCCATTGTCAAATAGATTATAGATGTATATGTGATCATAAATGCTCTATATTAGATAAAGATAATATTTGATAATTCAATTGATTTTAGGAGTATTTGTTATATATAAGAGAGAGAGAAGTATGTATATATAGAAATATTATATATGTGTGTATTTATATGAATAAATAAATATGTTACCTATGCGTATATTTGCATGAATGCGTATAAATATAATATATAGGAATATATAAAGGATTATTGTATATTAAATATGGGTAGGAGTATATAAATAAATATGTATATGCGTGTATATACATTTTTGTGTGAGAATATAATATATATAAGTGTACATGTATGTATATATAGGTGTATACGAGTATATATAAAAATATATAAGGTATATAAAAATATGTGCATATATATACAGGTGTATACATGTATATATAATTATATATAAATGTAAGTACGTATGTAGCATTTTGTATATATACGTATTTGTGGGAATAATATATGAGGGTATTTATATATTAATAATAGTACTAATAGAAAAAGAAATAAATAAATAAATAAAGAAGAATAGAAAAGAAAAGAAAAGGGAATAGGAAAATGTAGCAGTTGGCCCACAAGGGGCCAACTCGCGCGCGCCTCAGCCAGAGGAGGCCGACCCTCCTTAAACCCGAGCTAACCCATAGTAACAACTTTCTAACCGAGCAACATATCGTATAAAACGCTATATAAGAGCAGATGAGAAACCGAGCTCGTCAAACTAAAACCCTAACCAAATCCTCTCGAAACTGGCGCCGCGACCACCCCCTTCACATGGGCGGCCACCCCGCGCCTGCAGCACAGCCGAAGGCCGACCGCCGGACGGCCAAAGCAGGCTGGAACCGCGCGCACAGCAGAGCGATGAAACGGAGAAGTAGCAGCGCCGAGCCAACTTCGCGATGCTCTCCCTTCCACCTCGTTCGACCTTTCGTCGAACCAGTGGTTCAGGTACGACTACAACCTATGCAGCTTCGTTTCGATTCGTTTACCCCGGCTCGATTTGCACTGCATGTTTCGTAGGATCGACCCAAAGTCGGACAAAAATCTGACCGAAAACAGAGTAAAACTCAGTCCCAAACACCCATCTTCACGACGATTTTCCCACCAGTTTATCCTTCGAATCAGGGAACTTTCTAAACAAAAGTTTAACCCAACATGTAGGGCATCATAACCCTTCTCGTAGGGTCGGATTTCATTAAACAGATAGGAAGTTATTTGATTCCGAAGTTGACGAAAAATCTATTTTCAAAATTTAGAATTTCATCCACACAACGTCCGTCCCGCCATTTCGGGCGACGTGGTCACACACCGAAGATATCAAAAGCTGCGTAACAGCTTCGTGGTCGTGTGGGCTTTGACGGAATTCAAATTGGTCGCGTGTGCGCGACGAATTTGACGCGTATCCGTCGAAATCGCCCCGTATCCGTCCAATACAAATTCAGTCATAACTTTGTGCATGCTCGTCAAATCGAGACAAAACTTGTGCCAACAGGACCGTATCGTTTTTCTGGTCCTGCATGCCAAGTTTGGTCCAATTCTGAGACAGTTGAAATCGACGTCGTTTTGCGGGCCCCACGGTCCGACTCAACGGACGATTTTGTGCACGGGCCGCCGGAATCCGACTCTGGACATACGGTTGGGTTCGTATCGAAAAACTGGATCCGTAGACATATAGTTTGACGACTTTAGAGACCGTTAACTTTGACACGCTTTTCGGTACAAAGCGGGTCCAACGGCGGACATCGTTTTTGCCCGAAATTACCGTTTTGTCCCTGTGTCCAGAATTGGACTTAAGGGCAGGCAATTCTAGCTAATTTGACTATTCTGAGAATATTGGTGATGTTTATTTCAGCTTTCGGAGACTGTTGTATGGGTTTTGACTATTGTGGCACATTGAGTAGTTCAGACTGTCGGTTTCACCAGCAGAGGACCCAGGCGAGTACAGTTTATTGTTTGCATTTCGATATTGATCTTTACTATATTTATTGATTAGTCATTAGTTATGTGATTTTTTATACTCTACTATAAATTGTTGAGTCGGGAATGAGAAGTACCAAGGATGTGTGATCAGACCGTAGACATTGTAGATATCGTAGACATTGTAGATATCGTAGACATTGTAGATATCGTAGACATTGTAGATATTGTAGACATTGTAGATATTGTAGACATTGTAGATATTGTAGACATTGTAGATATCGTAGACATTGTAGATATTGTAGACATTGTAGATCTTGTAGACATTGTTTATTTTATGCAGTAGACATCGTAGACAGTACTTATTTTCTGCAGTAGACATCGTAGACATTGTTTAAATTCTGCAAGTAGATATCGTAGACCGTGCGGTGTAGTACCCCAGACCGATCACATGTCAAAGGTACTTCTAACGGTGGAAAGTATATTGGTCTATTTATTACTATTGATTTTTCACACGGCTTTACTGTTATTTTCAAAACTCATGATTGATGCCTAAAATTTGTCTTATAGTCATTTTCTTTATTTGAAATTGCATTCAGTGAATTGTGCTCGTTCCATTCCTGACTGGAAACCAACATTTTCAGGTTAGCCGTGGATTCACTTAGCTTGGGAGTGACGGGGGTACTTGCAGACAAGCCTAGAGACTAGCTAGATAGTTGAGTTGTAGTCATACATTTAAATTGTACAAGTTTATATTCTTCTACAAATGTAAAACTTGTAATCATTGTAAGTTAAATTAATTATGTAAATGAGCATTGTTGTGATTTGATCTTCATGGCCGTGACAGCGTTCTACCGCCGACACTGCGGCGTAGGCTGGCTTGGACACATCTCGTATCCGTTTAAAAAAAAAAAAACGGGTGCGGGTCGTGACAGTGGATCCCAGGAAGATTGCTGCCGTTGAGACATGGAAGGCTCCGACGTCAGTTTCAGAGATCAGAAGATTTTTGGGTTTAGCCGGCTATTATAGGAAGTTCGTCCAGGACTTTGCTAGGATAGCTGAACCCATGACGAAACTGACACAGAAGGACGCAGAGTACATCTGGTCAGAGGACTGCCAGGCAGCATTTGAGGAGCTGAAGAGGAGGCTGACGACCGCTCCAGTTCTGACATTACCTTCAGGGTCTGGAGGTTTCACTATATTCAGCGATGCTTCAGGAAAGGGGCTAGGATGTGTCCTACAGCAGCATGGGAAGGTGATTGCTTATGCATCTAGGCAATTACGGACTCATGAGCGGAACTATCCTATCCATGACCTAGAGTTAGCTGCAGTAATTTTTGCACTCAAGTTGTTGAAACACTACTTATACGAAGAGCGTGTGAAAATCTTTACTGACCATAAGAGCTTGAAGTATGTGTTCACGCAGAAAGAGCTGAACATGAGGCAAAGACGATGGTTGGAGTTGATGAAGGACTTCGACATCGATTTACAGTATCACCCCGGGAAGGCAAATGTGGTGGCAGATGCGCTGAACAGGCATCCAATGGCATGGTATCTGATGATAGATCGACATTTACGGGAAGATCTGGAGAAGCTCGGTATCGAGATAGTTCGGCCAGGATCAGTGATACAGATGATGGTGCTTGACATTCAGTCAGGTTTGATGGAGCAGATCAAGAAGGCATAGTCTACAGATGAGAGCCTTCGCAGACTTCGAGCCCAGGCTTTAGCTGGATTGCTGGATGACTTCACCGTAGCAGAGGATGGATCCTTGAGGCATGGCAGCCGGTTATGCGTGCCAAAAGGAGAGCTGATAGAGGTAGTCTTGCAGGAGGCGCACCGATCTCGATATTCTATTCACCCTGGTGCCAACAAGATGTACCGTGACTTGCGAGAACATCTTTGGTGGCACGGGATGAAGAGGGTTGTATCACGTTTCATTTCGAGATGCCTAGTTTACCAGCAGGTTAAGGCGGAGCTCCATAGACCAGCTGGTCTATTGCAGCCATTACCCATTCCCGAGTGGAAGTGGGAACACATTACGATGGACTTTGTCTCAGGGCTTCCTCGTTCCCAAGGAAGGAATGATGCCATTTGGGTCATCGTGGACAGGCTAACGAAGTGTGCGCACTTCATACCCTTCAAGGTGGAGCTTTCCACCGAGAAGTTGGCAGAGCTATACATGCAGCAGATAGTTCGTTTACATGGAGTACCAGTAAGCATCGTGTCGGACCGAGATAGCAGATTCATATCCCAATACTGGAGGAGCTTGCAGGAGGAGTTAGGTAATCGGCTCAAGTTCAGTACAGCGTACCACCCGCAGACAGATGGGCAGTCCGAGAGAGCGATACAGACACTAAAGGACATGCTGAGGACTTGTGTGTTGGACTTTGGCGGATCATGGGAGAGCCATCTGTACTTGGTAGAGTTTTCATACAACAACAGCTACCAAGCCAGCATCTGTATGTCTCCTTTCGAGGCACTATATGGATGACGATATCGTATACCGCTCTTTTGGGATGATGTTGGGGAGTTATGCTTGGGCCAGAGATGATCACGGATGCAACAGAGAAGGTCGGGATGATCAGAGACAGGCTCAGAGTCGCTCAGGACAGGCAAAAATACTGCGCCGATGCTAGTCGCAGACCGATAGAGTTCGCTGACGGAGATATGGTGCTAGTGAAGATATCACCTACTAGAGGGACGATCTGGTTTGGACGATGAGGCAAGTTGAGCCCCAGATACATCGGGCCGTTTGAGATACTTGGTAGGATCGGAGAGGTAGCTTACAGGGTTGCACTTCCACCCAATCTAGCAGGAGTTCACGATGTCTTTCATGTGTCTCAGCTGAGGAGATATGTTTCGGATTCCAACCATGTGCTAGATCATTCAGAGTTGGAGATCAGACCGAGCCTTGCAGTTACTGAGCAGCCAGTGGAGATATTGGACAGGAGGAAGAAGAGGCTGAGGAACAGAGTTATACCCTTGGTACGAGTAGCTTGGAGCCGTCACTCTCCGGGTGAATCTACTTGGAAGAGGGAGTCGGACATGAGAGAGAGATATCCTTACTTGTTCGACCCAACAGCTGCGAGGGAACCACCCGTTCCCGCTTGATACCCTAGAGGTTAGTCTTAATAGTAGCCTTAGTCATTCTTTGCATTGCTTGTTATATTAGAATGTTTGTAGAGTCTTCTATCCTTGTGAATTTCGAGGACAAAATTTTTCAAGGAGGAAAGATTTGTAAGCCCCTAGATTTCAAAATAGTATTTTTATAACTTTAAATAGCTTTTATATATTTAAAATAAATTAATATAATTATTAGGAATTTTTCTAGAATTTTTAAATAATTTTTAAATCAAAATATATCATTTTGTAATTAATTGAATTGTTTTAATATTATTTTGTAATAGTTTTAATTGTTTTAAGTGTTGTTTGCAAATCTGAATTGTCTGTACAAATTAATTTTTGCACAGAGCAACAGCGGGAGTGTTTTTGCAATTTGGAATTTGCATTTATACAAGACGGTGGGCCTATTTATAATTAACAAATCTTGGGGGGGTTTCTGTAAAACCTAACCCTAACCACCCCCGACGACCGTCGCGCTGTCATCGTCCCCGACTAACCCTCGCCGAAACCCTAACCCTAATCCTAATCTAAAACCCTAAATCAGTCGCCCTACTTCCCTATAAAAGCCCCCGACCCCCAAAACCCTAACCCTAGACTCCCCACGACCACCACATCCGCCCTAAGCCACCGCAATCCACCCGTCTTCTCCGACCAGCCTCGCCAGAGATCGCCCTAGCCCAGCCCGACGCCTACAGCCCACGTCGACGCTTCCAACCACCACCAATTGATGCGCCTCGTCGAAAGGAACCCAGCGCCACGCTTCGCCGTCGACCACGACGCTTCCTCCGCCGTATCGCACCCCCGACAGCATCCATTCGACGGACACGTACGTGTCTTCTTGTCTCCCGTGTCTCATTGTGTCGCGTGTTCCCATCACTGGAATCGCAAGGACACGAGAAACCCAGTGATGAGTGTGGACACGATTAGTTCGAGTCGTGCGTGTCGTGCACGATCCGGACACTTGGACTCGACCGATCTTCGTGTCCTTAACTGTCAGGACACGAAGTTTGTGTTTTCGGGTTTGAAACCCACTAACCTAAACCATAATATAAATAACCCTAACCCTTTCCCTAACAACTGACTTGAGCTGACCCCCTGGCCAGTCCGAGCGCGCTAAAACCCCTTCCCTCCTGGTCGAGTTCGAGCCCCCCCTCCTTTCCTTTCTTTTTGGTTTTGTTTTGTTTTTTAGTTTATTTTATTATATATATGTATATATGTATTTATATATATATGTATATATGTATATGTATTTATGTATATACATATTATTATATATATACTGTTATATATATATATACTGTATTTGTATATATATATATATATATATATATATATATATATATATTATATTTAGTATTTTATATACATATATGTATATTTATTATATCTATATATCCATTATATATATATATATATATATATATATATATATATATATATATATATATATATATATATATATATATATATATATATATATATATATATATATTATTGTTGTATATTTATATATGTATTTCAAATTCTACTTTGTACAAAATATTGTTGTGTATAAATTCACAAGTTATTTTATTAGGTAATTTTATGATTTGTATATTTTACCACTTTAAAATGTATTATTTGTATTTAAATTCATGTGTTTTATTAATCATGGCCAATTGATGTCCAAACCTAGCATAGGTTTTTGGGCCCAATTGTGTCTAATACATTCAGAGTATGTACAAGTCATATTGGACTTGATTCATGGCTTTGGGTCCTGTATCTGGACTTCGGTTCAATTTCGAATACGTGGACAAAATAGTAAATAATTAATTAATTATTTTCCAAAAATTGTTACTTACTGTTTTTAAATTTTTATATATATTTTAAGTACTGTAAAAATCTGGGAAAAATTGTATTTAAATACTATGTTAATTTAGCTAATTTATTATAATTTTTCCAGCATTTAATAAGTACTTTTGGCATTTTATAAAAATAGGAAAACAGAACTTATTTTTAGGATACATATGTTTGCTGATTTTTAATAAATATCTATGATGGTTTATAATTTCCAGAAAAATTAGTATAAATTTATATAATTAACAAGGATCATTTTGGTACTTTATTTTATGTAAAGACTATGTATTTTGTGTCTAGACCTGTATCCAGCTTTACATTTTGGACTTGTACTTGGAACTTACTTATATACGAGATGACTTTTGTGTTTGGACCATTTCCGTCTCATTATTACATATAGAACTGTTAGCACACTTTGGTCTTATCTTATTATTCTTTAGTACAGCTTACTATGCTTTATCTCAAGCGTATGCTGGACATGACTCGGCCCGGCCCAACAATTTGGGTAGCGGATCGTGACATAAATGAACTGCTGGAAAAACAAGAGATCAATGAAATACCAACCCTCGCCCCGACGTGGACTCGCAGGTCAGTTTCAAGACAAGTCACCCTCGTCCCGTTTGTGGACTCGCAGGTGCAAACGGACAACCCTCGCCCCGTGTGTGGACTCGCAGGTTGTGGAAACGATACAGGAATAGCAGTTCAATCACACATCCTTGCAGACACGACTCAGTCAAGATACAGGTAACGATACAGTACAACTCAGTCATGACATGAACCATAATGTGGACAAGCATGGTGTAACTACGCTATCCAGACATGAAATACTGATATACAAGCAAGACAATAAACTGGTAAACGCGGTAACATATAAATCTATAGCAACTAAGGTAACTAAAGATAAATACTAAAACAGATGAGCTATAAGCATAAAAATGAACTGTAGAGGGAGGTAAGGTATCTTGCCTGGTGGTAGCACGAAGAGCCAACAATAAACCGTCAACCGGTAAGCCAAATAAGTCCAAATCTCATAACTGTCTCTGAAAGCTGAAACAAACATTACCAACATTCTCAGAATAGTCAAATTCTCTAGTATTGCCTGTCCTCAAGTCTAATTCTGGACACAGGGGCAAAACGATAATTTTGGGCAAAAACGATATCCGCCGTTGGACACGCTTTGCACCAAAAATTGTGCCAGAGCCAATGGTCTCTAAAGTCATCTCACTATATGTCAACAGGTCCGGTTTTTCGATACGAACCCAACCGTATGTCTAAAGTTGGATTCCGGCGGGCCGTGCACAAAATCACCCGTTGAGTCGGACCGTGGGGCCCGCAAAACGGCAATTCGATCAACTGTCTCAGAATCGGACCAAACTTGGCATGCATGACCAGAAAAATGATACGATTCTTTTGGCACAAGTTTCGTCTCGATCTGACGAGCGTGCATAAAGTAATTAGGGAATTTGCACAGAAGACGATACGGTGAATTTCGATGGATACGCATCAAATTCGTCGCGCACACGCGACCAATTTGAATTTCATCAAAGTCCACACATCCACGAAGCCGATACGTACCTTTCGATGCTTTCGGTTCGCGACCACGTCGCCCGGATTGGCGGGACGCACGTCGTATCGATGGATTTTCAATATTTTTTAATATTTTTGAAAAAGATTTTTCTCTAACTTTGAAATCTATTTTCTGATCGGTCATTCGATGATTTCAAATTCTGCAAGATGGGTTATACTCTCCTATAAGTTGTCTATAAATCTCTTTAAAACACAAATTCAAAACTGGTGATGGTTTGGCGGAAAATTTCCTTCTAACTCATGGTCGGGGATTGGATTGTGCTCTGTTTTGAGCCAATTATTTGATGAACTTTGGTCCGATTTCCCATGGGTTGTAAGAGGTTTGATTCCGATCTATTTATTGGGATATGCAGTTGGTAGGATTGTCGACAAACCTGAGAAGTCGAATCGGAAAATGATGACTTGATGACGAAGATACGGCGATGCAAAGTCGCGCCCTCGTCCCGCGGCTGCTGTTGATTGCTGCTCTGTTCACAGCACTGCGTGCGCATTTTCGATGAACGCCGCCGTCGAACTCCGACGTGCAGGCGTCGGGAGTGGTCGTCCGGCATCAGAGGAGGCCCTGGGTGGTCGCACGAGGGACAGTGGTGGCGGCGCGGCTAGGGTTGCGTTTGATTCTTCTCGATCCCTCTCCCTCTCTGTTCTTATATACATTAGGTGTGTACATGTTGTATAGGAAGCTCGGGACTGCTGGAGTTTCGGCCGAGTGGGCTTGCTCTGTGGGGGCTTTAGCACTCGGCTGCGTTGGAAAAAGATTGGGCCAGGCTAGGCTGGCCTGGGCTTGGGCCGGCCTGGCTTCTTTGTTCTTTTTTTTTTCTTTTTCTTTTGCAACTAATATATATATATATATATATACACATACATGTATACATTCTACTATACATATATATATATACACACATACGCATATATATATATATATATATATATATATATATATATATATATATATATATATATATATATATATATATATATATATATATATATATATATATACGTACATATATATACTTTTTTTTCTATATATGTATATATATATACGTATATTTATATATGTACATATACATATATACGAGTATTTATATATATACACATACATATTATATATATATACTTTTTTTATTATATATATATACATATATATATTTACACACATATATAACCAATAATAATAAAATAGTATTATTTAATAATAACCTCAATAATATAATAATGATAATAATAATAATAATAATAATAATAACGAAATTCAACAAACCAATAATGGTGTATATACCATTACATATAGTCTAATAATCTAAAAAATGTACATGGATAACTAAGGAAGGTATTTATCCTATTTTTAAGATAAAATATCCAATAAAATATTTAATAAATGTATAACACCCATTTATACAATCTCCTGCTAAAACATTAAACAAAATACAACTATACATATACCCAATACATATCTACACGGACGTCTCTGGATGCACCTAACCGACTACGTAGGCTTAGGCTCGGTTCAGGTGCAGTCCGAGCTAATTTGGTACAACCGGGTCTCCTAACGTCAAATAATATTAATAATGAATAATTAAACTATTTATAATGGTCATGTCGCAACTTGGCCTGATTTTACTAGTTAGGACACACTTATGGCTGGGTCTTCTTCTACCATGGCTAAATACTAGTCAAAGCACGCCACTGCACTATCCGTACCATAATTCTTGGTCACCTTGTACTCCAAATCTTAACCTTGGCTAAGGTCATATATCATAATAATTAACTAAATAATTATTTATAAAAATCTAAAATCACCCTTTAAATCAAAAAATAAAAATAAAAATATTTTCAACAATTTTTGGGAAGAGGATTTACAAATCTACCCACCTTAAAAATAATTTCGTCCTCGAAATCCTAATTCATAACTATGCCTTAAAAATCAAAGTCTACTATTACCTTACTATCCTCAAATTTAATTTCTCCAAAAATATTTTATAACCCTCTCTAGCCATTTTATAACTCTGAATACTTGAGGACTTCTACCCACCTTTGGTCATACTACTCCTCAAAATACGGTCACTAACATCTTATAACCTTCTAACTATTTGCTAACAATCCTTCCAACAGATATCTAGGGCATATGGCAACTATAATCCCTCATATCTATAAACAACCAAAACTCAATAATCATGCAATATTATACTATAATTTAAGAATTTCTGATAAATTCAAGACAGCACGATCGTTCGTCACTTCGGAATAGGAAGAGACGAGAATCAATGGTACGGGAAGGCAAGGAAGAATAATCGAGAGCGAATACGAAGTTTTAAGAACGGTTGTAAACCCCCTAAATTTCTACTATGATTTTTTTAAAATATTTTTTTATTTTGAACTTCGTATATGCACGTCGCATACGAGTTCGCATTGTTGAATTTGCGTAGCGTGCGAGATTTGCGTTTCGTATTTGCTCGACGAGTGCGAATATGTGTCGAGGCACATATTTTAGAAAAACATTTTTATTATAAATTTTATTTTATATAGGAAAGTACATGTTCAAATAAATCTGATAAATATTTTATTTTGTATAAAAGAGTTATTTTGTTCGTCGTTTAAAAATAAGTAATGATTTGGAAATTGTGGTTAATATGAAATGTATTCCAAATATTTTGCGAAATTAGAAATTTGTTTATTAATATATTTTGTTATTTATAAAAGCTATTTTATGAGTTAATATTTTAGTAATGATCTTAATTTTCGAAATTAATTAATGCTATATTTTAATATTTATGAAAAAGATATTTAAAATTTTGTTTTATTTAATATTTGAATTATTTTGTTAATTTATATTTGGAGCAGATTTTATTTTAAGTAGTCATTAAATTAAAGGAGGTTATCTAGATTGATTTTATTTTGATTTCTTAAATTCTAAATCGATTTAAATAAAAGATGGAATTATCCATCGGGGTTTAAACCATTGCAAGTCCTAATCCAACTAGGAATTCCCACCTCCTATATAAGGAGAGGTGCTCATCCATAAATTTTCCATCCACAACTAAATCGTGCATCGTGTCGGTGTCCTCCTATCTTATCCACTATATTCTTATTGTACAAATACATTGTTCCTCCGTGCCCGACAACCCCGGACACAATCTATCTCCATCCTCGTCGTCTCTTATCCACCGCTGCCACCGTCAACATCCCCGCCTACCACCACCGTAGGACATCTCTCTGGCATCAATCCCACTGCCATCACCTCTTCCCCTGTCAATCACCCCGACCCCGTCTTTCCATCTCCGATCAAGCCCCCTCCTCGTCGACACACCATATCATCACCACCACCACAGCCATTACCACCACCATATTGCTGCCATCACCATGAGAACCACCACCTAAAGCAACCCCTGCCGAAACCCCGGCCAACCCACCGCACAACCCTCACCTCCGCCGTCTCCCCAAAAAGTCGGCCATCGCCGCCAAAACCAGCACACAGAAGAAGAAGAAGAAGTGAAGACACCTCACCTGAGCCGGCATGCCACCGCGTCGTACAGCCCGGGACTCCTCCGCCGCATCACCTGCCCCTCCGCCTCCTTTCGACGATGCCAGTGCCAGAAATCTCGATCCTCCATGGCCGCACGATACCGGCTTCTCCTCTTCGCCAGGCCCGTTGACCTATCGTCGAAGACCCTCACGGCCGCCACCCTCCGCGTGGAGACCCGCCGACGTTGTCCTGATCGCTGTGCGCAGCCACGGCGTCGATCCCGACGACTTCGGTGGCTGTCCCCTCCAAAACCATCACCTGATCCGCAGCCGATAGCCGCCGCCGCCTCCCTCGGCTGGTGACCGGCACCCCCCTCCGAGAGAACGCGCCGCCATCTTTCCAACCGACCACCTCGTTCCTCCTGCGAACACCGCTCCTAGGCGTCTGCCTCCGCCCGACGTTGTCCCCTTGCCGCGCCGGCCAGAAAACCCCATCGTGCCTCCTTCCAGCCTCCCAGCACCTCTAGAACCCGCCGCCCGAGCCTCATCTCTCCCTCCGCTCCTTGCCGAGCTGTTCCATCTTCCGCCGGTGAGTTCCCCTTCCTTCACTCTTTCCCCATCTCTCTCTCTCTCTCTCTCTCTCCTCTCTCTCTCTCTTACTGTAATGAATTGGGGAGGATTGTATAGTTTAGATTAGGGATTTATTAGTATTATTATTATCATTATTAGTATTGTTAATATTATTATTAGAATTATTATTGTTTTATTAACATTAGTATTATCATTATTATTTGATAAAATATATCGATAATATTTACCAATATATATATGTATATTTTGTGGAAAAATATATTTTATTGACCTTGGCTTATAATTGTTTTCAAACTAGGTTCGGAACCCTAAAATATATGATATTATATTCTTATAAGGTTTTGCCCAAAACTCATTTTTTTCCTAAAATTAATATTTCGATTAATAAAAGTTTTTTTACTAAATTATACAATGAAGTCTATTCTTTTCAAATATTTACCTTTTACTAATATAGCTTTCGACCTAAAAATATTATCTTGATAACCTTAGAATTTTTAGCCTAAAACTGATTTTTAGATTTTTTGGAAATTATAAAAATTCGTTTGACCAACAAAACATACTTTCAAGTATCATAAATAATTTCTGAATAAATTTTTTCAAGATAAGTATATATATATATATATATATATATATATATATATATATATTTATATATATATATATATATATATATATATATATAAATATATATATATATATATATATATATATATAATATTTTTATTTCTTCTCAAATTCTCTCTAGATTAGGAAATCTTGATCTGACTAATCGTATGTTCCTACTTTCACGCTCGTCGGACCCTTTCACATCGAACATGGCTATTGGACAACCGAGACATGACAGAACATCGCACCACCAGGCGACACACCAGGCAAGATACCTTACCATAATTTACTGTTTATAATTAGTCTGCATTTTATTTATTGCATATCACTGTGTATTTATTTCCAGTTCTTTTAGCTGTACCATTATTACAGTTCCTGACTTACTGCCTGCTCAGTGATATTAGCTGTACCTTGTTATTTATCCCTTGATTGCATATGGACCTAGAGTTAAGGGACTACCACTAGTTTAGTACATTACATAAACTTTGACACTGATGTGCCACGAGATGTGTGAGTTGTGAGTAGCATATAGCATCCGGACTTGCGTATTGGCTGATCACTGATGCGTATAGGACGTGCGTTAGGTCTAACTGTCAATAGTTGTATGTTAGAAGACTTGACGGTTAGTAGTGTTACATGATCGTGGATGCGACATGATAGGTACATTGGGTGGGGAGAATATTTCTTTATCATATGGGCTTCGATTGCACTTCCCTTGTAACCGGAAGCTCCGCTGGAGATACGGGTATGTTTAGCCTCTCAGGTTTGCCACTGTCGTTTTTGAACGTCATGCGCTTAGGTCACTAGTGACCAAGTGGGGACTATACCATATCCCATTTACAGCCAGGGCTCATGCGACGAAAGGTTTGTTCTCAACTGCATATTCACTTTAGTACGGTTAGGTTACCTTATTAATGTCTTATCACTTACTTTGTTTGTGGCATATTTTATATTCAGTATTTATATGGCATATTTATTGTATCTTGTTACATCCCTCTGAGGACCTGGTTATCTCTCCAGGTGTGTCTTATGAATTCTGTAGGTGCTCTAGCTAAGGCCATGACTTGCGCTCTATTCTTCGAGATGTTGCTTTTGGATCGTCATCTCCTTCGCTTGACCAAATCATTTTTTTTGTAAAATTCTTCCTTATTTAAATTAGTTGGTAGTTGATTTTTCTCCGCCCAACGATTGTATACATGACAAATTCAAAGTTGCTTTTATATCATTATTTATCTTCGTGGATGAGATTTAGTGCCTTGGTTACTGCATTTTACAGCTTATGTATACATACGACGGTCCATATACTTCGTGTGTATACAGCTGGCATGATTACGTTCTAGTCCTTCTATTTTTGGGACTGGGGCGTTACATATTTTTGTGGTGGCCCATGCAGGTCAAGTTTGCCGTTTCGGTTACATGACTGTACCGAACGGGCCTGTAATATAGGATTAGAGTCTACAATCTCATCCACCTACTTGACATCCTTTCTTGACTTCAAATTTTTGAACTCTCGTTCGACCTCCTTGATTTTCATCTTGCTTGACTCCTTCTACCGTAAATTCTTAGTTTCTTACTTTGTAAGATGACTACACTAGTATATGTCCATAGGTTAAACACATGGCTAGAAGGTTGTATTGACAATTAGTATGCATTAAGATTTTATTTGAGTTATAAAGGCATTATTTCCTAGAAATATGATCTTAAGGATTAGTTAATTCCAAGTTGGGTAGTAGCATATTACCGCTTTCAAAAGATAGCTGGAATTTTATTTTGATATTACAAGGTGGTATACACAAGAGGATAGCTAGATCGAAAAAAACAAATTGATTTGATTTTGCATTTTGATTTTTGAAGATCTTTGAACATTTATGATTTATTGAGTTATAGCTATACATCTTTAGGAGGGATATAAATTTGATTTGAAAAGGATCATAAAATTTTAAAGTATGATTTATGATTGACCAAAATTTAAGGATGATCGATAAATTTTGGTAAAATATTTTTGAATTAAATTACGTCATATGATCTATGATTTATAAAGTTATTTAGATTTCAAGTTTAAAGCCTTGATTATGGATATTTAAATTTTGGTAAAAAAAAATTGAAGAATAGTTGTGACTTATTGGAAGCTAGGTATACACATTTGAAGGATATATAATTAAATTCGGGTGTTATTTAAATGTTCCATTTTGTAGTCTGAAATTCGGCTGATAAACTTATTAAATATTGAGTTTAAGATTTGGAAAAATAATAATTATTATTATTATTATTCGATTTACGATATACAAGGGTTGTTTCGAGATTGACTAGAGATTTAAAATTTTGATTAAAGTTGACAGCCTAAGATAATTGGAAATTTTGGTGGAGTATCTTGGAAATTTTATTGAGAAACTTTCGAGAAACTTGAAATTTTAGATTAGATCATATATTGGTAGAAGACCAAGAAGCAAGTAAGGTCACCCTAGTGAGATAGAAGTATTCCACATTAGATTGTCATACCACCTATGATTATGATATTGCACATACACAAGTATAGTTAGTCATCAACCAAACTGTATAACTATATCCTTATCTTGCCTTACTCGACCTTCCCTCAAATCTAGATCTTTTATCGTGACCATCTAAAATTTACAAATGATTAGAATCGTTCCCTTGACCATACTCGTATCTATGAGACTATCTTTTCTCTAGAAACTGTGTCCATAACTTATTCTACCTTGATCTCTGAGGTTTACTAAATTATCTTTATTTTATGCTTTAACCTTTTATTTTTGTGCATTAATTAGTACCTTATGAAAAACCCACTTTCTATTTTGATAATTTGGCATTCCCTATCGTGACTTTGATATTTTGAGCACCACACTAGACTTTTCCTTCCAACTGTAATGCATGTGGTTCGTATTACGTATTTTGGAAATACGTGTACGTATTTTCTTGTATTGTTCCTTGTTTAGTTTTCTTGGCTTGGTTTAACTCTCGGTTCGGGTTGACTTGGTTTGGCCGGCTGGTTGCTTGGTCCATCATGGACCAAGGTGAACTCCCTACCTACCACCACCCATGATATTTATTTCCCCACCAACCTTCTCTCTCCTCCATAACTCTCATTTATTTTTTCTTCTTCTTCTTCCTTCCTCTCCACAACTCCCCAACCATAGGCAAGTGCAACTTGCTTCCACAAGAGAACCCCTTTTTGATGGTTTCATTAGCTTCTCCTCATGATTCTAAACCACATTAGAACTTGTCATTTTCCATTTTGAGGCTTTAATTCTTGTAGATCTAGAGTTTTGCTATTTTCGGATTTTTGGTGTTTTGATCTATCAAACTTGCTTGTTTTCAAGTTTTGATGGTTCCATGTTTTAGAGAATTTCATTCTACCCAATTTTGACCTTTGGAAAGTTGGATTCGGACTTATTTTGACCAAGATATGGACTGTTGAAGCTTAGATTCAACTTTAGAGTTCTTGCTGTTCTTGCCATTTGGAGAAGACAGTGAACAGTGAGCTAGCTTTTTAGCTTATGCCGCTGATGTCGTACGCTGCTCTTTAGCGAGCGTACGCTAGCCTTCGTACGCTGCTCTTTAGTGAGCGTACGCTAGCCTTCGTACGCTGCTCTTTAGTGAGCGTACGCTAGCCTTCGTACGCTGCTCTTTAGCGAGCGTACGCTAGCCTTCGTACGCTGCTCTTTAGCGAGCGTACGCGTGCCTTCGTACGCTGCTCTTTAGTGAGCGTACGCTCACCTTGATACGCTGCCTGTTGGTAGCGTGTCTTGAGCATACGCTAGCTTAAGCGAGCAAGGCGTACGCTGGCTCCTTTCGTACGCTAGCTCGAGCGTACGCAGTCTTGAGCATACGCTAGCTTGAGCGTACGCTGACCTGTAGCTTGAGCGTGCCCTTGTGTACGCTGACCCTTGCATACGCTTTCCATTGGAAGTGTATGGATCCTTTGGTACGCAGACCGAGCGTACGCTAGCCTGAGCGTAGCCTGGCTTGAGCGTAGCCTGATTACCCTTGATCTTCTATAGCCCTGTATATTGATATTTTATTAGATATTTAACGTCCATTTTATATCCTTACGCCTTTTGTCATGAACTTGATAATCATGGATTTGTTTAATATGTTTGGAATGATACCTGAGCATGACACGATAGTGACCCGTAGTGGTGCACTCCTGACATAATGACCTGACATGACCTGATAGTGGCCCATCGTGGCGCACTCCTGACAAGTACACTTGACATGATAAACCTGACATGTTATATCTTGATAAGCTGTTGCGACGGCTACCTGACATGACATGACCTGTATGAATAACCTGGACACCGTGGGCGATTGTGCTTGTACAAATAATCCAGTCCTGTCTTGCATCATGTCTAGGAGGGGACTCCTGAGTACCACGGTCAGGAGTACCTACTAAAATGGACTAAGGTTAACAACTAGATTAATACATTAGTCATGAAGAGATTTTCCAGCTACAGGCAATCCCGTTACCTGGGCGCGCTTGGGATCTGTAGCCTGCCGTCGAGTAGGGCACATTTCCAGCACACTGTCATGTGTTGCACCCTTTAAGCTACTTAAGGGTACATGCGTTTCCTGGACGATGTACCCACATGAATTCAACCCTAATCTCTCGACCTGGGTGACCTGGATGGTCTGCAGGGCTTGTGGCTGTAGAATAATCTCGCCGTATCTTGTTAGTAATTAGGCTTGTGACAACCCTAGTTAGTTAAAGTATCAAGCCGTAGTTCTTGCTTGGCCGTGAAGTGATTGGATGGAGTCTAACCAGTCTAGTCTTGTCCTGATCTATTCCAGATTATTGAATGACCAGAATGCCTGTATTTATTTTACCGATAAATGGTGAGAATTCCAAGTTTGGTTCAGACGAAGGGTTACAACCCCGGTCCTTGTTTGGTTTACGGGTTGTAACCTGGTTATCTGAATAGTTCCATGGTTATCTCGTCGTATATCATCCTGGTGTATTTTCTTTATTTCCAGTTCTTACTTTTATTTATATCTTGTGCTGATTGCTGGTTTTAGTTCTTAAGTGAAGCTTCCTTTGTGGCACTTGCTCCTTTCTGGGGTCTGACCCAGCTGGTTTTGTGTGGCCAGATTTTGGAGCAGCTCCAGAGGATCTACCGACTTTCCAGCCAGATGGTGGCCACTAGACGGAACCCTGGCAACGAGTGGGTTATTTTTGGCTCTCCCGCTCTATTGTAAAAATATTCTTTTGAGGCGTTTAGCCGATGAGCACCTGTTTAGCTCGATTGCACTTTACTTACTGTCTGCCTACGGGCTGTAACATGATTAACAGATCCTAGGGTTGATCATGTATGACTAAACTCTTGCTAGTCCTAACATTTTGTAACGACTAGCTTCATGATCAACTGAATATGTAATATTTGGGACGCCTTATTATTGTATATTTAATGATCATACATCTTGTAACATTTACTTACTTGCTTGTGATTGAGACACTAGGCTTGTTCATGACCATAGGAGACTGCTGGCTTGTAGTAAACCCTCATGTATCTAGACAGCCATGACCGTATAGCGAGGTGGGTTGCACTTCAATATACGTAGCTGGCTATGTCTGCCCCCGCTCTCCAGTATTCTGGTTCTGGGGCGTGACACCAACAAATTTCACATGCAAGACCTAGACGAGCCCACCTTCATGTAGGTATATCATGTCCCACTAAAACGCGTCCCTTTGTACTCTATTTTTATGATGCGACTTTCGAGTCAAAAAGACTAAACTATAACCTTTACCATGGTACCAATATACTTTTGACTGCAGATATGGACTCAACCTCGACTCAAATCTTTCGACCCAAATTATGATTTTGATCTACTTAATCCCTTAAATGCTTAACTTTGTGTTTATCTTGATTACTTGATACTTATCCTTTTATTATCTTGATTTACTTATACCCTATCATCCTTTACTTTTTCATGCAATAACTCGCGACCCCTATTTATTATCCAACCCTTACCACAATCATTAAACCTAATCGCATTCCACTTCCAAATTGTTTTGCTTCACTATGATTCGTGCAAACCTTGTTTCCTTGGATACCCTTGTACGGAGATGAAGATTTGATCATAATGCCCTTTGTTTAGACATGAGTTAGATGGAAAAATCCCATAAAGAAGATTGGTGGTTTAGTTAAATGAAACGATTCGGTGGTTATGAGTCATAAGTTAATTGTGCTATTCGATTAAGAGGTGTGATATTATGTTTGGGAAGATCAAAGGATAGTATATTAATCCAAAGTTGAAATAAAGTTTATGTTTGGTGCATAAGGGATAAATTTTCTTTATGTTGATAAATAAATATAAATTTCCTAGAAGAGTTTGACTTTTACTTCAACTAACTTGATTAAAGATTTTGAAATTTGAATTTCGAGAAAATTAAAGCTTGAGCAAATGCGCATATTTATGTTGGAAAAGAAGGATAGAAATTCATTGAATGTCTATTTTGAGGAGAGTATGAATGGCGAAATCTATTTGGAGAAAATAGTTATGTATATATAGATATGATTGAGAGAAGTAAATTTAAATTTATTTTTGGACTTATCTAATTTCGATCGTTCGGATAGCGGATTCGATATATAAATATAGTTGGAATTCAAAATTTTGTGAGTAAACTTTGGAGGTAAACTGAAGAGAATAAAAAGAAAACATATATTTTTTTAAAAAAAAGGGGTGGATTATAAAATTTTGTGAAAAATAATAGACAAAAGGTTGAATGCGAAAAGACATTGATGATTATATCGAGGGTTATGACAATATCAAAAATAGAAGTTGAATTTTGAAGATTGAATATAGAAAGGCCTTGGTAATTATGCCGAGAGTTATGACGATATCAAAAACAAGCTAGATGTTGAATATATCATAAGATCGAGGTGGAAGAGATTCTTGCCTAATTGAGTTACACATTTTTTTGATCGAATTTGATGGTTGTCACGAGATATCTTCCAAACTATACCCATTAATTCATTTTTTTCTAGCTATTCGATTTCAAAAAAAAATCGATTTCATTGTATGCCTTTTAACTTGATCAAATTTCTATTGCCTCAATCCTACTTACCCTATTTATTCCTAAATTTCGAGGACAAAATTATTTTAAGTTGGGTAGGATGTAAACCCCCTAAATTTCTACTACAATTTTTTTAAAATATTTTTTTATTTATTTTTTACTTCGTATCTGTACGTCGCATACGAGTTCGCATTGTTGAATTTGCGTAGCGTGCGAGATTTGTGTTTCGTATTTGCTCGACGAGTGCGAATATGTGTCGAGGTACATATTTTAGAAAAATATTTTTTATTATAAATTTTATTTTATATAGGAAAGTACATGTTCAAATAAATGTGATAAATATTTTATTTGTATAAAAGAGTTATTTTGTTCGTCGTTTAAAAATAAGTAATGATTTGGAAATTGTGGTTCATTTGAAATGTATTCCAAATATTTTGCAAAATTAGAAATTCGTTTATTAATATATTTTGTTATTTATAAAAGCTATTTTATGAGTTAATATTTAAGTAATTATCTTAATTTTTGAAATTAATTAATGCTATATTTTAATATTTATGAAAAGGATATTTAAAATTTTGTTTTATTTAATATTTGAATTATTTTGGCAATTTAAATTTGGAGCAGATTTTATTTTAAATAGTCATTAAATTAAAGGAAGTTATCTAGATTGATTTTATTTTGATTGCTTAAATTCTAAATCGATTTAAATAAAAGATGGAATTATCCATCGGGGTTTAAACCATTGCAAGTCCTAATCCAACTAGGAATTCCCACCTCCTATATAAGGAGAGGTACTCATCCATAAATTTTCCATCCACAACTAAATCGTGCATCGTGTCGGTGTCCTCCTATCTTATCCACTATATTCTTATTGTACAAATACATTGTTCCTCCGTGCCCGACAACCCCGGACACAATCCATCTCCATCCTCGTCGTCTCCTATCCACCGCTGCCACCGTCAGCATCCCCGCCGACCACCACCGTAGGACATCTCTTCGGCATCAATCCCACTGCCATCACCTCTTCCCCTGTCAATCACCCCGACCCCGTCTTCCCATCTCCGATCAAGCCTCCTCCTCGTCGACACACCATATCATCACCACCACCACAGCCATTACCACCACCATATTGCTGCCATCACCATGAGAACCACCATCCAAAGCAACCCCCGTCGAAACCCCGGCCAACCTACCGCACAACCATCACCTCCGTCGTCTCCCCAAAAAGTCGGCCATCGCCGCCAAAACCAGCACACAGAAGAAGAAGAAGAAGTGAAGACACCTCACCTGAGCCGGCACGCCACCGCGTCGTACAGCCCGGGACTCCTCCGTCGCATCACCTGCCCCTCCGCCTCCTTCCGACGATGCCAGTGCCAGAAATCTCGATCCTCCATGGCCGTACGATACCGGCTTCTCCTCTCCGCCAGGCCCGTCAACCTATCTTCGAAGACCCTCACGGCCGCCGCCCTTCGCGTGGAGACCCGCCGACGTTGTCCTGATCGCTGCGCGTAGCCACGGCGCCGATCCCGACGACTTCGGTGGCCGTCCCCTCCGAAACCATCACCTGACCCGCAGCCGATAGCCGCCGCCGCCTCCCTCGGCTGGTGACCGGCACCCCCCTCCGAGAGAACGCGCCGCCATCTTTCTAACCGACCACCTCGTTCCTCCTGCGAACGTCGCTCCTAGGCATCCGCCTCCGCCCGACGTTGTCCCCTTGTCGCGCCGGCCAGAAAACCCCATCGCGCCTCCTTCCAGCCTCCCTGCACCTATAGAACCCGCCGCCCGAGCCTCATCTCTCCCTCCGCTCCTTGCCGAGCTGTTCATCTCCCGCCGGTGAGTTCCCCTTCCTTCACTCTTTCCCCATCTCTCTCTCTCTCTCTCTCTTACTGTAACGAATTGGAAAGGATTGTATAGTTAGATTAGGGATTTATTAGTATTATTATTATCATTATTAGTATTGTTAATATTATTATTAGAATTATTATTGTTTTATTAACATTAGTATTATCATTATTATTTTGATAAAATATATCGATAATATTTACCAATATATATATATATTTTGTGGAAAAATATATTTTATTGACCTTGGCTTATAATTGTTTTCAAACTAGGTTCGGAACCCTAAAATATATGATATTATATTCTTATAGGGTTTTGCCCAAAACTCTTTTTTTTTCCTAAAATCAATATTTCGATTAATAAAAAGTTTTTTTACTAAATTATACAATGAAGTCTAGTCTTTTCAAATATTTACCTTTTACTAATATAGCTTTCGACCTAAAAATATTATCTTGATAACCTTAGAGTTTTTAGCCTAAAACTGATTTTTAGATTTTTGGAAATTATAAAAATTAGTTTGACCAACAAAACATACTTTCAAGTATCATAAATAATTTCTGAATAAATTTTTTCAAGATAAGTATATATATATATATATATATATATATATATATATATATATATATATATATATATATATATATATATATAATATATTTTCATTTCTTCTCAAATTCTCTCTAGATTAGGAAATCTTGATCTGACTAATCGTACGTTCCTACTTTCACGCTCGTCGGACCCTTTCACATCGAGCATGGATATTGGACAACCGAGACATGACAGAACATCGCACCACCAGGCGACACACTAGGCAAGATACCTTGCCACAATTTACTGTTTATAATTAGTCTGTATTTTATTTATTGCATATCACTGTGTATTTATTCCCAGTTCTTTTAGCTGTACCATTATTACAGTTCCTGACTTACTGTCTGCTCAGTGATATTAGTTGTACCTTATTATTTATCCCTTGATTGCATATGGACCTAGAGTTAAGGGACTACCACTAGTTTAGTGTATTACATTAACTTTGACACTGATGTGCCACGAGATATGTGAGTTGTGAGTAGCATATAGCATCCAAACTTGCGTATTGGCTGATCACTGATGCATATAGGATGTACGTTAGGTATAACTGTCAATAGTTGTATGTTAGAAGACTTGACGGTTAGTAGTGTTACATGGTCGTGGATGCGACATGATAGGTACATTGGGTGGAAAGAACATTTCCTTGTCGTATGGGCTTCGATTGCACTTCCCTTGTAACCCGGAAGCTCCGCTGGAGATACGGGTATGTTTAGCCTCTCAGGTTTGCCACTGTCGTTTTTGAACGTCATGCGCTTAGGTCACTGGTGCCCAAGTGGGGACTATACCATATCCCATTTACAGCCAGGGCTCATGCGACGAAAGGTTTGTTCTCAACTGCATGTTCACTTTAGTACGTTTAGGTTGCCTTATTAATGTCTTGTCACTTACTTTGTTTGTGGCATATTTTATATTCAGTATTTATATGGCATGTTTATTGTATCTTGTTACGTCCCTCTGAGGACCTGGTTATCTCTCCAGGCGTGTCTTGTGATTTTTGCAGGTGCTCTAGCTAAGGCCATGACTTGCGCTCTATTCTTCGAGATGTTGCTTTTGGATCGTCATCTCCTTCGTTCGACCAAATCATTTTCTTTGTAAAATTCTTCCTTATTTAAATTAGTTGGTAGTGGATTTTTCTCCGCCCAACGATTGTATACATGACAAATTCAAAGTTGCTTTTATATCATTATTTATCTTCGTGGATGAGATTTAGTGCCTTGGTTACTGCATTTTACAGCTTATGTTTACATACGACGGTCCATATACTTTGTATGTATACAGCTGGCATGATTACGTTCTAGTCCTTCTATTTTGGGGACTGGGGCGTTACAACGGTAGAGAATTTCTAAAAGTATTTTCAAGGTAGTGTGGATTTAGATTTCTAAGGTTTAGTCATATTCGCAGGCTCGTACCGGTACAGTAACGTAACCGATACGATATGCACTGACCTGCATGGGCCACCACAAAAACTTGTCACGCCCTGCATCCGCTTTTCGGACGCGAGCTCGTGAGCAAGCCAGCTACGTATCGAGCAGACTCCAGTCCGACTCAAGTACGTATAAACTGTCAAGATCATGGTATCATGGCTAATATGGTAATCTACAGTGTATCTCAATCCACAAGAATATATAATACAAGAATGAACAGGTATGGGTCGTGGTCTGCAGCCCACTAGCATATATGTCCGATTAGACTCCAAAAATAATATGAGTCTATAAAGCTAAGCTGATAAGCAGGATATATCACAAAAGCACGAGAAAGATAGTAAATCAATAACACTAACAAAATACCTGAATCATGCAGATGAAGTCAACTACCACATGCTCAGCTAACTAACTCCGTGCAATCAGCTACATGAAGAGATCATCAGGTCCTCAGAGGACATAGCAAGATACATAAAAATATGCCTATCTAATAGTTTTATCATGCAATAATATAAACAGGGTATAAACAGAAACTAGACATGAGACTGATATGTGGCTACTGACAGGTAACTATGAACACGGATATGGGATCAACTATGCATAAATAAACTGCTGGAAAAATAAAAGATCAATGGAATACCAACCCTCGCCCCAACGTGGACTCGCGGGTCAGTTTCAAGACAAGTCACCCTCGCCCGTTGTATGGACTCGCAGATGCAAACGGACAACCCTCGCCCCGTGTGTGGACTCGCAGGTACAAACGGACAACCCTCGCCCCGTGTGTGGACTCGCAGGTTGTGGGAACGATACAGGAATAGCAGTTCAATCACACATCCTTGCAGACACGACTCAGTCAAGATACAGGTAATGACACGGTACAACTCAGTCATGACACAGGTAAGGGCAACTCTAGCATGAACCATAATATGGACAAGCCTGGTGTAACTACGTTATCCAGTCATGAAATACTGATATACAAACAAGACAATAAACTGGTAAACGCGGTAACATATAAATCTATCGCAACTAAGGTAACTAAAGATAACATACTAAAATAGATGAACTATAAGCATGAAAATGAACTGTAGAGGGAGGCAAGGTATCTTGCCTGGTGGTAGCACGAAGAGCCAACAATAAACCGTCAACCGGTAAGCCAAATAAGTCCAAATCTCACAACTGTCTCCGAAAGCTGAAACAAATATTGCCAACATTCTCAGAATATTCAAATTATATAGGATTGCCTGTCCTTAAGTCCAATTCTGGACACAGGGGCAAACGGTAATTTCGGGCAAAAACGATGTCCGCCGTTGGACCCGCTTTGCACCAAAAATTGTGCCAGAGCCAATGGTCTCTAAAGTCGTCAAACTATATGTCAGTAGGTCCAGTTTTTCGATACGAATCCAACCGTATATCCAAAGTTGGATTCCGGCAGGCCGTGCACAAAATAACCCATTGAGTCGGACCGTGGGGCCCGTAAAACGCCAATCCGATCAACTGTCTCAGAATCGGACCAAACTTGGCATACAGGACCAGGAAAAACGATACGGTCATGGTGGCGCAAGTTTTGTCTCGATCTGACGAGCATGCACAAAGTAATTGGAGAATTTGCACAGAGGTCGATACGGTGAATTTTGACGGATACGCATCAAATTCATCGCGAACACGCGACTAATTTGAATTCCGTCAAAGTCCACACGTCCACAAAGCCGATACGTACCTTTCGATGCTTTCGGTTCGTGACCACGTCGTCCGGATTGGCGGGACGCACGTCGTATCGAAGGATTTTCAATATTTTTAAAAAAAATATTTTTCTCTAACTTTGAAATCTATTTTCTGATCGGTCATTCGATGATTTCAAATTCTGCAAGATGGGTTATACTCTCCTATAAGTTATCTATAAATCTCTTTAAAACACAAATTCAAAACTGGTGATGGTTTGGCGGGAAATTTCCTTCTAACTCATGGTCGGGGATTGGATTGTGCTATGTTTTGAGCCAATTATTTGATGAACTTTGGTCCGATTTCCCATGGGTTGTAAGGGGTTTAATTCCGATCTTTTTATTGGGATATGCAGTTGGTAGGGTTGTCGACAGAAAATGACGACTTAATGACGAAGATACGGCGATGCAAAGTCGCGCCCTCGCCCCGCTGCTGCTGTTGATTGCTGCTCTGTTCACAGCGCTGCGCGCGCATTTCCGGCGAACGCCACCGTTGAACTCCGACGTGCAGGCATCGGGGGTGGTCGCCGGCGTCAAGGGAGGCCCTGGGTGGTCGCACGGGGGACAGTGGTGGCGGCGCGGCTAGGGTTGCGTTTGATTCTTCCCGATCCCTCTCTCTATGTTCTTATATACATTAGGTGTGCGCATGTTGTATAGGAAGCTCGGGTCTGCTGGAGTTTTGGCCGAGTGGGCTTGCTCTGTGGGGGCTTTAGCACTCGGCTGCGTTGGAAAAAGATTGGGCCGAGCTAGGCTGGCCTGGGCTTGGGCCGGCCTGGCTTCTTTGTTTTTTTTTCTTTTTTCTTTTTCTTTTGTAACTAATATATATATATATATATATATATATATATATATATATATATATATATATATATATATATATATATATATATATTAATATTTTTCTTTTGCTCTGTGGGGGCTTTAGCACTCGGCTGCGTTGGAAAAAGATTGGGCCGGGCTAGGCTGGCCTGGGCTTGGGCCGGCCTGGCTTCTTTGTTTTTTTTTTCTTTTTCTTTTTCTTTTGTAACTAATATATATATATATATATATGTATATATATATGTATATTATATATATATATATACATATATATATATATATATATATATATATATATATATATATATATATATATATATTATTTTTTTCTATACATATATACGTATATTTATATATGTACATATACATATATACGAGTATTTATATATATACACATACATATTATATATATTTACACACATATATAACCAATAATAATAAAATAGTATTATTTAATAATAACCTCAATAATATAATAATAATAATAATAATAGTAATAATAATAATAATAATAATAACGAAATTCAACAAACCAATAATGGTGTATATACCATTACATATAGTCTAATAATCTCAAAAATGTACAGGGATAACTAAGGAAGGTATTTATCCTATTTTTAAGATAAAATATCCAATAAAATATATAATAAATGTATAACACCCATTTATACAATCTCCTGCTAAAACATTAAACAAAATACAACTATACATATACCCAATACATATCTACACGGACGTCTCTGGATGCACCTACCCGACTACGTAGGCTTAGGCTCGGTTCGGGTGCAGTCCGAGCTAATTTGGTACAACCGGGTCTCCTAACGTCAAATAATATTAATAATGAATAATTAAACTATTTATAATGATCATGTTGCAACTTGGCCTGGTTTTCCTAGTTAGGACACACTTATGGCTGGGTCTTCTTCTACCATGGCTAAACACTAGTCAAAGCACGCCACTGTACTATCCGTGCCATAATTCTTGGTCACCTTGTACTCCAAATCTTAACCTTGGCTAAGGTCATCTATCGTAATAATTAACTAAATAATTATTTATAAAAATCTGAAAATTACCCTTTAAATCAAAAAAAAAATAAAAATATTTTTAACAATTTTCGGGAAGAGGAGTTACATGTGGTACGGTCTAGAAGTTTCAGAGTGATTGTAATCAGAGGCTTGATTGAAGAAAGACACTTCACAATTGAAGTTGGTCGAGTACTTCATATCAAAGCTCGCGTTGTAGAAGTTACAAGAACTTTGGATGAAAACTTGTGTAATTTTCCAATAGTGGATTCAACTGGAAGCTAGAGTTCTTCCGACTGGACTAGTCCTCACAAGAGGGAAACCAGTACACATCCCTGTGTTTGCGTTTGCTCTCTGCTCTCTACTTTTTATTTACTTATCTGTGATATATATTCTGTGATCTTGTTGCTAACATTTTTAATTAGCTAATTTTTGCTGCCTACTATATTCACCCTCCTCTAGAGTAATGTGCTTTACAATTCGTTCCTACACAACCAATCCTAACCCCGTAGCTTGGACCTCAAAGACCTCCAAGGCGTCGCCCAGAATCAAACTCCTTAGGGAGGATACTTGGATACTTCTCAAGAGCGGTGACGGCTCCTTCTACAAAGAGTTCTTCTACAAGAACATGGCTCCATCAAACGAGAGAAGCCCCAACAACAGCCGACTTATGCAAGGCCCGCGGCCGTCTGAAGCTAAGTCTGGATCAAACATGGTGGTGAAGGGTGCCAGAAAGAAGATAGTGACTCTTCAGAGGAACACTTCCCCTTTTATAGGATCGGGAGTGGTCCAAACTATAGGCCACTTTATCGACGGTCAAAATTCTCTCATTAATGTGATGAGCCTAGGACACGGCACAATGGGTCTCAATTAACAGGCCCATTCAAGTGAGTCTCCAAACTGTTCAAATGCTCCTTGGAATTCTCCAATTAACGATGGCAATTAAGAATGAGTCTGCATTCAAGGGCAGTCATTTACTTCTCCTGAAAAGAAGACTTAAAAGCCAAGCTGTCTCCAACCGGAGGTGCAGGTACCACACCGTGTTCCTTTGCTTCCAAGGTGCAGACAGTACATCTCCCTCTCAGAAGCACAGACAACTGCTTCGATCCAAGTACCCGGCTCGTTCAACTACCCCTTTTTTCAGCAAAGACTTGGGAGACACAATTTGCCTCCAGCACAAGTGCTACTCTAAAGCACAGTAAAATGGTCTATCTGAAGGTGCAGCCAACTCGTCATCCTAAAGCACAGTGACTTTACCCGAAACACAGCCTACTCGTTGCCCCTAAAAGCACAGAGGCTCCATTGTCTTCGAAATATAGTCTACTTGTCGCCCTAAAGCACATAGGCTCCGTTGTCTCTAGAAGCACAGTCTACTCGTCGCCCAGAAGCGCAATTAACCTTGTCTGAAGCACAAACGGGATGGTCCCACCCAATCAGTTTGCTTAAATCGCCTCTCTCAAAGATAGGATTGGGATTGATCAAGTTGATAAATGCGAATATCTTATCAGATTGATTTAAATCTCAGACGAAGATTATACAGAATCCAAATCTGAGATAAAATCCCAAGATTTGCTCGACTACATCCGAACAAGCAAATCGGCACACGCCACGTGTCACCTCCTTCGGTTATTTTGATAACCACCAGAGATCTCATTTGAGGAAAATCTCAACACCTGCCACGTGTCAGTACTACAGAAGCTCGTACCGTACAAGGACGGCAGATTCCTTCATATCTCGAAACCCTAATACACATCGCATTTGTGCCCCTCTTCCCTATAAATAGGAGAAGTTTTCCCCTATAAACAGGATCGACAAGGAGAAGAAGATCCACAGAATTATCAAAATCTTCAACTTCGACGTCCTCCTGATCGGCAACCCTAGAGTTCTATCGAAGGCACCAGAAAGTCAGAGCAAGTCTCATATCATCATCGGATCGTCAACGGAGTAAAGGAGCCGCTGTAGTGCTCGATCTCCACCGTCACATTTTCCCAGAAACTTTTGTACTTAGATTTCTTTGCATAAGAATCGATTGTACTCTTTTTTACGTTCAATATATAAAAAGTTCGTTTAACCTTTTGTCATGTCGAACAAGATGACGACTCTGCTGGGGACTACCTTCTCCTCCAATGAGAATGTGGTGACGTAATCTGATGATGACTTGCTGGGATCCTCTCTGAAGATGTTGGTCGTACGCTTCGACCAGCAAGCTTTCGAAGATCTCCTTTCTGAAGAGAAGTCGAGCCCTTCGAAGCGGTTCGTAAAACCGAAGAAGACTCGACGGACCTGAGTGCCTAAGACGGCTGCGACGAGCAGCACGACGGAGGGGACTGCGTCTCAGACCCCCATCGTCGATGAAGCCCAGAAGATCCCTTCGACCGCTGATGCCAGGCCATATCTCTCAGATCCCATGCTCGGGAAATGCAGAAAAGATCACGACTATCCTATGGCAAGCATGACAAAGGCACAATGCCAAAAGGAGCAGATGACGGCTCGCCCGCTCGTGGAGGATGATGCACCGGTGAGAAATTATGTCTTCGACAGAATAACCGGTCCATCAAGTATGGCCATATTGGATTCTGAATACTACACATCATCTAATCGTGGTAGGAGGATATCCAAGGCAGCATTCGCCCCATGCGATCAAAGTGCTATGCATATGACGGACCGGAGGCCCGCGTTGACAGTAACGCGCGCAGCCGATGGAAAGCTATACAAGACCATCCCAGACTCTCCGAAGCCTCGTCCGACGGAACCCCGTCATCCCTTGAGCACCCACTCGCACTACTCAAGGTCGGGGGTACGTCATCAGCGACTCTCTGATCGAGGCATACTCGGACCTCACCCATAGGGACTCGAAGGAAGAATGTCTTCTCTATATCTCTTTGGCTGCGCACCGTGCTCCTGTGTATACGAAGGAAGTAGAGGTATGAAGACTTCGTCTGCTCCCTGCGAGCGTAGGACGAGAGAAGAATCTAATATGCAGTTGGTGTCTAAATCAAGACCCAACTGTATTCAGATTACCATCAACTGCTGTTGTCAAGCAGATCTATCACCGCTAAAGAGGAGGTCCGTCTTTCAAAGGCTGCGACCAAGAACTTGTAAGGAATAAGAAGAGCTTCGCGTTGCTTCATACAATGTTGCTCGGGACTCTCCGTCCCAAAAGAAGCTATCCAAGAAACCCCTTTCCTTAGTTGGCAAGTCCAAAAATCAACCTGGGGGTAGCAAAAAGCCTGTGCCCAAAGAAGGCGTGTTCCAACACACACGCTCCAAGGACGGTCATCATCACAAGAAGATGGTTCATCGACCGCTGCACCTGTTAGGGGTAGCCAGCCTGCTACGGTGCATAACAAACCTTTGTTTCAGCATGACGAAGGGACATATGACATCGACACTTCTGCGGGTGCAAGTAGTTAGAAGACCGGGGGTAGGAACAATGTCGAGTCGGAGGACGATCGTAACTTGCCAGTCTTCCCACAAGACGATGAGCACCAGCACTCCTAACTAGAAAGTGAAAGATCTACCACCCCTTCTACTTACACGCACATATCATCTGTGCATATGGCGGCTGATGACAACGAAGAATCAAGCGGAAGTGCTGATCAGCAAAAACGTATTGTAACTTCTCTTCCCGAAAATTCTGAAATATTTTTTTCATTTATTTGATTTAAATGGTGATTTTTAGATTTTTGTATATAATTATTTAGTTAATTATTACGGTAGATAATTTTAGTCATGGTTAGGAATTAGAGTATAAGGTGACTAGAAATCGTGGCATGGATAGTGCAGTGGTGTATTTTGACTAGTATATTAGCCCTGGTAGGGAAGGCCGAGCCATAGTGATGTCCTAACTAGAAAAACAAGACCAAGTTGCAACTTAACCTCTATAGATGTTTTAATTATTAATTAATTAATTTATTGACGTATAGAAGACCAGGTTGTACCAAACTAGCCTGGACTGAATCCGAACCAAGCCCAAGCCCATGTAGTCATGCGGTACGTCCAATGACATTCGTGTTGATATATTTTGGTATGATTGTGTTGTATTCCGTTTTAATGATCTAATGAATATTTTTTAAGTATTTTTTAATTAAATATTATAAATATCATTATTAGTTGATATTCAATGATATTTGTATAAAATAGGTCCTTGTACATTTTTGGGATTATTAGACTGTACATAATGGTATATACACCATTATTGGTTTATTGAATTTTGTTATTATTATTATTATTATTATTATTATTATTATTATTATTATTATTATTATTATTTACTATTGTTGGAATAGCTTATTATAGGCTATTTCGTGTTTTATGAAATAAATATGTATGTACACATCTTATATATATACCATGTACTTGAAAAAGTATTTTAAGATTTCTCCTAGATTTTATGGAGTAACTATATATATAAATGTATAATATATATATATATATATATATATATATATATATATATATATATATATATATATATATTAGAGTGAGAATAAATGTAGATTCATTTTAGGAATGATGTATGCATATTTATCTATATACATAAATACATGTGTATCTATCTATTCTACTATATAATAGGAAAACTTAGATGGTGAAACTTTTGAATTCCGAAAATATCCTTACATACTTGTACTAATTAAAAATAGTTCATTAATTTTAATCTATTCTACTATATAATAGGAAAACTTAGATGGTGAAACTTTTGAATTCCGAAAATATCCTTACATACTTATACTAATTAAAAATAGTTCATTAATTTTAATAAGGACAACTTAGTAATTAGGAAGACCACCCTTTGGTCTTCCTAAAAAGTCTTCCTAAACTAATTAAGAAATGTTAAAATGCGTGCAACGCACGTGCACATATGCTAGTATATATAAATACAAATATATATTCCTTACAAATACATGTGTATTTATATATATAAATACCAAAAAGAAATAAAATAAAATAAAAAAGAAAATAAAAGAAAACAAAATAAGTAAAGGAAATCCCAGCCCAACCAAGCCAGCCCGGCCCGGCCTCCCCATACCGAGCCCAAAACACACACACACACACACACATCTGATGAACAGTGCTACAAAGCATTGTTCACCTTCCCAAATAGGCAAAACCCAACCATGCATTCAAAAGAAAGTTGTTGTTCTTCGGATTTGGATTTAATCCAATTCTTATCTGAATTGGATGAGATCAAATCCTATTTAAACTGGGTGATGTTCTCATCCAATGTTATCAAAAATTTGTTTGAAATCCGATCGAGAATAGGTTTTAAACCTATTATATAGGTGGTGTTCTCGGGAGGAAGTTTTCCCTACCAATACACAACCGTACCACAATCTCCTTCCTAAAGCCCCATCCAAACCTTCGTGCATGTCTCCGACACCACTACGACCACCACGACGTTGGAGCACAGCCGGAGGCCGCCGCACAGGTGACTGAACCGCGTTGGGCCGACCGAAACAGAGGATTGCTCTGTTCTAATTCCAAACCGAGGTACCAACTTCTCCTTCGATTTCCTCCATTGTTTTTCTGTCGTTTCTGAATTTATAAACTCGTAAGCGTAGACCATATGACCCCCCTTCAAATGTATTCAATTAGTTTGTAGTTAACCATCGTGGATTGCTCTGCATATTGACTCGAAGTCGACAAAAATTCTGTTGGTAAACAGAGTATATAACTGGCGTAGCACCCAACTTGGAAGCCGTTTTTCCGTCAGGATATTGAGTATTCACGAAAACCATCTGAACAGCCTTTTAGACAACCTAATCAGGATCAAAACCCATTAAATAGATTACTTTATCCTATATTATATTTATATTAAAACAGTTCCAAAAATCAAGAAAAAAATAGTTTTCAAAACCTTAGAAAATCTAGAAAACCATCCGATACGACGTACGTCCCGTCAAACCGGGCGACGTGGTCGCGAACCAAAAGCATCGAAAGGTGCGTATCGACTTCAAGGACGTGTGGGCTTTGACGGAATTCAAATTGGTTGCGTGTGCGCGACGAATTTGATACGTATCCGTCGAAATTCACCGT
Organism: Iris pallida; assembly: GCA_029216955.1. Classification (NCBI taxonomy): domain Eukaryota; kingdom Viridiplantae; phylum Streptophyta; class Magnoliopsida; order Asparagales; family Iridaceae; genus Iris; species Iris pallida. The sequence continues at coordinate 4,917,805 of JANAVB010044814.1, read as the reverse complement.
ATCGACCTCTTTGTAAATTTCCCAATTACTTTGTGTACGTTCGTCAGATCGAGATGAAACTTACGCCAACAAGACCGTATTATTTTTCTGGTCATGTATGCCAAGTTTGGTCCGATTCTGAGATAGTTGATCAGATCGCCGTTTTGCGGGCCCTACGATCCGATTCAACGGGCAATTTTGTGCACGGCCTCCCGGAATCCAACTTTGGACATACAGTTGGTTCGTATCATCAAAACAAATCCGTAGACATATAGTTTGATGACTTTAGAGACTATTGACTCTGGCACGCTTTTTGGTGCAAAGCGGGTCCAACGACGGACATCGTTTTGGCCCGAAATGACCGTTTTGTCCCTGTGTCCAGAATTAGACTTAAAGACAGGCAATCCTAGCTAATTTGAATATTCTAAAAATGTTGGTAATGTCTGTTTCAGCATTCAGAGACTGTTGTACGAGTTTGACTGTTGTGGCTCACTGAGTAGTATAGTATTATCGGTTTCACCAGCAAAGGACCTCAGGCAAGTGCACTTTCTTATTGCTTTTCGATTCATAGTAGTTTTTACGTTTCATGTTTATACATATGCTCTCTCGCTTGATGACACATTGTCACATGGATTAGTATCATGGATTTGTTTATGCTTCATGGCTGTCTTTTTACATGATTACCATGCTTGCAACTTGATTCCATGAGTACTAGCTGGGCGGGGAAATATCTTAGTAGACATGTGGACTGCCCAGAAATATCCCCAAAATGTCTGATCTTGACTGATAGCAGCTGCACACGACACGTGCAGGGTGCCGTATTTATTCCTTAGTCGTTCACATGTCGAACAAGATATTTCAAAACACATAGATAGTTGTCTTTTATTTGATTCTTTGTATTTTTTACTGCTTGCCATGACATCAGTTACTTTCTAGTTTTCATCTCACATATGTTATTTTCATGTCTTGTAAATTCTATTGTGTTTTCGTATTACCGTCGGTTTGTGTGCTTGTTCCATTCTTGACTGGAAACCAATATTTTTCAGGTTAGCTATGGCTTCACTTAGCATTGGAAGATATGGGTGTACTTGCAGATAGAAATCTAGAAATTAGATAGAAGTGGTATCATTTTCATTATAATAAGAATCTTGTATTTTTTTAAATATAAATGTTGTAATAAATTTAGAAATGTGAATGAGCAATAAAGTTATTCTTTATGTGATTTTGAGCATCATGGCCTTGACAACGTTCTACCGCCGACTCTGTGGCGTAGGCTGGCTTGGATACGTCTCGTATCCGAAAAAGTGTGTGCGGGTCGTGACAAGTTTTTGTGGTGGCCCATGCAGGTCAGTTTTCGTAAAATATACGAACTCGTAATGGTACTTAAGTTAGTCGTACTATTGCGAGCCTGCGACTAGTGTAACGCCCCAGTCCCAAAATATTTAGGACTAAGTACGTAGACATGCCAGCTACATATATACGAAGTATACTTCAATATATGGAAACCTTGTATGTATACATAAGCTGTAAAATGCAGTAAACCACAACTAACTAATCTCATCCACGGAAATAAAGATATCATATAATGAATAGTCTTGATACAATATGTTGGGTGGAGAACATCCACTACCAACAAAATAAAAGAAGATGTACATAATATACAAAAGTATCGACGAAGGTAGCAAGATAGATCCAAGACGCGTCATCTTCGAATAAATGGAGAAGATCACGACCTCGGCTAGAATACATGCGGAAGACATAAACACACACCTGGAGAGATAACCATGTCCTCCGAGGGACGTAACAAGACACATAATATCATGCCCTAAACTGAATAATAAAAGCTCAACATAAAAGTATATATGACTAAACAGATAAAGGTCCTTAACCATTCTATGTGAAAATGCATTTTGAAGACAACGTTCCACACAAGGGCTTCTGAGACTAGAAACACGGTGCGTTAGCGTTTCAACCGAGGTACTAGTGGCATCTAGAGGAAAATAAATAAATATACGACACACTAGTCTCTCGGGTGAGTCACTAACGGCAGCTAGAGGAAAGTAAATGCACGACACATTTGTGTTTCAACCGAGGCACTAGTGGCATCTAGAGAAAAGTAAATAAATGCACGGCACACTAGCTCTCGGCTGAGTCACTAATGGCAGCTAGAGAAAAGTAAATGTGTGAAAGCCCCTACACCTAATAACTGTCTTCCCCCTCCCCATGCACTACTCGTGCTGAATCTACACCATGATATTTCTAATAACCGCTAAGTCTTCCAGGCAATTATATTAGCAATTATATCCTAACGCTCGTCCTGTACGCACCGATGTACAGTCGGTACGCAAGTCCGAATCTATATGAGATACGTGACATCGTGGCACACAGGTGTCGGGCCAATGAATACGGCACAAACAAAGGTGGTCCCTTATCTCTAAGCCAAATGCATAAAGAAAACTAAAGTATAGTAATTTGCAACTACATATGGTTTTGAAAGAACAACTTATAAGAAATAAAACATGCATGATATTGAGGAAAAAATTAAACAGTAAAGTCAAAGTGTCTTGCCTGATGTCCGAGTGAGGTAAGATGATGTCATGGCGACGAATCAACAACAGCGCACAAAGAGGATGGTGTAGGAACAACTTCGGATGCTGAAAATAGTCTATTATCTAATTATAATTAATACTGCACCTATTACATTTATTTAAGAAATTCTAAAGTTAGGATATGGTATAGGTTTTCGTATCATCTTTCCGAAAAACTAAATGGATCGCATTTTCGTTTCCGGAATCTCCCGAAATCGCAAAAATACCGAAACACGTTTATTTTTTGGACACTAGATACTCAAACAGTTTTGCAGAAGTTTACAGAAAGAATTTTGTCTATTAAAATATGTTTTTGGAAATCTTACCTCGATACTCTTCTTTTAATAAATTGGAGACGAAACGGAGTTCGGAGCTAGGAGATATCGTCGTTCCAAGTTGCTCTTGCTGCTAAAAAGCGGGACTGAATTCTAATGACAAATTTTAGAGTTTCTATTAGACTAAAAATAATTTCGAATTATGGCTGATAGAAGGGGGGTGTATTGGATTTATATAGGTATTTATTTCAGATTTATCTCCTAAATTAGATAGGATTTGATTTAAATTGATAGGAGCTACTTTGTTATGATCTAATATAGATAAGGATGCTTTCCTATTAGACTTAGGATTATGATTAACTTAAAATATAGTTCATATTTATCTAAATTATCTATAACATTATTTAAAATTACTATAGATAATAAATAGAGTTAATATTTATTTAAACAACATTTATCTAATCTCATTTATACAAGCTGAAATATTTAATACTAAATTGACATTTATTCTATATTATGTAAATAGTGTACAATATAAGTAACATGTAAAAAGTAATAAAAGTTATGAAATAAATCCTAAAATTTTGAGAAAATTTGTATAATATAGTTTAGATCCTTAATGTACTAGAAAAATAGCTTTATATATTTGTATACTAAATTCACTAATGAGCACTAAACTAAATATATATAAAATAATACAAATTATATAATAAGTCAATAAATAGTTATTTAAAAATCCAAAAATTAAATAAATGTTTATTTTAAAAAATCAGGGGGTTTATAAAAGTCTTATCCAGATAAGGACTAAGAAGAGTTTTAATTTCCCTTGAATTTTTCACTATTTAATTCAAATTGATTTAAAAGTAACTCAATCAAATATAATCCAATGTAGATAGATTCTAACTCTAATTTAAACTGTATTTAAATAACTTAATTTTTTTTCTAACTTAAATCACCATAATTAATTACATATTAAATCAACCCATATTTAATATACGTTTTTCGAAATAATATATTAATGATAATAATTAATTTCAAAAATACAAATATATATACACTCGCATGCAAAAATAATACTTACATAAAACACAGTTTTTCTAAATTACTAGTTATATTTGTACCATAAAATAAAATGGTCTTTTTTAAATAAAAATAATGTTTGGCAATCCTCGACGCGACGCATTTACAACTTCAAGCAAAATAAAATATTTATCGTCTATTATTTTGAAATATTTTCTACATCTATATAATTAAAATGTTTTATAAAAATATGTACTTCGCACTTATTCGCACTTGACGAGAAATTTATGAAACGCAAACTCGTACGCGACGTATAAATATGAAGTACAAAAATCAATACCATATTTTAAAAAAATCGTAGTAGAAATTAGGGGTTTTACATCCTACCCAACTTACAAGAATTTCGTCATCGAAATTTAGGAATAACTAGGGTAGGGGAGATAGAAAGAGTTCATCAATACCGAAATACGATTAAATTTTTGGATGAGGCGAAGAAACGACGTTCGACACAAACATGCATTGGAAGATCGTAATTTTGATATTTACGAAAATACATCATGGTTATGGAATTGAAAAAGGGTCGCTAGTTAAGGTAATAAAATTATGATAATACGAATTAGAGAATAGAAAGGAATTGAGTAGGTCAAAGAGAATAATTTAGACATTTAGGAGAGATGGTTTCTTGAGCGAATATAGTCGTCTAGGTTTAAGGTATGGTTAAGGGAATGATTTGAATCATTTTCAAGTTTCAAGAATGATTAGAAGGTTGCGATAATGAATCTAGAGTAGAGAAAAAAGTTAACTCAAGACGGGGATATAGTCACATTGGTTGGTCAGTGGTTAACTATCTTGGCAATAGATGGTGGACAAATAAGGGGATATCAAGTACGAGTGCTTGTCTTTCTAATATAGGCGAAAGACGAAAATAATAAAGAGTTCGAAGAAGATATTATCGAATACGAATAAGTGGTTCAAAGACGATTGAAAATTTTCAAAAAGAATTGCCAAGGCAGCCGCGGATGGAATTCTAGAGGCTAAGTTTAACTATGTCTCCATCTACGTCGAACAATATATGAAAAGCGAACCAAAGTGCACTAGGTTGATCAGACCATCATGCACCAGTTCTGATTAGACAATGTATTAGTGGGCGTCCCCAATAACACATATGTCGTGAACAAGCTCGATAAAAGAATAAGCTTGCAAAACTAAGACTAAATTAGCATCATAAGATAGTCAAAATATAAGTAAGGAATACTAATGAAGGAAATTAAATAGTCGAAGATCCATTAAAATCCAAGTCTTGCCCGAAGTTTGGGCTTATGCAGTCGTCCTAGTATTTTCTTATCTATGGCTTGGTTGACTAGATAAGTTAGGGTCCTCTGAATTCTATAGTCTAAGTAAACTTATCAATATGGGTCACAAGGACAAAGGTTTGTTAGGTCATGAGGTATTCTACCCAACTTACAAGAGTTAAACTAGTAGTGTGATGGGACAATGGGTCAAGCAATCAAGATAAAGCACAAAGTTAAGCAGAATTAAGTAGAACAAAATCACATATCGGATCGAAAGAATTGAGTCGAGGTTGAATCCCTATCCTTGGTCGGAAAATATATCGATATCATGGTAAAGGTTATAGTCTAGTCTTTATGACCCGAAAGTTATATCATAAAAATAGAGTACCAAGGGACGTGTTTGAGTGGGACATGATATACCTACATGAAGGTGAGCTCGTCTAGGTCTTACATATAAAATTTGTTGGAAGGTAACATATAGTATTACACTCCAAATATCAAAGTCACGGTAAAGGACACAAAAAGATCTAAAATAGAAAGTGGGAGTTCATGAAGTGACAATTAATGCACAAACATTAAAGAAGATCAATTTGAAGCATGAAATAAAATTAATTAAGCAATCTAGTAAAATAATTTAGGGACACAGTTTTCAGAGAGAAGATAGTCTCCTAGGTGGATACAGTCAAGGAATGATTAATTCATTTCTCAAATTTCAAACGGTTAGAAGGTCACAATAAAAGATCTGGATTTGGAGAAAGGTCGAGTAAGTCAAAATTGAGATATAGTCACATGGTTTGGTCGAAGACTAACTATACTTGTGTATATACAACTATCTTGGTCATGGATAGAATGTAGAGTACCTCTATCTCATTAGGGTGGCTTTGCCTGCTTTTTGGTTCTCTATCAAGATAAGATTTAATCCCAAAATTTGAGTTCCCAATATGTATTTCCAAGCTTGACATAAACTACGATATTCAAGCATAATCATAAAAATAATTCAAGTCTTTAATAACCCTAAGATAACCCTTAGTATGACAAAATATATATATTTTTTTCCTCCAATATGCACAAACTAAACTTTCTTATTCTCTAGTCTGTTGAGGTCATCCATCATAACTTAAAAAATTTAGATTCCTCTAATCAATCTCAAAATAAGCTTTATCATATCTCTTGAAATTTTTTCCACAAAATAGCAATATTATAAATCCAAACTTTAAACTCTAAGATTTAGATAATCTTATCAATCATGAATTATGCGACAAAATTTGAAGATTTTTTTTTCACAATTAAAATATTAAACTCAAAATATAAATAAATTTATCAATCATAGATCGTATGACACAGTTCGAAATTTAAAATTTTCCTCAAATCAATTTATATCCTCAAAAGATATGAATAGCTATAACCCGAAAATCATAAATATTTTCTAAATCTTCAAAATCAAAGATTTTACTCAATCTTCTATCAATCCTTTGGTGAATACTCCTAGTAGTCTCAAGATAAAATTCTCTCTGTCCTCAAAGTTGGTAAAATTGCTACTACCTAACTTAGAATTAACTAATCCTTAAGATCATACTTTTAGAAAAATAAATGCCTCTATATCTTAAATAAGACCTCAATGTATACTAATTGTGAATATAATCCTTCTAGCCACGTGTTTGACCTATGAGCATATACTAGTGTAGTCATCTTCCTAACCGACATTAAGCACGAGAAAGCAAGGATTCACGGTAGAAAGGGGTAAAACAAGATGCAATCAAGGGAGGCAAACGAGAGTTCAAAGTTTGGAGTCAAGAAAGAATGTCAAGTATATGGATGAGATCCTAGACTCTAATCCTATCTGCAGGCTCACATCGGTACAATAACGTAACCGAAGTGATAAACTTGACCTGCATGGGCCACCACAAAAATATGTAACGCCCCAGTCCCAAAATATTTAGGACTAAGTACGTAGACATACCAGCTGCATACATACGAAGTATACTCCGATATATGGAAACCTTGTATGTATACATAAGCTGTAAAATACAGTAAACTACAACTAACTAATCTCATCCACAGAATAAGAAAATAAAGATATCATATAATGAATAGTCTTGATACAATATGTTGGGTGGAGACACATCCACTACCAACAAAATAAAAGAAGATGTACATGATATACAAAAGTATCGACGAAGGTAGCAAGATAGATCCAAGACGCGTCATCTTCGAATAAATGGAGAAGATCACGACCTCGGCTAGAATACCTGCGGAAGACATAAACACACACCTGGAGAGATAACCAGGTCCTCAGAGGGACGTAACAAGACACATAATATCATGTCCTAAACTGAATAATAAAAGCTCAACAGAAAAGTATATATGACTAAACAGATAAAGGTCCTTAACCATTCTATGTGAAAATGCATTTTGAAGACAATGTTCCACACAAGGGCTTACGAGACTAGAAATACGGCGCGTTAGCGTTTCAACCGAGGTACTAGTGGCATCTAGAGGAAAATAAATAAATGCATGGCACACTAGTCTCTCGGGTGAGTCACTAACGGCAGCTAGAGGAAAGTAAATGCACGACACATTTGTGTTTCAACCGAGGCACTAGTGGCATCTAGAGAAAAGTAAATAAATGCACAACACACTAGCTCTCGGCTAAGTCACTAATGGAAGCTAGAGAAAAGTAAATGTGTGAAAGCCCCTGCGCCTAATAACTGTCTTCCCCCTCCCCATGTACTACTCGTGCTGAATCCATACCACGATATTTCTAATAACCGCTAAGTCTTCTAGGTAATTATATTAGCAGTTATATCCTAACGCTCGTCCTGTACGCACCGATGTACAGTCGGTATGCAAGTCTGAATCTATATGAGACACGTGACATCGTAGCACACAGGTGTTGGGCCAATGAATACAGCACAAACAAAGGTGGTCCCTTATCTCTAGGCCAAATGCATAAAGAAAACTAAAGTATAGTAATTTGCAACTACATATGGTTTTGAAAAAACAACTTATAAGAAATAAAACATGCATGATATTGAGCAAGAAATTAAACAGTAAAGTTAATATGTCTCGCCTGATGTTCGAGTGAGGTAAGATGATGTTCTTGCGACGAATCAACAACAGCGCACAAAAAGGAAGGTATAGGAACAACTTCGGATGCTGAAAATAGTCTATTATCTAATTATAATTAATACTGCACCTATTACATTTATTTAATAAATTCTGAAGTTAGGATATGGTATAGGTTTTCATATCATCTTTCCGAAAAACTAAACGGATCGTATTTTCGTTTCTGGAATCTTCCGAAATCGCAAAAATACCGAAACACGTTTATTTTTTGGACACTAGATACTCAAACAGTTTTGCAAAAATTTACAGAACGAATTTTGTCTATTAAAATATATTTTTGGAAACCTTACCTCGATACTCTTCTTTAAAAAAAAACTAGAGACGAAACGGAGTTCGGAGCTAGGAGATATCGTCGTTCCAAGTTGCTCTTGCTGCTAAAAAGCGGGGTTGAATTCTAATAACGAATTTTAGAGTTTCTATTGGACTAAAAATAATTTTGAATTATGGCTTATAGAAGGGGGATGTATTGGATTTATATAGGTATTTATTTCAGATTTATCTCCTAAATTAGATAGGATTTGATTTAAATTGATAGGAGCTACTTTGTTATGATATAATATAGATAAGGATGCTTTCCTATTAGACTTAGGATTATGATTAACTTAAAATATAGTTCATATTTATCTAAATTATCTATAACATTATTTAAAATTACTATAGATAATAAATAGAGTTAATATTTATTTAAACAACCTTTATCTAATCTCATTTATACAAGCTGAAATATTTAATACTAAATTGACATTTATTCTATATTATGTAAATAGTGTATAATATAAGTAACATGTAAAAAGTAATAAAAGTTATGAAATAAATCCTAAAATTTTGAGAAAAATTGTATAATATAGTTTAGATCCTTAATGTACTAGAAAAATAGCTTTATATATTTGTATACTAAATTCACTAATGAGCACTAAACTAAATATATGTAAAATAATACAAATTATATAATAAGTCAATAAATAGTTATTTAAAAATCCAAAAATTCAACAAATATTTATTTTGAAAAATTAGGGAATTTACAAAAGTCTTATCTAGATAAGGACTAAGAAGAGTTTTAATTTCCTTTGGATTTTCCACTATTTAATTCAAATTGATTTAAAAGTAACTCAATCAAATATAATCCAATGTAGATAGATTCTACCTCTAATTTAAACTGTATTTAAATAACTTAATATTTTTTCCTAACTTAAATTACCATAATTAATTACATATTAAATCAACCCATATTTAATATACGTTTTTCGAAATAATATATTAATGATAATAATTAATTTCAAAAATACAAATATATATACACTCGCATGCAAAAATAATACTTACATAAAACACAGTTTTTCTAAATTACTAGTTATACTTGTACCATAAAATAAAATGGCCTTTTTTTAAATAAAAATAAAGTTTGGCAATCCTCGACGCGACGCATTTACAACTTCAAGCAATATAAAATATTTATCGTCTATTATTTTGAAATATTTTCTACATCTATATAATTAAAACGTTTTATAAAAATATTACTTCGCACTTATTCGCACTTGACGAGAAATTTATGAAACGCAAACTCGTACGCGACGTATAAATACGAAGTACAAAAATCAATACCATATTTTAAAAAAATCGTAGTAGAAATTAGGGGTTTTATAACTAGAAAATGCTCATTCACAACTTAAAGTTAAATTGATTTAAGAGAATGACTAGGACTAGGAGTCCCTTGTTCAAATTGACCGTTAGGTAGTTAAGGTTGTCAGATAGGCCATGCAATTTAGATAAAGAATTATTAAATTTAGATAGCTTGCCAGATCTCTATAGATATACTATTACTTTTGATATGACGATATGATCCAATGTAGATATACTATTCACTTGGTAAATTAGGCTTTCCTAGAATTAAGGCTCTAATCTTGATAAACTGTTCAATTTTTTTTTTGCTCTGTTAGATATAAACCTTATATCATAAGTTAGAATTGCCTACTTAAAGTCCTATTTGCCGTAAGAAATTAGTTTATAATTCCTGATTCTGTTATTCATATACGAATCTCGAGGTAGATTGATTCAAAGTTTTTCCCTCAACCATTTGAAATACATATAAAATAAAGATTAGGATGTTCTTACTTCCCTTGTCTTCAGTTATTTCCTCCCCGATCAATCTTTTACTTTAAGGATTGAGACTTATAGGCAGATGTTTACGCTTTCTATCATAGTCTACTAGTTTGAATCTCTAGCAGCTCCTTGAAGTTCTTAAGAATATAGTTGGAGTAATTTTAATGACTGCGATGGCTAGACAACAGCGCACTATCGCCAATTACTTGAGAATGGAGAGTGTGGGTTCACTGCAGCCAGCAGCGTACTGGCGAGGCACGACCCATAGAGTGAAAATTATTTCAAAGAATCGTAGGTTATGGAACATTGCTAAAACTAGGTCGTCGTTGACCTCTTTAGATCTTAGATACCTTTGTGTCAATGTAAGGTAGAGTATCTGATAACATATCACATTTGAATCACAGAACCAAGGGTTTACCACAACCAGAATATACGGGCGAGGCATAATTCTCGGTAAAATGACTTCAGACGTGATTACAAGTTTAGGATACTATAGAGGATAGAAAAATGCCCTGTATGTCCCATAAAATCCAAAGCCAATACTAGTGAAAGTTCTGTAAGTTGGGTAGCATGTCTCCCAACCTAGCATTTTGTGGTCCTCGTGATCTATTAACGAGGTAATTGACTGACACTAATAGGTTTACCTAGAATATATAATTTAGAGGTCCATAACCCATTAGTCGACCAAGGCCTTATGGATAAGAAGATAGTAGGATGACTGTATAAGCAAGAACACCAGGTAAGGTTTTGATTCTCGCAAAATTTGAACTACTTGTGCCTCCTTTCAAAAATCTCGCATACTTATATTTTGACTATCTTGACCAATGCTGCTATTACAGCCTAGTTTTGCAAGCTTACTCTTTTATCGAGCTTGATTTAGGACATATGTTTATTGGGGACGCCTACTAACATATTGTCTAATCATAATCGATGTATTACGGTCTGATCAACCTTAGTGCACTCGGTTCGCTTTCCCTCTGATTAACCTACGTGGATTGAGATATAGATGTCTATAGGATCTCATCCGCAACTGCCTTTAAAACTCTCTCGAATTATACGATTCCCTTTGGAACCCCGTATTCGTATTCGATTCCCTCTCCCTGGAACTCTTTAGTATTTTTCCCTTTACTTAATGAAGAAAGAAAATGCCCATATTTGAGCAAAGTTATACCCAGAATGTTAACCTTAGCTCGCCATATCATCTATGGCCATGAAAGCTATTACGGAATCACTTTCCGTCTATTTGAAATTGGAAAACGATCTTCAAACTTGAACCATATATATCATATCACGTTATCTATTATCTCGTGATCACGACTTGAATTGCTCTAACTCCATTCATCGTAAACTTTGTCTTGGTTTAAATTCGAGAAATAAATTCCTAAAGTATATAGGATGTCAGCCTCTAAATTTTAGGATTTACTAGTATTACCGATGAACATATAAGTTGGTTCCCACTAGGATAGAAAATTTTGTGCCTTATAAACACCCACTTTATTTAGATCCTTGGTGTCCCTGACCGTAACATTAATATTCGGAGCATAATACTAGCTGTTACCTCCCAACAAATTTTATATGCATGATCTAGACGAGTCCACCTTCATCTAGATATATCATGTTCCACTCAAACACGTCTCCTTGTACTCTATTTTTGTGGTACGACTTTCGGGTCAAAAGGACTACCTATAACCCTTACCATAATACCGGTATACTTCCCAACTTCCATTAAAGCCTCAATCTCGACTCAATTCATTCGACCCAATATATGGTTGTGATCTACTCGAAGCCCACTACGACATATCACTAGTGTGCCATACAATTGAGGCCTCATGTGCTACTTAAAAACAAAAGTCACTAAAGGCGCATTTTGGGCTTTAGGAACCTAGCTAACCAACCTGACTGCAACTAGCTCAACCATTTGGGTGGAAACCTACTCTAGGTTACCCTAACCTGGTAGAAATAGTTTTATCATTAGGATCTTGTCCAGTCAATATAGATTAAAATCCAAGGTTCATCCAACCAACGATTGATGTCCAATCAGGGAATCCATTAAGACCCAGTAAAACCCATCCATACATACCACCATATTTGGACTATAAAACTGAACTATTTAAAATAGGTCCATTTACCTATTATATAGTCTCCACCTCTTAGAATGTGAAATCATTTGTAATCCTTATTCCATCTACCTGGAAGTCGCGATACGATCTTGTATTGCATTTATATCCCTTGCTCGTGTGTTTAAATAACCACGAAAAAGATCACAATCTTGATTTCTCAAATTCTGTTATATTTTGGAACCTTGTTTAGATTAAATTTCGAGAACGGAACTTCTGTATTGTACGGATTGCAAGCCCTTCTAAGAAACGAAGGGTTCTTCGATTTAGCAAGTGACTAGACTAGAGTAGCCCAATCTAGCAATAAGTCAATGGTTCATAAACTTTCTTTTTATCTGCATCATTGGATACTCTCTACCGCTCTTGAAACTTCATATTTGCTCTCGATTGTTCTTCCTTATCTTCCTGTCCTTCCTATTTCAGAGCGACGAATGGTTATGCTTATTATAATTTATCAATATTTCTTAGCTACTTGTATAAATTTGTTGCTTGTTAAATTTTGGGTTACTTGATAGATATGAAAGAATTATAGATGCCATATGCAGTAGATATCTGTTGGTAGGATTGTTAGCAACTAGTTAGAAGATTATAAAATTTTAGTTTTGAGGAGTAGTGTGACCGAAGGTGGGTAGAAGTCCTAGAGGTTATGTAGTTACAAAATGGTTAGGAGGAGGATATAAACTATTTTGAGGAATTAAAATTTAAGGAGATTAAGATTAAGGTAGACTTTCTTTTTGAATTTTAAGGAAGAGTTACGAATTAAAATTTTGAGGACGAAATTATTTTTAAGGTGGGTAGATTTGTAACTCCTATTCCCGAAAATTCTTAAATATTTTTATTATTATTTATTTGATTTAAATGGTGATTTTTAGATTTTTGTAAATAATTATTTAGTTAATTATTACGGTAGATAATTTTAGTCATGGTTAGAAATTGGAGTACAAGGTGACTAGAAATCGTGGCACAGATAGTGCAGTGGTGTGCTTTGACTAGTGTATTAGCCCTGGTAGGGAAGGCCGAGCCATAGTGATGTCCTAACTAGGAAAACCAGGCCAAGTTGCAACTTAACCTTTATAGATGTTTTAATTATTTATTAATTAATTTATTGACGTATAGAAGACCAGGTTGTACCAAACTAGTCCGGACTGAATCCGAAACAAGCCCAAGTCCATGTAGTCATGTGGTATGTCCAATGACATTCGTGTTAATGTATTTTGGTATGATTGTGTTGTATTCCGTTTTAATGATCTAATAAATATTTTCTAAGTATTCGTTAATTAAATATTATAAATATCATTATTAGTTGATATTCAATGATATTTGTATAAAATAGGTCCTTGTACATTTTTGGGATTATTAGACTGTACATAATGGTATATACACCATTATTGGTTTATTGAATTTCGTTATCATTATTATTATTATTATTATTATTATTATTATTATTATTTACTATTGTTGGAATAGCTTATTATAGGCTATTTCATTTTTTATGAAATAAATATGTATGTACACATCTTATATATATACCATGTACTTGAAAAAGTATTTTAAGATTTCTCCTAGATTTTATGGAGTAACCATATATATATAAATGTATAATATATATATATATATATATTGGAGTGAGAATAAATGTAGATTCGTTTTAGGAATGATGTATGCATATTTATCTATATACATGATGTGCCGTCCAGCCTCTCACGTATCATAAGGTATCTCAAAGCACTGTTTGATTAGTTTTACTTGTTCGGGTTCATTTTCCAGTTGTCTTGTTCATACATGTTCCTGCTAGTAGTTTTTTGTATATGTTATCGTTTCCAGTTCGTATATATGTTCCTTTACTGTTATACTACATCTCTATTGTCTAACTTTATTTTGTATTAAGTTACATAAATACAATAGGGTTGTACTTTGCTTCTTTCTTGAGTGAATCGTTGCAGGTGACTTACCATTCTTCCTACTTTTGCGTTATGGACGATGCGGTTGGAGATATATATCTTGGAGGCCAACTGTAGATTCTATATAGAATGTGAATTTATATATTTAGCGAATTTGTTCCCAAATATCATATTTATGTATTATTAGATTTGTAAATAAAATAGTTATTGTAATGGGCAATAGATATGATTTTGTTGTATTTGAGATTGACATTGAGGTCTAAACATCGTACTACCGTCGATGCTGCGGCGTAGGTTGGACTTGGCCACGTACTCGTATCCCTAAAAGCCAAAGTGAACCGTAACACTTAAGAAATCTAGTTTCTTACCAAAAATATACGGAAGGTCGAAGTGGCCTGGAAGTAGATAAAAATTGGCTCGCAACATAACTGGTTTGTTCTGGACATCTTTCCGTAGAACGGACGTCCCGGACAAACCGTTTAGAATTGTGTGGGTGCCAATTGGACATGAAAATAGACAAAGAGATCTATCTATTAGTTTTGGTTTGATAAAAAGATGAGGTCGAAAAGTACATAAAACCCTAGATGCAAAATAGTGTACATGTTGGAACGAATTCAGACTTGAATTCTGAACATTGGTTGACTTGTAGGCTATTTTGGTGTACTAGAAGGGATTGGAACATATGGAGGGTTGATAGGATTATAGAGGGTAGCGTTAGCTTCACAAAGAATATTCGTGGAGCATCACGGGAGGTCGAAAAGGGGTTGAAACTGTTGTTGCGGCTGAAAGTGGTCGACAAGTGTATAGGCTGAAGGAATTTTAGGATTATGAGGATAGAAGAGGGTTGGTGGCCACTTTATATGCATCTATATATAAATTTAAAGGGTTAAAGGGTTAGGGTTTGGGTAGAGAAGGTTTTAGGAAAGTTTGTTTTGATTTGGCTGCTCTAATAAAAAGATATGCAAGATTGAATTTGTAGGTGAATATTTAGTCTCCTAATTTGGAAAGTCAATGGTGGGTTAAACTATTGTATGACTATACAAAATCTTTAAAAATCAATCTAAATTCACCCTATAAGTTATGGTAAGCTATTATAGGCTCAACTAAGGCCGGTTGGACTAGTTCTAGGTCGGTATGATTTTTATAATCAAAATTGACTCCGAAAGGCTAATTAATGGGTCTTATGTGCCATTTGGAAATAAATAGCACATGGAAACTCAATTGAGTGAGATACAATTTGCATGTGTGTAGTAGGCTCAAAATATGTCAAAATTATATATTAGGTCGAATGATTTGGATCGGGTTTAGGCCTCAAATCAAAATTGGAAAATACATCTAATTTTACGGTAATGGCTAAAAATGACCATTTTGACCCCAAAGTTGTACAAAATAATGTAGTTCACGGAAATATGTTTGAGTGGGACAAGATATATCAAAATGAAGATGGATTAGTCTAGATTACGAGTATGGAACTAAATTTGAAAAATTGATAACTGTTGTACTTCAAAAATCAAAGCTATGGTAAAGTACCTCTATAGTCAATATTAATTATAAAATATAGTTTAATATTAAATATCCAGATTAAATAAATAAAATAACTAGAAAGTAATATAAAAAAAAAATCAAGGGGGCTTACACCATTGCTACATATTTTAGATTTTTAGAGTTATTGTTTTAGGGTTAGGGCTTGGGTTTTAGGGTTAGGGTTAGCATTTTAGGCTTATGGTTTAGGTTTAGGGTTAGGGTTTGGTTTTAGGGTAAGGGTTTTAGGATGATTAAGATTTTAGGGTTAGGGTTACAATTTTAGGGTTAGGGTTAAGATTAGTATTTTAGGGCTAGGGTTATGATTAATATTTTAGGGTTATGGTTAGGATTGGTATTTTTAGGATTAAGGTTAGGGCTAAGAATATGGTTATTGATTTTAGGGTTAGGGTTAAGATTAGTATTTTAGGGTAGGTTTAGGATTGGTATTTTATGGTTAGGATTAGGGTTAGGGTTATTGATGTTAGGATTATGATTAGTATATTAGCATTATAGTTAGAATTTGTGGATAGCAATATAATACTAATTAACCGCAACATTAAAATTACTAACTATTTACTTATTAGTAGATAGCAATATGACACTAATTAACCCTAACCCTAGAATTTTGTGGATAACACTATAACACTAATAACTATTATATTAGTAACTATTTGCTTATTATTACTTTAAATCAATTGTCACTGATTAATAAAAATTACCACTAACAATAGTTACTTATCATAATTAATAGTAACAATATAATACTCATTAATTATAATAACAATATAACACTAATTAGTTATACTACCGATATAACACTAACTAATTATCTAAATATTTTTACACAAAAAACCTCTACCAGCCTCTCCGTCTCTCTTTCTTTTAGTGCTCCGAGTCTCCTCTTCTTTCCTGTTCTTTTTTTTTTCCTTCTTTTTCTCTTGTAATTTTTTTTACCTCTCCCTCTCCCTTTTTATAACCCACTCCTCGCAACCAACCCAACCAACCATAGTTAATTCCCATCTAATTCCTTCATTTTTTTATCACATTCACATTTAATCTCCCATCGTAACAAACCACCACCAAACCAAATATAATCTCGTTAATTCCATCCCAACCAACGACTACCAACCCAAATAAATTAGTACAAAAACGTCCATTGTTTAGGCATATAGTACAAAAAAGTTCAACAGTTGGACCTATTTTGTACATGATGCGCCAAACTGTTGGATATTTTTAGTACACGTCCATTGGTTGGACGTATCCGTTGATTTTCTTTAACTAATGATTTTCAAATAAAATGCTCATTTTTTTTGGCTTGAAAATTGTAGAATTTTTGTGCTATATGCACAGTTTTTATATAAAAATTGTATGATGTGGATGGAAATTTTCTTTAAAATGGGCTTAATTTAAACTTGATGCCCTCAATTATTCAATTATTTTAACTTGATACCATAAATTTTTTTTACTTAACATCTTAATATCATCAACTATTGAATATTTTTAACTTCGTACCTAAACATATAAATGACGAAATTACCCCTACTTCCCCACTCCCCCCTTCCGACTGCCTTCGCCCCCAAACTGCACCACCACAGCCACGTCCGCCCCTTCCCCCGGCTGCACCCTCCCTCTCTATGCACAACAACGACGACGGCATCAACGCCAGCATGCACGGAGAGAGAGAGAGGGGGCGAGGGTGGTGGTACAGCCGGGAGGAAGGTGAGGGTGGTGGTACAGCCAGGAGGAGGGTGAGAGTGGTGGTACAGTCGGGAGGAGGGGGGAGGGGAGAGAGAGAGAGAGAGAGAGAGATATGGACATATATATTTTGAGAGAGATGGACAGAGATATTTGTATTTTTTAGTGTCTCAAATTGATGCATATCAAAGTTTTGAGTATCAAGAAAATATTCAATAGTTGAGGATGTGAAAGTTGAAAAAAAAAGGCTTAATTGCTAATTGCTACCCTCAACTATCACACTTTTTCAAGTTGATACCCTAAACTTTTTTTCGTAACAGATTGGTACCTCAACTATTTTTTTTTTCAACTTAATACCTAACATTTTAAAAAAACCCCAAAATGTCCTTATCCCTTTCCTCCCTCCACCCCCTCCCCCACTCCGGCCATCCCCTGCTAGCTCCGACCTCCTCCCCCCCTCCTCGCTTCCGGCCAACCTCCTCCCCCCCTCTTCGCTTCCGGGCCACCTCCTGCCCCCGCCTCCCGCACCTCCCTTCCCAGCCCCCCTCCTCCCGCTGTCGAGCCCTAGGGGAGAGGCGGGAGCGGGCGGACGGCCGGAGCGAGAGGGGGGGGGGATGGCCTGAAGCGAGCAGGGGGGGAGAGCTGCGGCCGGAGCTAGCAGAGGGGGGGGGGGGGGGCGAAGCGAGCACGGGGGAGGAGGGTTAGGGATAGGGACATTTTTGTCCAAAATAATATCCGGGTATCAAGTTGTTACAAAAAAAAGTTTAGGGTACCAAGTTGAAAAATGGTAATAGTTGAGGGTATCAAGTAGCAATTAAGCCAAAAAAAAAAAAAAACCCAGCTTTGAGCACTTGGCGGCAAAGAGAGACGAGAGACAGAGCGCTCAAGTTCGAACGTCCGGCAGTGGAGCCAAAAGAAGATATTTTTTATTTAAAGGGTTAGGGTTTCTCGGTCTCCTTCTTCTTCTTCCAAATGGAGTCTCCTCCTATGTCGAATCATCGAGAGCTTTGCTGTCGGCATCTTCCTCTCGTCCCCTTCCGACACGGAAAAACGCGACTGCCAATGGAGCTCCTCTTTATATTCCCATCCTCTCCTCCACTCCCATCTCCACTTCTTCCACTTTCGAGGTCGAATGGTTTAAGGTTTCGATTCTTGATCCTCCAGGTACTTGCTTTAGATGAGAATATGAAGAAATTTTGGGTTTTTAGTTGTTATTGTTGCGGCTAGGAAGCACAGGGACACTCCGATGAGTCGGTGTCCTGTCCGTGTCGAGAAAGTTCGGTCCTTTTTTCCTTAAAAAGTAAAAATAAATTTAGAATGAGCCTTTTTGATTATATGTCAAATGTTACTTTCGAAGATAATTTGGGGGTTCGATTAGTGTTCGTGTTCATCTCCTTCTTTGAAATTTTGGTTTTAGTTCTTATTGTAGCGGCGGCAATGAAGTCTGGTGTTGTGTCCGTGTCAATAAAGGTGGGTCCTTTTGTCTCAAAAAAGTAAAAAAAAAAGGAGGAGGAAATTTAGACTGAGCCCTTTGAGTTATGTATCTTGAAGCGTTTACATTTTGTTGAAACGGTTTCTTTTGGTAGGTTTTGTTAGTAGGAGTAATACATGAAGAAGCTTTGATTTCTCTTGACAGGTTTTTTTTTAGGAGTAATAAATGAAGAAGTTTTTTATTGAATTGTTCTGCAACCGGAGGGGAGGAGAGAAATTTAGATTGAATCTTCAGATTAAGGGTTTGCTTCGGTAGTTGGAGGTGATTATATATATATATATATATATATATATATATATATATATATATATATATATATATATATAAAAGTTGTTATAATAGCAAGTCCGAAAATCAGTGAGTTGTCCGTGTTTCTTCGTGTCGGACATGTATTGGATAGTCCAAAAGTATACTAGGACTCACACAATTAGGTGCCGTGTCTTTTCTGTTGTGCAGTACGTGCCAATTTAACATATAGGCGTTGGTTGATATTATTAGAATTGGAACTTTCTATTTGAGATTGGGTTCCTGCTTGAACTAGATTGTAAATCTACAAATTTACAATGAACCTTTGGAACTATATATATCTCAAGATTATTACATATGAGTTTTCTGCATTTTTTTCTTCCTCAAATTGATTGCTTTTGATGGGGTTACCGATGGTGATAGGATTATAGGAGGCTGAAAGAACAAACTTTTATTGAATGGCTCATGCTTGTCTCAGTAAAGTCGTACTTAATGTGTATAATACGCCAGCCTATGATTTACCTGTGATGTTTTTAATCTAGTTGATATTGGACATTCATTTGAGAATTTTTGGCTTGATTACATTCTAATGCATAACTAATAGCATTGTTCAAATTCAAAAAAGGAAGCACGGACACTCCAAAATCTGTTACTTGTCCAGTCGCATCATGTCGGACACACAAACGCTAAAAAATACACAAGGACACTCCAAGATGGCGTTGTGTCCACGTTGCTGTATTTGTATTGTGTTGTGGTGTGCACCGTGCAACATAGTGGAATAGGGATCTAACAGGTGCTATATTGAACAGACATGAATATGATCACATGACACATACGGACGCAGAGGCATGGACAGAACATCGGTTTTGCCATATCCCAGTGTATTTGGAGTGTCCGTGCCCTGTCCGATACGTGTGCGACATGACATGACATATAAAAGACACCGATTTTTGGAGTGTATGTGCTTCCTAGAACAGGTGAAGTAGAATTAGAAGGGCCATTATGTAGATCCAGGTATTCGATAAAATGAACCTTCTGGAAATAGCTTGGTTTTGAAGCAGTATAAACTATCAATCTGGCTTGAAGTGGAGACATGAGCTTAAAATGGCCCGAGAGAATTTAAATTGAGCTGACTGATGAGGCTTGCCAGTTTTCATCTCTACTTTCCATAATCACTGCTCATAGATCGTTTAACTGCACTAACCAGTGGAAACATCTTTATTACTCGATGGATATAAATTCTGGTGAAATCTAGATTATGCTCTCAAAGTAATTTGTTGTTGTTTGCAGAAAATATTATATCACTTGGTTTGTTGAAGGAGCAGGAGTGCCACTATGGCTGGCTATGACAAATCAGTTGCACTCGAAGAGATTAATAGAGAAGCTATTGATCTGGTATGCCACATTATATTCTTGAACTATGAATAATTCAAGATTATAATATTTATTACTGATTATCCTTTTGGTTGATGATGCTATCTTAGGATGAGTCTCTTTTGTTTACTTTACGGGTTCATTTTTAGTTATTCGGTTTTCCAAAGAGGTTATAATGGTCATACTGTGAGGCCCAATAATGGCTCGCTACTACTGTATGTTAGCATTTTTTTCCTGGTGTTTACCACTATACCTTTCCAGCCTACACCATCACTTCCAAATATCGGCTGGCCAACGTAAATTAATGGAGATCTCAGAATCCATTAAACTCTGTTGATTTCTATCTTGACCCTATAATAAATCCCCATACGTCTCTTGCATCTTACCACTAGAGCTGCACTAACTAGGTTGCAGCAAGCTTATTTCTTATTAGCAGAATGTTGATTCCACAAGCCAGTGCTTTTTTGGTTATGGGAATCACCTATCTTGTGTTTTTAAAATTCCAAAACCTCCGAGTTCATGAATAATGACCTTGAATAATCAATTCTTGCAGGAAAATGTTCCACTTGAAGAAGTTTTTGAGGCCCTTAAATGCACACGAAAAGGTTTAAGTTCAGATGATGTCCAAGAGCGTTTGGGTGTTTTTGGTTACAACAAACTTGAAGAAAAGAAGGTATTTGTTGCAGATTAATGACTACCTTCAACTTTTCTTATATAATTTTTTTTGCGGCGCTATTGCTTGAATTTGCATCTTCTCCTTATTGTAGGAAAGTAAACTCTTGAAATTTCTGGGATTTATGTGGAACCCACTATCTTGGGTCATGGAAGCTGCAGCTATCATGGCCATTGCTCTTGCACATGGAGGTCGTGATCTCAGGGGAAAGGTACATAATCCATAGATTAACTAAGATGTGATGATTCGTAGGTCCTTTTCTGTGTAAAGATCATAACATTTGTGTGGACTTGGAAAAGTAGGGTTGCATTTAGTTTCCTTTAGTAGTTATTGATATCTAATTGAAGTGTGATATTCTCCCCTCCAGTTGTACTCAACAAATGAGTAGTCTTTTTGTGTGATCTTATTTGATGATCACATAGTAGCATCTCTTATTGCTTTATGATGTAAACAAAATCTTGCAGAAGAAGGAGATGGATTGGCAGGACTTTGTCGGTATTGTGACACTACTTATCATCAATTCTACCATTAGCTTTATAGAGGAAAATAATGCTGGCAATGCAGCAGCAGCTCTTATGGCCCGTTTGGCGCCAAAGGCCAAGGTATTTTTCTGCTCTCGTCCTTGTTGAAGTCAAATCACTATCGAGTAATTAGCATTCTTTCTGAAAATCTGTAGGAATATGGTTTTTCTAATGTGTAATATATTTCAAGGTACTTCGCAATGGGAAATGGATGGAGGAGGATGCAGCTGTGCTGGTTCCAGGTGACATAATCAGTATTAAACTTGGTGATATTGTTCCAGCAGATGCCCGTCTTCTTGAGGGAGATGCTTTAAAAATTGATCAGGTACAACCTCCTTTTTGTCATTTTGTCAACTTTTTCTTTTTAGAGAATCAGTGTTCATTGGGATTGTCCATAGAGATGAATGCAATTCCCTATAGCAATTTGTATCATCTTACTTCTTCGTCTAGTCTCTTTATAGTCTAGAGAGAAATTGAGGGTGCTCATTGGTTGTATGAGCTTAAACTGCAATCCAAAAGATAGGTAAGGTAGGTCTACTTACCTGCCAACTATCCACCTATGTTTTTTGGCATGACCCTCTCATGCTCATAGCTACCTTGTCTAGAAATTTAACATCAATATAAAGGGTTGACGGCAGATTGACAACCGAGAATAAATTTTTGTCAAATCTTGTATGGAGCTTTCTTATGCTCTATAGCCGACCCCATTCTTATGGGAGAAGGCTTGGATGATGATGAGAGAATCAGTGTTCGCTTTGAGTTTAAGCTTAGTTGACAAAGGATCCATTGTATGTCATGTGTGACAATGAGGGCAGGAGGAACCCCACTAATTTAATAAGTATATTAACATGCTTGAAGTTAATTTAATGGGAGGGGCTTCTGAGGACTGGAGTGGAGTCATGAGAAAAAGACATGAAAATGCTAGTAGAAGTTGTGTGCTCAGTCGACGAAGCCACTTCGGATGGTATTAGTTGTTTTTTCTTGAAAAAGCAAGATTTTGCTCTATAGACAATGTAACCAATGAGGTTGACTAACTTTCCTCTGGTTTTTCCTTTGGCCAACGTTTTAACCGATAAAACATTTTTATCTAGATTGGCTGCCTCAACCACCATTTAGAACACTGATTTTCAGTGAAAGATGATAATATGCCATCTTTTCTTCTTTTCCTCAACTTCATAGTCTCATAGATAAAAAGATAACTCTCTACTACATATGTATGTGCGTGTATTTTTGTACATCTATCCTTCATATAGTTACAATTATGTCTAGAGCTAGTAAAGATAGAAAGAAATCTATTTACTTTCATATATTCTCTTTCTCAAACATAATATTATGGAATAAACTTCACCGGTACTCATGTATTTCATGATTGGACTTGGTCTTCTTGGATTCTTGTACTATTAAACATGACCCACTCCTCTTGCTTTCCTTATACTTCTATGGCCAAGTTACATTTGTAATTTTGTACCTATGAGATTGAACTTGCAAATCTGTTTTTTCAGGCTGCACTGACTGGAGAATCACTACCTGTGACAAAAAATCCTGGTGATGGAGTTTACTCTGGCTCAACATGCAAGCAAGGTGAAATTGAGGCAGTTGTCATTGCCACAGGCGTTCATACTTTCTTTGGAAAGGCAGCTCATCTTGTAGATTCAACTACACATGTTGGTCATTTTCAGAAGGTTAGTATTGTACTTCCAAGAGCAGCCCATATAATGTTCACATTTGGTCATGGTATGAAAATATGGCAGTAATTTACTGTTAGATAAGCGAAAATATTCCAGTGTACAGTCACAGATACATATCACTAATGAATCTTGTTCAATTTGATATTTTTCAGGTTTTGACTGCAATAGGAAACTTCTGTATCTGCTCAATTGCTCTTGGAATGGCTATTGATATTATCATTTTGTGTAGTGTTCATGGGTCAAAATATCGCATTGTTATAGATAATCTTCTCGTGCTACTCATTGGAGGGATCCCAATTGCCATGCCAACTGTTCTTTCTGTGACAATGGCCATTGGATCCCATCGCTTGTCCCAGCAGGTTTTTGTGCGACAACTTCAGATATCAGTTCATCTAGTTATAGCATCAGCTGATCCTCTTCATTCTAGGCCACTGTATACAACAAGATTCACAATTTTGTTGCTGCCTGCAGGGGGCCATAACAAAAAGAATGACTGCTATTGAAGAAATGGCTGGAATGGATGTTCTCTGTAGTGATAAAACAGGAACTTTAACCCTCAACAAACTCACTGTGGACAAGAGTTTGATCGAGGTCATACAGTTTATCCTCTATATAACTATGCATTCTTTAGCATGATCTCAAAGAAAGTACTAAAGTTTTGCCATCATATGCACTTAGCTAATTTCCTCAACAAAATATAGTACTCATCTGTTAAATGTTTGAGGTGTAAACAACTGTATGGTTTTTCAGCTAAGCTACACCTGTATCTTTCTCCATCACAGCATCCATGAGTATTTTGCCTTTGGAGAATGCTTAGATATTACAAAATGCATAGTTTTGTGTATACAACTGCATTTTAATGAATGACAATGTCATTGCAGGTTTTTGCCAAGGGTGTTGACAAGGATTTAGTTGTCCTGATGGCTGCAAGAGCTTCAAGGCTCGAGAATCAGGATGCTATTGATGGTGCAATTGTTAATATGTTATCAGACCCGAAAGAGGTAAATAACTTTGGAGCTTTGTGGACTTGTACACCACTACTCATTTTATATCATCTTGCACACAGCAAATTGTAGAGGAAATTCGTGGTGGATCGCAAATTTTATACATTAGCTATCTTCAGATAGTAGTCTCTTTACCTGATTAATCGCAGCTCCACAGTGATAACTAGAAGTTAGAATGCAGTTGTACAATAGTTGTTAGTTAAGTTTCTTGCTAGTTGTGTTATATTAATACTATATAATTCTTGAATTTACTTTTGAACATTGTATTTTAATGCTTCAACAAATTTTCAACTTATGAAGGCACGCTCTGGCATACAAGAGGTCCACTTCCTCCCATTCAACCCAACTGACAAGAGAACAGCTCTTACATACTTAGATGCTACTGGTAAAATGCATAGGGTGAGCAAAGGCGCACCAGAACAGGTAATACATATATATGTTCCACATGCACTAGAGATTATCGATACATGGCTCTCACATGTGCATACACACACATGCACACATCGTGAGTGCTTTTATCCTTTCATTGGTAGTTTATACTCTGGATGTTTGACATGGCTAAAGCCATGTGCTAGTATAGCTTAAAGACTGATGTTCTCAGTGACTGACCCCAGCCCTTCTGGAGGTTGTCAAGCCATGATTAGTCAGCCCTTATTTTTAGGCATACGCCGCATACCCTCATTGTTAATCAACGGTTACTGGAAACGATTGTATGGAAGATAGATCAACAACTCTGCATGTTCATTTACCTGCTCCTGAACTTTCTGAAAATTATTCACAGATTCTCGATCTGGCGAGGAACAAGTCAGATATTGAGCACAAAGTTCATGGAATTATCGACAAGTTTGCTGATCGTGGGCTTCGCTCCCTTGCTGTTGCCTATCAGGTCATTGATCTTCAAACCCCACATCCCCAAAGAAAATTTCAATTAATCATATTGTTTCTTTTATATGCATCATGATTTATATGACTTTTTTCATGCAGGAAGTACCTGCTGGTACTAAAGACAGTCCTGGAGGACCATGGGAATTTATAGCTCTTCTCCCTCTATTTGACCCACCCCGCCATGATAGTGCTGAAACAATTCGAAGAGCCTTGGACCTGGGAGTGAGCGTGAAGATGATCACAGGTGTTGATTCTCTCTCTCTCTCTCTCCTGCAATTACTATTGAGATATATGTGGGCCTTCAACTTTCCTTTTACTGGAAAAACTTCAGGAGATCAATTGGCAATAGCAAAAGAAACTGGTCGAAGGCTGGGAATGGGTACAAACATGTACCCCTCGTCATCCTTGTTGGGGGATAGCAAGGATGCGGACATTGCAGTTCTACCAATTGATGAACTTATCGAGAAAGCAGATGGTTTTGCTGGGGTTTTTCCAGGTAAACTTTATTAATATTTTCACATTTTCTCTATATTATCTCTATACTGTATCTCATTGTCTTCTATGTGAAGAACACAAGTATGAAATTGTGAGAAGACTTCAAGCCAGAAAACATATCTGTGGGATGACTGGAGATGGAGTGAATGATGCTCCTGCACTAAAGAAGGCAGATATTGGAATTGCAGTGGATGATGCTACTGATGCTGCTAGAAGTGCTTCTGACATTGTTCTTACAGAGCCTGGCTTGAGCGTGATTATAAGTGCTGTTTTAACAAGCCGTGCGATTTTTCAACGAATGAAAAACTACACGGTAATTAGTATTTTCCAGTTGTATTAGTATTTTTAGTGCTAGGACTATATTGTTATTATATATCTGGAAGCAATTATTATTACATTTCAGCATTACTACCACCATTATCATCAAAATATGGCTGCTGGCCTTTCAATGTTAGTGTTCTCCTTTTCTGGGTGAACAACCTTTGACATTTAGTCTTGCTATTGGGGCAAATTGGTCTCAGGTGCCCCAAGACCTGGACCTGTTTTGCTATTGATGTGGGCTTGGCCTTGGCCATAACCAGATGCATTACCTTCATTTTGGTTTCTGGATCCAACTCCAACAAATCTACTCTACTCAATACATACACAAACATCCATAAACAATTGAGTCCAGATTAGACTGCGCCTAAGGTGGCAATGGGCCAGGTTCAGCCCGTTCGGGTACCCATATCCAAACTGGATAAGCTTTATGTGTAATAATCATGATTCTTACAGAAAGAACCTTGTCATCTAGGAAGCACGGACACTCAAAATTTGGTGCCATGTCTATGTCGGACATGTATCATACACGATTCAGGCACTCCAAAATATAATAGGAAGCACATAAATCATAGCCAATATCTGTTTCATTATGTCTGTAACCTCTCATGTTGTATAATTTGTATTTGGGTGCATGCAACATAACTACCCATGTTTATCTTTTGGGTTCCTTGCTCATCTCATATACCATATGCATGTGCATTTTCAACATGACACTAATCTCTTCACTTTGGGGTCGTCACAAGCTCCCTCCCTTATGGTCTGGTGACTAGTGTACTTCCTAGCTGACACTAAACTCCCAGGATTTCATGTACAAGCATCAGGAGAGATGGGCTTATAATGGTGAGTTATACATGTTTTGGAGTTTGCCCCTCTGCAGTCCCATTTGATGAGGTACTTAGTTCTCCACAGGTCCCAATTGGTATCTCCTAAAGGTTTAGCCATGGTTTTGCATTTCATGTATTTATTGTGGACCAGATACCGTATTTGTGCATTTCCCATATGAGATTAATCACTTCATTCTTGGGTTGTGATGTTGAAGTTTCCATATCTAAAGCAAACACAAGAAGTATTGGGGGCATCAAAATGCTCCATCACATATGATTTCTGCAGGTTCAGATATTTTTTAGGTAATTATGATATTGTTCCTTTTTTGCACAAATAACCTAATTATTAAAAACAAAAGTGCTTACATGAGAAGTTTACCGTAGCATGGTAATGGATTCGAGTTTATATTTCAAGATGATTTTCAGAATAGAATCCTTATGTTTTGAGCATTAGAGCTTAAATGTTGGCTGAATAGCTGTGGTGGAAATTGAGTACTATATAGTGTTACCCGTGTGACAAAAACACTAAAGAGATAGATGTCGCAGAACAATTGACAACCACTTTTTCTTTCTTTTTCTGTTATTCTATACGCTTCCGACACTTACTGGCCAATGTTAGGAACGAGGTGCCGACAAAGAAGAAAAACAATCGCAAGTAAACAAGATTTAACATGGTTGGGATATTGTCTCCTACGTCCATGGCCGCACACAAGTTTTTATTATTATTTCGAGAGAGTTACAATTAGAAGAGATGAAGCCCTATTTGTAGGTAGAGATTAGGGCGACCACCGACTTCAGTCCAATTACTGAAATATTAGGGCAACTACCGAAATAACCCTACTAATCAGGAAAGGATTAGCAGTAGGGAATCTGATCAAGCTCCACAATCTCTAGCAGCCAATCCGTTTCATGGTGAAGCAATATAGAATGCAATTAAGCTATTTCACTATCTTACTATTTTGACAATATTATCGTTTTAATTGTACTGCAATACCTTAGTGGTTCATATGTGTTTATGATTCAAGAACATTTTTTACAAGGGTAAAAGGTTTATAGTTCCAGTTGTTTCCTCTTAAAACATGCTGCTAATTGGAATTGAGGAGGTAATCAGAATTCTGTTTTAGTTCGACAGTGTCATGAATCATGATTACCTTAATGGAAAATATGTATCGGTTACTATATGATATTGCGCAAAAATTGCAAGCTACTTTTCAATTAAACTTTTTCTCCTTCAATCTAATTATCTGGTACTCATTAGTTGTTACTAATTTCTTGCAGATATATGCTGTTGCGATAACTATACGTATTGTGGTAAGCTGCAAACTGTGATTTTCTAGTTACTATACTTTTTTTTGCCTCTTTAATCTCCTAATTTCTTGTAATGCTGGTAATCCCATGTCATGCTTATCTGAAAGATGGATGATAGGCATTAAGTTGTGCATGCAAATGAGGAAACTTATGAACATGCTAAGAAGTGCATGAAGATGCATGTAAGAGTGGTAAATATTTTTTTAGCAGTTGATATTGGGATCCAAAATCACTTGGTTTCTTGGTTGCATCACATCTTTAGGGTCCTTAGGATTTATTATCTCAACCTTCCAAATAATCATTGGATTACTTCTGATATGTGGATAGGCACACGCATTTCATCTTCCAAATGAATTTAGCTCTAATCGAATATTTTGTGATACTTCAGAATCTTTATATTTGAACGTTATAGAGTAACAGCCATACCTACTGCATAGGACGGGTTATTTGGAGCTCATAGAATCTTAAGGGTCTTGTATCAGAGAAGGAGAACGGATTTAGGGTGTCAAAGAGGAATGCCATTTGCTAAAGATGGAGAGAAGATGGCCCTTAATAGGGCAGAATGGAGAATAGGATTCCTGTAGCTGACCCAAATTCGTGGGATAAACATAAAGGCTTTGTTTTTGTTGACTCCGAAATTGGCGTTAGTATTTATTGTTTTTGCAACAAAAGTGTCATAGAGAAACTAAAATGTGTATATCACATGAGACGATGAGGAAGGGTGGAATTTGTTGTCTTGAGTCTTGACAGTATGTTTATGAAATAAATGCATTTGCAAGAGAGAGAAAAACTTGCTTAAATGATTTTGATGCACAAGGGGTTGGAAAAAATTAGATCCAAAGGTCATGTCTCCATTTAGGTGTTGCCTAAGTTCAATAGTTTGGATTTGTTGAGTAATAGATTTAAATTAGTGTCAAACCAAGTGGACTCCCTGAATCAATCTTCAGAAGTTACTTACACTCATTCGTCTGGGATAAGCCAGGGTCAAATTCTGGATCATCTCATGTAATTAAACCATTGAGACCCAGATCATGAGCTGGTTCTGTCTTATCTGTGTGAGCAAGAAGGTGCAGATTTCAAAAATTTATAACCATTGTAATTGAATCAATGTGCTTAGCCATCTAACTCGAGCATATCTTCCTGACGTGTCAGTTTCCTCTTAACAGCTTGGATTTATGCTGCTCAATGTCATCTACAAGTTTGATTTTCCTCCGTTTATGGTTCTTGTGATTGCCGTTCTGAATGATGGTTAGACCTCGGACTTGACTTGTTGCAGTGATTTTTTTTTTTTTTTTGCTCATGTAACAATATTAATTGTTCTTTACTCTTTGTCTTTGTTAAGGTACCATCATGACTATCTCCAAGGACAGGGTTAAGCCATCTCCACTTCCTGATAGTTGGAAACTGTCTGAAATTTTTGCAACTGGATCCGTCATTGGTGCTTATTTGGGGCTTACTACAGTTTTGTTCTTCCATGCAGCTTACCAGACTGAATTCTTTGTGGTAATTATAATATTATGTTTCTCATTTCATTCGTCAATATGTCATATTTAATTTCAGTGATTATATGGCACCACATGTGGTTTCGTTACTGGTCAATATATTTATGCTCATAACCGTTGCCA
The DNA here is from genome assembly GCA_029216955.1 of Iris pallida. NCBI lineage: Eukaryota > Viridiplantae > Streptophyta > Magnoliopsida > Asparagales > Iridaceae > Iris > Iris pallida. The sequence continues at coordinate 4,887,732 of JANAVB010044814.1, read as the reverse complement.
AACACAGTCATGACACCCTAAAACTTTAGTGTATAGAAGATATTAATCATGGAGAACCCAGGTGTGTCATTGACACCTGCATTATCATGCCCTGGGATATTAGGTGCATGATACTGCAAGAAAACTTGTAAGGTGCTATGCTTTTGATGCTCATATTGCTCTGAAGGCGCCTGGGCATTGTGTCATTCATTTGGTAGGAACACCTTTTCCCCAAGCCACCTCCATCTATATTCTTTAACAAGAACTTTCAACCAAACAAATGCTGGGATGAATAATTGGAGATTTGTTAAATTATTCCTTGTCTGTTATTATTGGTATGGGAAATAAATAGACATTAGTCCAAAAATCTTGACTTGCATTTTTTATTTTCTTTTACTTTGATACACCATAACTACTCATGTCTATTTCAAAGCTGTGTTCTAGTGCCTGTTAAGGTAAACTTAGGTATACAAATTCATTATAGACTCTGTAACTTTGTACTGATTTTTATCATCATCATCATCATCATTTCTCCCATCAGAATGGGGTCGGCTATGGAGCATAAGAAAGGTCCGTAGAAGGTTTGACAGTTTTATGATCGGTTGTTGACCTGATATCAACCCTCTATATTTGTGCCAAATTCCTAGCCAAGATAGCTATGAGCATGAAAGGGCCATGTACTGGATGTTTATAATTATAATTTTTCCCATACATTTGGATTTGCCGTGACTAACTCCTTTCTCATTTTGTTTGCAGCAAACATCAAAGGTTAGGACTTTGTCAAATACAAATTAAATATATCAGATAAGCTTCCATTTTGCAAATCTCTATAATCTAATATCTGTAAACTGACTTTTCATAATTTATGAATATTTTCTTTCCCTCAGGCATTTACATCCGTGATCAATGATATTTTTTGCTCTCTTGCAGTCAGTTTTTAAACTCAAGACTTTCAATAAGAACAAGATAGATCCCTTAGACAAAAGTGCAACCCTTGATAACATAGAGATGCTGGCTTCCGCTGTATACCTACAAGTTAGCTCCATCAGCCAGGCTTTAATTTTTGTGACTCGCTCCAGAGGTTTCTCTTTCATGGAAAGACCTGGTCTTCTTCTTGTTGCTGCATTTGTCATAGCTCAACTGGTGAGTTCCCTCTATCTGTAAACAGTTCTGTTTTTAGACAAAAAAATATGGGACCAAGGAGATCCCAACCAAATTTCATTCATAGTATAGCAATGACCCTTGTAAGGAGGAGCGATAATATAGTAGTTAATGGAGCCGCTAGGACTGGAGGTAGGCCTAGATTAACATGATTTGAAGTGTTAAAGAAGGATATAGATCTTGTTAGTGTTACAAAGGAAATGACCATTAACAGAGCCAAATGGAAGAATGAGGATTCAAACAGCCGAACTCATAACTTTGGGATAAAGGATTTGTTGTTGTTATTTTACAAGAAAACTATAAACCATATAATAACTAGATACAAAAGCCAAAGTTGAGAATATATCCGGATATGAGTGGCTGATCAAGATAGACAATTGAGCACCATTAGAACATCCATAAACATACTTTTCTTCGTAGTATCGATCCCTCTTAACACCATAAAGAATGTGGCTGGTCAAAAGCAAAAGGAGAGAGCCCTTCAACAGCAATTATAAAGAGAAACACCAATATTTCTTTGTTGAGATTTTTGAATTTGACATCCAGCTTTTACCCCCAAAAATGGATTTTTTCGAAGAGTACTAGAAAAAAAATTAGGATCATTAGACTTTGGATTGAAAAATTCTTTGATTTTCTTTCATGCCAAGCACACAAATATTGTCATTATATCACAATCACCAACAATTAATGAATAGCAAAAAGAACAATAGTTCCTGCAGGTCCAAAAATTCACCAGGTCATTATGCCTATTTGGGATATTGATGGCATTTTTAATCCTTCTCCCATAGAATTCTATTTTGAAGAAGCTGCAAATAAGGATCAGATGATTAATTGACGAAGCTATAACGAAGGATTAGATGATTAGTTGATTCCTTACCTTTCAAGGATAACAAGCAAGTTTTAGTCAAAGAAAACCCCTTTTTTCATGATGTCTAGAGTAAGAAGTTTATTTATAATATCCAAAAGTTACTTTAAAAGTTGCAGAGTTTTCAAGATTCCTTTTTTCGACGACCACATTATGTCAATTAGGTTTATTATTTTGTAAAGAGATTTAACATTATATGAACCATGAATGATTTCCATCTCCTGATAGTTGCTTTTAGAAATGGAGATACCATAGAGAGATGCCGAGAAAGTTTTAAATTCTTCATATAAGTTATAACTCATAGGTGATGATCCTTCTAACTCTGAGAATCCATGTCCAACAACCCTTCTCAATTTGTAACACACCGAATGTCCTGAACATATGCGGGTATTAATTGAGAAAATGTTTCCCTTAATATTTCTATAGAAATATGCATAAATAGAGGTCGTAACTATAAAGAATAGTGTTATTGTATAGTTTTTATCGTGAGCTCCTAGTCACACATTGGTAAGAAAAGAAAGTCTACCATGTAAATGTTGCTATATATAGTTGGCCTTGAGCCTACTAGAAATGTATCCAATCGTATCGCAATGTAGTTCTCTAACATGGACCGGGGTTAGGTGATTTTAAGCTTAAGCTTTAATCGTAACCTCTATCCTTTTCATCATCAAATCCAATAACCCCAAGCCTAGCCTCCACCCTCATCTCTAAACCTAAATCCCTAGACCTAAACAAACCCTAATTCAACTTCTTCCCCAAACACCTTTCCTAAAACCCTAGTCATTATTATCCCTGTCAACCCACTATATCTATAATAACTCTCGCCAAATCCATAATCCTAACCTTTCTTCCAACTTGTTCCAGCTAACAAAAGTCATCTCACTCTGTTGTTTCGTCTTCTCTTTATCCTCTCATCTTTCTATAAAACCTACAACATTCTATACCGAAGCCCCCCCCCCCCCCCCTCTCTCTCTCTCTCTCTCTCTCTCTCTCTCTCTTCGTAGCTGCAACTGATTGCAACCTGCTCCCACCCTCCAGATCACCATTGGTCTGCAACCTCGACCAACAATAGACTTCCTGTTGTTCCTTACTAATCCCCAACTACGAGCTCTTTTCACTTATTGATGACCGCACACCACTACTCATGGTGATAGTAATGACGTCTAGGGTTGAGCATTCGGTCGGTTCGGTTAAACCGAACCAGAAATTTCAAAACCGAAACTAAACCGAACATATTGTTTTTAACCGAATCAAACCGAATATTTCAGAAACTGAATTAAACCGAACTGGACCAAAACTGTTCGGTTAATTCGATTGGTTCGGTTTGGTCTGTTTAGTTTGGCCTTTGTACAATATTCAGTTTGGTCTGTTTAGTTTGGCCTTTGTACAATATTCAGTTTGGTCTGTTTAGTTTGGCCTTTGTGCAATAGTTTAGACTAGGATATACAATCAAAAATTTTATAATAAATTTTCTCTTGCAAAATGGGCTGGATTTGGATTTAGAGTAAAAGTTCCATAATAAAATTAAAGTAGTTATTGAGGCAACATCAGCATGAGTTACATGAATCACATCGATAACAAATACAACATTTCCTTATGTTGCACATTAGAGCACAAACTATTTCAACGACAATTAAAAGTAGTAGTAATAGATTGATTTAATAGCTTTTGTTCTGCTTTGCCATCACTGATGGATACCTCTATCCAACACATGTAGGTGTAAAAATTTCCCATTATGCATGGTGTGAAGAGCATCAAGGATTGGTGTATCAATAGTTCCACATTCAGGATTCGGGCTCATGACCTGAACATGAGATTTTTAAATTAGCCGAACGAAATTCCATAGTAAAAATTTTCATATTAATTTTTGGTTGGTAGTGAAGCTACAATCTCCAGCTTCACCACCTCCACACTCTCCTTCCTCAACTCTTGCAACGAGCAGTACAATCTGATAACAAAAGTATTTAAAAAAATGGGGTTATGATTATTGCAATCATGAATCAAAATAAGATACTATAATTTCTACTTGTCTTTTAAAAAAATTCAACAAAATCTCAGTCACATATGAGAGAGCATTTTCCTAAAAAATTATCACAAAATCAAGACCTTAATTATGTAATCATCATAATTTCTAACTTAAAACTCAATTTTGTTCACATGTTATATCATACGTTAGTAATCTTTTTGAATTTTTTTTAGAAAAAAGCATCAACATTAGAAAAGCAAAAAAAAAAGATCTGAAGAAAAAAAAATCATGAGATTGACCCATCCTCCTTGTGATGAAGCACCAAAAGCAAAAAAAAATCATCATATTTGAAACCAAACATTAAAAGAAAATAATTCAAAAACAATAAGAGAGAGAGAGAGTGTCAGAGAGAGACAAGAGAGAGAGAGAGAGAGTAGAGATTTGGGTTAGACTTTAGAAGAGAAAGGAGGATCTAGAAGAGAGATCTAGGAGAGAACAAGAGATTTCTGCCTCCGGAGGCAGAAAACCCGGAGAGAACGAGAGCTTTCTCTCCAGAGGCGACACACCCAAAAGAAATAAAATATAGGATTGGGCTACCTATATATAGGGGAGGGTAGATTGGTAATATTATAAATTGGTTTTTGGTTTGGGTCGGTATTTTAAAAACCCAATATCGAAATCCGAACCGGAATACCGAATATTTACTACTATAAAATCGAAACTCGAACCGAATTGCTTATTCGGTTTTGGATCGGTTTTGAACCGAGATATGCTCAGCCCTAATGATGTACACCTTCACCTTCCATATCTGGAACTATTGCCCTGATGCTTGTTGCACCCTAGCCTTTGCATTTTCAATCGTGTCCTAACCACGCAACTTCAGTCACACTCACCTCGACCAACCCCATTGCAAGCGCTTCCTCTCTTCCTTCCCTTCTCTCGATCCTCTTTTTGGTCGCGATTGACTACAACCCAGCTCCTATCCTCTAGAATCACAGCCGGTCTGCAACCTCGACTAACAACAGCCCACCTGATGTTCCTTACGTCCCTGACTACAAGCTATCCCACTTCACTCATTAATGGCCCCAACACCACGACTCCTAGTGGTAGAAATGCAATCTACCTCCTAATCTCAAATTTCTCCCATGTGTCCTCAATCATCCTGATTAGCTTCGGCTCGTTTGTTTGAGCCCAACGGCTTAGCTACTCCTATGCTTGTCAACTTCATCTAGTTATGGAACATTATCACAGATCAATGAAATCCAGTGTTCTAAAAATCGGCCTAGGCGGCCGCCTAGGCAGCGCCTAGGCGCTAGGCGGCCGCCTGCCGCACCGAAAACCCCCTGTTCGGCCACCTAGGCGCCAGTTCGGCCCTAGGCGGGCCTGTTCGGCGCCTAGGCGGGCTTGTTCGGCCAAATCGGCCCCTGTTTGGCCTGTTCGGCAAAGCGGGAAATTCAAAATTTTGAATTTAATTTCTGAAATTTGAAATTTCAGTTTATAAAATTCAAAAAAATTCAGATTCTAAAAAAATAATAATAAAAATCAGTAAATTTAATAATAAATAAATAAAATTTCAAATTTCAAAAAATTTCAAAAAAATATCAAAAATTTTCAAAATTAAAACCCAAAACTTAAAAAAAAAAAAAATTCCTGTGCGGCCGCCTAGGCGGCCTAGGCGCTAGGCGCCCCTTTGTCGCATCGAATCCACCTACCGAAATTTACAACACTGATGAAATCATCTTCATGATCCAGTTCCATTGATGAAACTTGCTCGTGAAGCCCTTTTGGAGTGGTCTAGGGTCTTAGTTGTAGAGGGAGACATCAAAATACTGTGGTCCTCTGCATCGTCTTCAATGTCATGCATAACAACATTTTGGGCTTTGCCTCCCTCCTCGAGGCATCTCCCTGCTATGGCATGCAACAATATCTTCGTGCCATCCCCATGCATTCCTAAATCCCGACCTAGCTTCAACTTCCAACCCATTAGGGCATGTAAGCCGTCTCGCAGCCTCACCCTCATAACCTTCTTTTACGTAACCACATTTTTTTGAATGTAGTAGTAATATCCTATACTCATCATCATCATCCAAGCCATTCTCCCATGAGAATGGGGTCGGGTGTGGAGCATAACAAACCTCCACGAAAGATTGTGTTGGTACCAAATTCCTAGCTAAGGTACCTGTTAAGAGTATTAATGGGCTTTTAGTCCCACATCGAGTAGAATAATTGGGAAAGGGGTTAGCCTCTCCTATATAAGTGTAGCTCCACCTCAATAATAAATAAGTCAAATATTCTACTAAATTCTATTTGGTATCAGAGCCACCACCCCTCTCCACAAAATCCTAACCCTACTCCACAAAACCCTAGCCGCCACCCCTCTCACCCCCTTCCCACCTTCTCTGCCCCGCTTCCGCCTCGCCTCCCCTCCCTCACCGCCATCACCGCCGGCCCCACCCCAGCACCGCCGCCCCACCCCCTCTCCGTCCAGCGACCCCCCCTCCTTTTACGTCGGCCTCCACCCCCCGTCGGCCCTTCTCCTCCTCGTTCGGCCATGCGACCTCCAGTCGTAATCCGGCATGGGACATGAGCGGCTCTCAGAGACGTCGCTACCGCTGAAGGAGGAACAGTAGACGTAGAGAGGACGGTGACCAAGGGTGCAGACGGTCTCGATCTACCTTGTTGATGGAAGAGGAGAAGACGAAGATGATGGAGACGATCTACGGCAAGCTGACGGCCAAAGAGATGAAGGCTTTGGTGGACGATCTCTTCTCCAGGAGGCTGACCGAGACTAGTTTTCGTCCTGCACACAGATGTGGATCCTTCACCATACAAAATGGCGAAGTTGGAGAAACTGGAAGTAAAGTTGGAGGGTACTTCCAATTATTTGAAGTGGTCGCATCAGGCGATGCGGACTCTGAATGCAAGAGGCTTGGTGGGCTATGTGAATGGCCAAACCAAGGCACCTGAAGATCACTCCTCACGAGAGTTTGCTGTGTGGGAGATCGTAAATAATGTTGTAGCTGGATGGTTGACAGCCTCCTTGATCAACCAAGTGTCGGGCAACGTGGAAGCAATGGAGGGAGCCGGTGATGACGTTGAAGGACATGTACTCAGGGACGGACAACCCTATGAGAGTCTTCCAACTGCAGGATGAACTTGATAGGGTGGTCCAAGAAGGTCACACCATCTCCGAGTATGCGGCTGTGCTGAAGAAGTATTGGTCAGATCTCGACCACTATGATCCCATTGGTGTGGAAGATGAGCAAGTGGAACCAGCATTTGCGAAACATTACCAGAAGTTCATGGAGTATATCTTACGACAGAGGATGATGAAGTTCCTGAAGGGGCTCAACCAGCATTCGAGCAAAGGAGGAATGTGCTACTCGTACAACCCGGACTGCCATCACTAGAGGAGACCATTGCTGTTATGGCACATGAAGAAGCACGGTTGAAGCTGACGCCCAGCACCACTAGTACTCCGGGAGAGAAATCAGCTCTAGCAACCCAAATCCTTCAGGAGTGGGAGGGTGCTACAACTGTAGAGACCCAGGACACTTCATCAGATTCTGTACGAAGCCTATGCGATGCCAGTCCAGCGGTCGTGGACGCGACCGTGGAGGACGTAGAGGTGGCAGAGGAGGCTATGTCGGTGGCAAAGGACATTATTCTGGAGGGCACAAGGTAAACCTGGCAGAAGGGGGAAGTGAGAATCAGTCATCCGATGTGACCCCTAGTGAGAGGGAGATGCTGGAAATATGGAGGAACATGAAGCTTGGAACCAGCGACAGTTGCGCCAACACCGCTGGGACATCGACTCCAACCACCTCCGGGGGTAACATCACATACTATGCTAGAACAAGCACATGTATACCTGCTCATGCTCTTGCATCTACCCACAAATCAGGAAGTGTAAATTGGATAATTGACTCTGGGCATCCTGCCATGTCACGGGTACCCGTGATGAGTTCCAAGATGACACTCACCTGATGACACTGAAAGCATTCAGACTGTTGATGGTACTGCTAGACCTATTGTGGGTAAAGAGATGGTTGAATGCACCCCTTCGATGTGTATTATTGATGTCTTACATGCTTCATCCTTTCCTGTTAATCTATTGTCCATAAGTGCCATTGTTCTTCAACTTAATTGTGTTATTTTTTTTGACATTCCAAAGGTTATTTTTCAGGAGAAGGGAACGGGGAGACAGTTGGGGACTGTCACTTGGCATAAAGGGCTATGGTACTTGGACATGGGTGGGCTGGATACAGCACTGGCAGCACCGGTGGATGAAGCACAACCGGAGGAGCCGCGAAGTATCGTAGAAGAAGAATTATTGCTCCAACATCAGCGCATGGGACACTCTTCATTTAGTCTACTGAGTCGGATGTTTTCCTCTATGTATCAAAAAACTAATAAGCAAAAGTTTGTTTGTGATGCTTGTGAACTTGGAAAACACACCAGAAGCTCTTATGTGAGTTCTGTAAATAAAAGTTTAGCTTCTTTTGATATGATACACTCCGATGTGTGGGGACCTTGTCCTACAACTGCTGTTAATGGTTTTAAGTGGTTTGTCACCTTTATTGACTGCCATACTCGTGTTACCTGGGTATACCTAATGAAAAGTAAGAGTGATGTCTTTGCATGTTTTCAAGACTTTCATCGCAGGGTTTCAACACAATACGGTACCAAAGTGAAGATTTTGAGGTCTGATAATGGGACAGTTTATATCAACAAAGCCGTTGAGGAGTACTTATCAGCCAATGGGATACATCATCAGACTTCACGTGCCTATACACCAGCACAAAATGACGTGGCGGAACGGAAGAACAGGCACCTGTTGGAAGTGGCTAGGTCGATGATGTTTGCTATGAATGTTCCGAAAACACTTGTGGGGACATGCCGTGTTGACTGCTGCGTACCTTGTCAACATGATGTCCTCTCAGGTGTTAGGATGGAAGACACCGTTTGAGATGCTTACAGGTGAGAACAAGTACATTGTTCCCTCAAAAGTATTTGGTTGTGTATGCTTTGTGAAGGATAATAGACCTGCAGTAGGGAAATTGGACCCTCAGACAGTGAAGTGTGTCTTCGTTGGCTACTCAGGGACTCAGAAGGGATATTTTTACTGGAGTCCAGTGGAGCGAAGACTCTTTGTGAGCATGGATGTTACATTCAGAGAGATGGAACCATACTACCACAATGGTTCAGGTGAAGGCTCCGCATTTGGTGACACTCCTAACACAGGAGGTGTTAGGAGTGAGGGGGAGATAGTCCCAAACGTGATTGTTGGGCCAGTTCCATGCCCAATGATGGAAGTTGGTCCAAGGAAAGAAGGGGGAGATAGCGAGAGTGAGGAAAGTGATGATGATGCATACAATCAGGAGGAAGGAAGTGATGCTCCAGTGCAGGAGGAGACTACAGAACAGGGGGAGGAACGGACTACAGAGCTCCAAGTCTACAGAAGAAGGAAGCAACAGTCCACTACTATGCCTATTGCCTCTACTGTGCCAACTGTGCCATGCCCCTTGCTTAACCCTGTCCCAACTCCTGAAGATGCGCCTTCCGCACCGGATCCCTCTGATGGATGCGGATCCCTCTGATTCGGATGGTATGATCTCTCCTCCACTATCTCATATTCCCTTAAGAAGATCTTCTTATAGTAATGCAGAAAAATTTCCTATTCGTTATGGTTATGAACATGATATTGCTCATTTTTATCATACTCTAATCTATTCCCTACTTATGGAGCATTCATTGCATCGTTAGACACCACCTCTTTGCCTAAGTGTTGGCAGGAAGCGAAGGAAGATCCAAGGTGGAAAGCTGCAATGTTGGAGGAACTTGGGGCATTGGAAAGAAATGGGACATGGAAACTTGTTCCATTACCTAAAGGAAAAAGGGTAGTCAGGTGCAAATGGGTCTTCATGGTGAAGGAGACGCCAGAAGGAAAGGTGGAGCGATACAAGACAAGATTGGTTGCAAAAGGATTCACTCAGTCCTATGGCATCGACTATGATGAGACGTTTGCTCCTGTAGCGAAGATGAACACTGTAAGAACCCTGGTCTCTCTTGCAGCCAACCATGGGTGGCAACTTCATCAATTAGATGTGAAGAATACCTTTCTTCATGGAGATCTACAGAAGGAAGTATACATGAAGACGCCCCCTGGATTTTGCACGAGGTAGTCAACAGGAAAAGTGTGCAAGCTGAGGAATAGGAGATTACCCAGATGAAGTCGGAACTTGCCAAAAAATTTGAAGTGAAGGACTTGCGAATGATGATGTATTTTCTCGGGATCGAGATAGCTCGAGGAAAAGATGGGATCGTCCTCTCTCAGAGGAAGTATGTACTAGACTTGCTCACAGAAACTGGTATGCTGGGATGTCGTCCGGCAGTCACTCCGATTGAGCAGAAAGATAAATTGGGGGCAGAGACAGGAGAGCCGGTTGATCGTGAAAGATATCAGAGACTTGTAGGCAGATTGATTTATCTGGGTCACACTCGCTCTGATATCTCATTTGCTGTGAGTGTAGTGAGTCGCTATATGAATGATCCAAGGAAGGGCCACATGGATGCAGTTTTCCATATTTTGAGATATCTAAAGAGGGTTCCTGGAAGAGGGATATGGTTCAAGAACAATGGACACCTTAGTGTTGAGGGATACTGCGATGCAGATTGGGCAAGTTGCATGGATGACAGAAGGTCTACCTCAGGATATTGTGTATTTGTGGAGGGTAACCTAGTCTCATGTAGAAGCAAGAAACAGTCTGTGGTAGCTCGATCAACCGCTGAAGCATAATATAGAGCTATGGCTCTGGGAGTGTCAGAATTGTTGTGGGTAAAAGCATTGCTGATAGAGTTGAAGCTGGACCAAGGAACACCATTGCATCTTCTGAGTGACAGCCAAGCAGCACTGAGTATAGCTAACAATCCAGTTCAACATGACAGAACGAAGTACATCGAGATCGATCGGTTCTTCGTCAAGGATAAGCTGGAGAAAGGAATACTAAAGCTCGATCATATTCGCTCAGAAGAACAAGTTGCAGATTGTCTTACTAAGGGGCTTAATTCATTAAGTCTCTCTAAACTATGTTACAAGATGGGGATGATTGATATCTATCGTCCATCTTGAGGGGGAGTGTTAAGAGTATTAATGGACTTTTAGTCCCACATCGAGTAGAATAATAGGGAGAGGGGTTAGCCTCTCCTATATAAGTGTAGCTCCACCTCAATAATAAATAAGTCAAATATTCTACTAAATTCTATTGTAGCTATGAGCATGAGAAAGTCATGCCATAGAACCTAGATGGCAGTTGACACGTATGAAGACCACATTTTGGCTTTGCAATTTAAGCTCATGCAACGAAGGAGCACCCTTCAAGTTCCCCTAGACTATAAATAGTTTATATGAAGTGGTTAGACTATAAAGAGTTTATATGAAGATGTAATATGATTCATTTTGCTATGTAGAATTACATTCATCTCTATGACACATCAAGCCAATGAGTGAAGTAATAACAATCCCGGAATAGTTATATATATATATATATATATATATATATATATATATATATATATATATATATATATATATATATATATATATATATATATATATATATTTGAAAAAAAGGTGAATTTTATTCCAAAGGAAAAGCCATAATCTTACAACATACAACCAGAGTGGGACTCCCACTCATCAAGTCTCCATAGCATTTACATCAAACTCGATGTTATGGAGAATGCCAACCGGAGGGGTGACCAGCCCCTCAAAGATCCGACGGTTTCGCTCCCGTCATACGTGCCAAACCGAAGCAGCCAGACGAACTCTGGCTGTTCGGAACCAGTCCTGCCCTCTACCCCTGCTATCTCGGATCACCGTGATGATGTCCCCAATACAATTCCCAGACGCGCACACTCCCAATACATGACTCTGCTCCGACCAGATCTGCCATGCCAGAGTGCACTCGAAGAAGATATGCTTTATAGATTTAGGCTCCAAACCGCAAAGCACACACTTGGGGTCCGGAACCGGCACTCCAAACGAACTCAGGCGATCTCTAGTCAAGAGGCGACCCAGAAGAAGCTTGTACACACATAACTGCATCTTCCTGGCTAGACCCTTGAACCAAACGAACTCGTAATCAGAACTCAACGGGAAAGTACGCCTGATAAGGTTGTAGCAGCTACGGAATTGGAACTCCCCAGTCCCCGAAGATGCATCAGTCGGCTCCCAAATCCACCGATCCGCAGGCAACGTCGGATCAATGACAGTAGGCATAATGCTCCCAACCAGCTCCTCAGTGTACCGATAAGAATCCGGCCTCCACTCCCCATTACGTATGATGCGACTGCACGACAGACTACGCCTGTCCTCCTAATGCGTCGGAGCACCTCTAATGTCCAACAGCGAGCGCCGATCTATCAAAGGATCCCGCCAGAGGTCCGTACCCGATCCGTCCTTCACGACCCTCCGAATGGCAGACTTGAGCACCCCCTGTGTCCCAAGATAGTCTTGAACGTGACTGAATGGTTGTTGTCAGTAGGACACGTCCAAAAGCTGCCCTGCTTCACGTATCTGCTGTGCATCCAGTCCGCCCAGAGAGATCCTCCGTTGATGAATCTCCAGGCCAGCTTAAGCGCAGAAGCCTCTCTAACCTCCAGCAACGGTCTGAGCCCCACTCCTCCCTCCTTCCTTGGACGACAGAGCTGGTTCCAGGAGATCGCATGCATACCTCCCCTCCAAATGAAATCAGCACATAGCCGCTCCACCCGTCGGATAGTGGCCACAGGTAGGAGGATGGACTGCAGCCAAAAATGGGCCACAGCCGAGATCACCGATCTGACCAGCTCAATGCGACCGCCAAATGACAGACCTGCTGCTTGCCACCCTTCTACTCTCCTCTGGACATACTCAACCAGACTATGGCAATCCTGATCCCGCGCATAGTTGACTGTGAGAGGCACTCCTAAGTAGCGCACCGGAAGATCACTCCTCGCGATACCCAACACATCAGCCCGCTCCTCCTTCCGGGTACACAGGGAGCTGAAGTAGACCCTACTCTTATTCCTGTTCATCTGGAGATCCGAAACGGACTTCAAATCTTCCATAATAGCCGCAAGCGTCAGCAACCCCTCCGTCGAAGGCTGGATGAAAACTAGCAGATCATCCGCATATATAAGATGAGTAACTGGGGGGTCCATCCTCCGAAACAGAGGAACCAACCGTCCACGGTGCACTGCCAGATCCATCAAGCAAGTAAAGTATTCCATAACAAGCGTGAACAGGTAAGGGGACAGTGGGTCACCTTGCCTAAGCCCACGGTTGCTCTGGAAGTACCTATAAGGAACACCCTGGATGATAACAGAAAAAGTAGGGGACGTAATGCACTCCCGAATCAACGCGACCCAGTGCTCCGCGAATCCCATGGCGGACATCAGATGACAGAGGAAGTCCCGATTGACCATGTCATACGCCTTCCTCAAATCCAGTTTAACACAAGCTTTCTCCCCTCCGGGTTTGCTAAATTCCCTCACCATCTCATGAGCCAGGAGGCTGTGCTCAGCGATCGACCTCCCCTTGATGAATGCAGCCTGATTCGGAGATACCAAGTCCTGCATGATCCCCTCCATCCGCCGGCACATAAGGTGCGTAATTATCTTATAAAGATAATTACAACACGCAATAGGTCGAAAATCCGCCAGTGCTGTCGCTCCCTCCTTCTTCGGCACCAAGGTCAGGAAAGTGTGGTTCAGTTCTTTCAGGAGCTTCCCTTTGGTGAAGAATTCCTGAACCACCTCCACTACCTGATGCTTCAGAATGTCCCAATGGCGTTTGAAGAAACCACTGCTGAAGCCATCCGGACCAGGAGCCTTGTTGGGGTCCGCCCCCTTGACAATAGACTCCACCTTCTCCAATGTAACAGGTGCAAGCAGAATGCTATATCCAAATGGAGTCACCAATTTCTTCGTCACAACATCTGGGAACACGGATAGGTAGTCAGTCTGGAAATATAACTCAGAGTAGTACCTGACAGCCTCGCCCTGGATCTCAGCCGGCGTCCCCACCAGAGTGCCATCTGCATCAAGTAGCTGGGAGATGTGATTCCTATTCTGTCTTGTCCGGATAACATCATAGAAGAACTTGGAGCACCGGTCGCCATCCTTCAGCCAGGAGCATTTGGCTCGCTGGGCCGAGCTAATCTCCTTCTGCAGCCTCAGGATATTGACTTCTCCGATCAGCTCCTTCTCTCTAGCCGCCAGGTCCCCATTAAGCATGTCAGCCTGCATATCCTGCTGTAAGGTCCGCAACTCTACCTCCTTGTCTTCTAAGGTGGACTTGGCAGCCCCTTCATCCAACTCCTAAGGGCTCTCTTCGTGGCCTTGAGACGACGAACCAAACGGAATTGAGCCGTCCCCTCCTGACCACTAGTGAGCCCCTCAGCGACAGCCTCTAGGTAGCCCTCCGAGAGATACCAACTGTTGTTGTACCTGAACGGGCGGGACTTCCCAAGAGACCGAGCAGTAAAGCTAACCCTGATGGGGGAATGATCGCTCGTCCCAGCTGCCAGACCCTCAGCTGAAGTGGTGGGGAAGTGACGAAACCACTCCCCATTTTCCAGGGCTCGATCAAGCTGACAAGCAACCCTATTATGAGTTGCTTTGTTGTGCCAAGTCCAGATGCAGCCTGAGCGAGACAATCCCCGAAGCCTCGCAAGCAGGAGGCATCTCTGGAAATCATAGAGGATAGAATCCGGGACCGGGCGGCCACCCAGCTTTTCCCCTTGGTGCAGAAGGGCATTGAAGTCCCCGATCAAGAGAAGAGGAAGGCACGACGAGTCAGCAACAGATGAAATACGGGAGATGTCGCTCCATAGGGACTTCCGTCTCCTTCTGTCATTGTGGCCGTAGACCGCCCCCAGCAAGAACCGGAAGCCACCCTTGTTCACGAAGGAGATTGCAATCAGCTGCTCCGTCAGCAGGAGCAAGTCACCATCCCAACACTTCAAGTTCCAGCGAACCCAAATCCTGGCCATGTCACAAAGAGCCAGGTTGTGCAATTGGGCCCAATGAGGAGGGGTCCGACGAGTAAGAGTCTTCTCACCTTTGATCTTGGACTCTAATAGAACAGAAATGTCACATCTTTCTCTGTGGAGCACCCCACAAATCTCTCTCCACCTCTCTAGCGAACACGCTCCCCTCACATTCCAGGCGATAATGGCCATTAATTAATGAGAGGTGGGGCCCCCTGAGAAACTCCCGGAACGGCACCTGGGGAAGGTGCCGCATCCGTCACTAAAGGATCCTCATCCATCCCAGTCGGAACCGTCTGTTGGGGAACGACCTGAGATAACACCAACGCCCAGGCAGGATTGTCAACACACACCGCCTCCTCTCTGTCTGTGGTACGTCCCTCCACCATGGAGGGGCCATCACGCAGCAGGCCGACATCACGTCTCTTCCTACAGTAAACCTGCCCTCCCCTCGTGCCTCAGTCTCCGTCGCCACCATACTTCTGGTAACTATACTACTCGGCTCCTGGCCAGTGGACACCACCCCACCTGTTGGAGCAAGCTGAGTAGATACAACAAGGCTCAAACCGCCATCACTCACCTGATTAGTAACCTCCCCCTCCAAGACCTCCACTCCGCTATCATCTCTGAAATCCATATCACAGGGGGCTTCGGGAGCCTCACGAGGAGGGATACTAGGCTCCACCGGAGGGCCAACCTCCAAACAAGCACTGGTCAGATGCCCGAAGCAGGAACAACGTTAACAGGTAGGTGGAACCCATTCATACTCCACCTTCTGGGTAAGCACCTCCCCAGAAGGAAGCTCATACTCTACCATCTTCGGGAGCTCCCCCCCTGCCCGAATCTCCACAAAGATCCTAGCGTACATCAACCGCGTCCGAAAGGTAGTAGCTTTATCTGCCTTGATCGGGGTGTCCACCAAACTTGCCAGCCGCATCAACAAGGGAATGCTCCAAAACCCAACCGGGAACTCGGAGAATCGAATCCATACTGGGATGGCATTCAGAACTTCCCTCTCGCATCGCAGCTCCGGAGTCCACTCCTTGAGAATGATCAGTCTGCCGTCGAACGTCCAGGAGCCGCCTTGGAGGATCCTAGCGACATCCTCCGCCAGCCCGTACTTCACATAATAGTAGCCGTTCTCGCGAGCATAGAACTCCATACTCCCCTTAGGCTGCCAGACACGCGCTACATAGTCCCGGATCTGCCCGTAGAAAGGCTTGTTACCCAAGACATACAAGACGAGGGTATTCTCCCAGTAAGCTGTCACCTTCTGGATCTCCTCCGTAGGAAACACAGCCCGGAAATCCCTCCCTACCTTGATCGGCGGGACGTACTCCATCGATGTGGGGGATTTCGGCCCCACCGGTTTGCAGATCTTAGCTCATGACTGTCCAGCAGGCCGTGGGGACGTCCCAATAGGCCTCGGGGCAATCACCGGGCGAGAAGTCCCAGATTCCTGAACATCCAGATCCACTACCTTACTCTTCCCCTTGGCCGCGCGGTCGCCTTAGGCCGCCAACCCACCGATCTCCCAGCAGACACCCCCGGACCCCGGCTAGGCCGAGACCCTGACCCGTTCTGACGACTATCGGGATGACGATCCATCCACCTCCCTCTGTTTGACTCCCCAGAGATCCGGACCCTGCTCCGAATTCAAAGTTCGGATCCAAGGGTGTCTCAGAGTGGAGGACACCAAACCCCCTCCCCGTAGAGCCCGACCCCCCCCCCCCCCCCCCCTCCGCCGCCTGGGGGGATCGTCGACACCACGGGGGTCCACCCGACCCTCCTCCTGTGCTCCCCCCCCCCGGCCGCCTTGGGGGGAGCACAGGAGGGAGGTCGGGGAACCCATTCATACTCCACCTTCTGGGTTATAACCTCTCCAGAAGGCACCTCATACTCCAGTAGACTCGGTAACTCCCCTCCAGCCCGAATCTCTACGAAAATCTGGACATACATCAACCTCGATCGAAAGGCTGTAGCTTCCTCAGCCTTGATCGGGGTGCCGACCAAACTGGCCAGTCGCATCAACAGAGGAATGCTCCAAAATCGAACGGAAAACTCCAGGAAGCGAATCCAAACGGGGATGGCATTCAGGACTTCCCGTTCACATCTCAGATCTGGGGTCCACTCCTTCAGAATGATCAGCCTGCCATCAAACGTCCACGGTCCACCTTGCAGAATCCTGGTGACATCTTCAGCGAGCCCAAACTTCACATAGAAGAATCCATTTTCTCTAGCAAAGAACTCCATGCTGCCTTTTGGTTGCCAGACTCGCGCCGCATATCCCCGGATCTGTCCGTAGAACGGCTTGCTCCCCAGAACGTACATGACCAGCGTGTTCTCCCAGAATGCAGATACCTTCTCAATCTCCTCAGCCGGAAACGAAGTCCGGAAACCGCTTCCTACCTTCTTCGGCGGAACATACTCCATAGATGTTGGGCTTTTCGTCCCCACCGGTTTACAAACATCTGCCCAGGAACGTCCCGCTGGCCGGGGAGCCGTTCCCTGGGCGACTCCAATTTCAGGACTGGATGGCCCTGTACCCTGGCCTCCCGTGTCCACCACTTTGTCCTTTCCTTTTTCCACCGCGGTCGGCTTGGGGCGCCAGCCCACTGATCTCCCAGTAGGCGCCACAGGACCACTGGACGATGTTCTGTGCCCCAATCCCTCCCCCGGCCTTCTCCCTGCCATGGGTCGCGACTTTTGGAGGCTCTGCGTGCCCCCCA
Source organism: Iris pallida (assembly GCA_029216955.1). NCBI lineage: Eukaryota > Viridiplantae > Streptophyta > Magnoliopsida > Asparagales > Iridaceae > Iris > Iris pallida. Next base: position 4,869,999 of record JANAVB010044814.1, on the reverse strand, counting down.
CCTTGCCTCCCGTCTTGTTCCCCCGACGTCTCGAAACCGTCGTCCATCCGCCTCCCTCCGCCTGACCCCCCTGAGAACTGGACCCAGATCCAGATTGGAATCCCGTGAATACGTTGACATCGTCGGATTCGCCCAGAACTTCCATCGCCTGACCACCGACATGGCCGTCAACGTACGCCGTCCGGTCGCTGGTGTCGGCCTGAGCGCCAGCCCCGGCGGCTACCTCGCCGCTGCCCCGACCACGCGACAGCGCAGCCTTTCCGCGTCCGCTTCCCGAGCTGCCGGCGCCGTCTCCACCACTCGCCGCTCTGCCCTGGTGCGACCTGCCCCCGGCCAGGCCGCCGCTGGCCGCGCCGCCTCCGTCAGCGCCGGGGTCCCAGGTGTGGGACCCCCTAGGGTTTGCCATGTCGCTCCCGCTCCCGATCGGGTTCACCATCTTTTATATATATATATATATAGAGAGAGAGAGAGAGAGAAAGAGAGAGAGAGAGTGTGTGTGAAAGTACGTGCTTTATATGTCCATTAAAATAATATAGTATACTGGTGCTTTCTGTTGTCGTTTCCTTTCAATATTGTTGAATATGTAGCGTCAAGTTCTCTTATTTTACTTTTTTTTCCCCTCTGTTGGTTCACTATTGTCAAATTTAAGCTTTTTCTATCGATGTTAATTCCATGTTTTTTGTTTATGTTAACATTGGTATTGATATTCAAATTATATTAGTGATTCTCATTTCATAAATGTTATTGTTAAATAAAGCTATGACCAATTCTTGATCTTCTACTTATAGGTAACTTTCCACTTTTTCGATTTATTAGAATTATTCATTATTTTTTTAGAAAAAATAGCAGTGTACAGGGTAATCAACAAGTATCCAATTACTGTTCTAGGGTCTAGACAAGCGGGTAATAAGCCTGAGTAAGTTAAACTTGAAAACTAGTGTCTCCTCCAGGTTAGGCTTGTTTGTACGTAGCATCTAAATTCTTTCATTCTACTTTCCTAGTCAACAACTACAACTTTAGAACTAGGATTTTGGCAGTTCCTTCTTTGAACTTACTAGATTCCTTACCACAAATTTACTGCGTTGTTGGAGAACTCCACAGTATGCTGAATAATTGCAGAAGCTTGTAGGACCGTTGAGCACCTCTGGAGGAGGAAGGGGTGAATAGAGTGTGTGTGCGTGCAGCGGAGTAAAATGCCAATTAAAAATTAACTGATAAACTATGGCAATAAATAAAGAGACACTAGATAAATACAGTAAGCAAGAGAGAGAGAGAATCAAACTCAGTGAACACCGCGATGTATACTGGTTTTTCTCTGAGAGGACTAATCCAGTTGCAGGTACTCTTGTCCGTTGTTAATCCACTATTTGCAAGCTAATTGAGAGCTTGCGGTCTCTTTACAATACCATACTTGTTGACAAGTGCACGACCAACTTCACCACACCGTGCTTGGTGACGAGCGCACGACCGACTCCAATAACAGAGAGTTTTTCTGACTTTTGCAACCTCTTTACAACTCTTGTAACCAAAGACTCTAAATCGAACGGAACGTTACTGGCTTTGGCTAAGAGATGTATAGGCGGGATATGAAAGCTTTTGATCACTGAAAACACTTAAGGAATAGAGAAAGAGAAGAGTGAATGAGTGATTTGAAAATGTGAAAATCTTTCTCTATTTATAGTGTTTTTCCTAACCGAACTCGGACAGAGTTCAGGCAGAGTTCGGATGCGCATATCTCGCAAACAAACGTTGTATGCAGATTTGGAGGCAACTGAAATTCAAACTTTGGTAGATCGAACTCGGACCGAACTCGGTCTGAGTTCTGCCAGTTCAGAACTAGATGTTTGGGCCCAAATTTGCATGGATATTTTGGGCTTTTTGGATAGTAGAGTTAAAATGGAATATGGAAAGGCTATTTGGATAGGTGGACTTGGAATTAGCCTTGGCCATAGTTTTCGAACGACTTTACATTTATTATCCTAAACTCAATAAAAGATAAAATACATAATAAAAATGTAAAATAACTCGATCTGAATTCCATTGAGTAGCTTGTGGATGATGACTTGAAAGTTTGTAGTACGTTCTTTGAAAAATGTAGCAGCAACCTGAAACATTAGTAGCAGTTCGTATATTTTGTGTATCGACGTAAGTTGTCGTTGATTATCAAAATCAGGTGTGACTATTAGGCAATGGGCCAACAATCTCTCCCATTTTGATAATTGACAAACTTGAGTCTATACCAAAAAATATATAGGAATAATATAAAAATAACTTGAAATAATATACCTTATATTTGATCTGTGGCTGGTATGGTAAACTAAGTTTTTCTTTTGGATATAGGCTTTCTTCCCCTTTGTCAAGTACGCAAAATGTGTGTGGCTCCCCCGCAATGTGTGAAGCCAACAATAATGAACCAAGACAAAAGACAAGAAAATGTCCAACATATACAAGTCACAGTCACAGTGTAAAAGAAACTAGTAATGCATAAATTGATATGAAGAAAATATATCACAACTGCATAAAGTCATAACTGAAGAGTTTATGACTGAAGAAAACTACTAAGAAAATCCGACTAAAAAGTTTGGATTAAAAAAAACTACAAGATCATCACCACTAGTAAATATAACTCAAAACAACTAAGCATCAACCGCCACATCATATCTGTGTGTTTTCATCTCCAGTAGTAGTAGGTGGCTGAGGATCAACATAGGCGGTGGTAGGATCAAAATACTGAAAGGTGGCCTCATCGTCGAACCTCGGGCCAGCAAAAGATGGATGATGAGTCATCAGGAATGGATGTGAAGGATCATGAGCAAAGGCTCCAATGGATATCGACAATGCTGTTCCTCAAGACCTGAACTTGTGAGGTATGCCGAAACTCCGCATCAACGTAACTTTGATGACGTTGTTCTGAAGCAGTAACAAACGCATCAAAGCGTTGATAGCGTTGCTCGAAGAGAGCAAAGAAGGCGTCGAACCGCTGGTAGAACTGCGGATCGAATCCTGGAACAGCAGCAGGGGCCTCTGGAGCAGGTGCATCGGGATCAACAGGGGCAGGTACAGCACCAGGTGGAGGAGGAGGGTTGGGATACAACCTACATCTACTCAGCTCAGAAGCAGTAGAAGAGAATGGACAGAGTTGAAGGTTGATTTCGAACCTCCGAAAGATCGAAGCCAGGTGCATGGGGTAGACAAGGTTACGCCCCGCACTCCTGCAACCGATCATCCAAGCCATGAAGGTCTTGGGAACAGAAAAAGGAATACCAAAGTGGATATGGTACATCGCGGATATTTCCATAAAAGTGATCCCTTCAATAGATCCCTTCTTTGGAAGCAAAGCAGAGAAGATAAAGCGATGTAACTCATAAAAGTTCTGGTTTAGATGTTTTGAATACACCCTACGAGGAACTGGTTTAGGGTGACATATCAAGGCTTTGAAGGAGTTAAGGGTGACACCTTCAGGGAACTGGACATGGTTGATGTCAACTAATGCTTCGCTAATATCCGGCACATGAAAATATTCACTAACATCAGTGACATTAAATTCTAATTCTTGTCCAGCGACACAAGAATAGATATTGCCATTATCTTTTATTTGCAAGTTGCAATAAAATAGTCTAACAGCATTATTATAGATGTTATCAGAAAGTTCAAAGAAGTCTCTAATTCCGATGTTATCAGAAAGTTCAAAGAAGTCTCTAATTCCAAGTCTTTCAAATGTGGGAGCATATTCAGAAAATATAGTAAAATTAACACATGCACCAGCACAAATATTTCTCCCAAAAAAGAGTCAAACCAAAGATCAGAAAATTCCTTATCAGGAAAAAGAGCAGGGTCATAGTCCTCTTTATCAGATGGACGAGCGGGACTAAAAACATTTCTAGGAGCATATTTAGAAGAAGATGAACCCACTTGGGAAGCATCTTTCTTCCTCTTGTGAGATTTCGGAGCCATGAAAAAAAAGAAGAAGTAGATAGATATACCTCACGAGAAAGGAGGAAGAAGATGAAGGAGACAACTTCTGAGCCTTGAAGATCTAGGTTTGAAGGAGGAGAGCCTAGGGTTAGGATTTTAGAGAGAGTTCTCGGTGGGATGGGATGAAAAATATGAAGAGAAGATGGTAATATATAGGCTAGGGCCGGCTGTTCAGTTCTGGAAATTCGCAACAACGCCAACCGAACTCGGCCCAAACTAGGCCCGAGTTCTGTCAGAGTTCGGCCTACTTGTATTAACAGTTCATTTAATGCAGTATGAGTTATTAAAAACACTTAATAACCTTTGAACTTCTTCATTTAATAATTTTCATCATCTTGGGTTAGCTGTAGGGGCTGGATTCCAGCTAGCGGTAGTCCGAAGACTAGTACACCGTGTCGTTTCAGGCTATTTACGCTTGTATGACAGAAGGGCCCTTTCGGCTTGTACCCAAAATAACTTTAATTAATAAATGTTAGTCTTTAGTTATAAGAGTTTTTGCTAGTCATAATGTATTATGAACCTGAAAATTCAAGTATGCTTAGCTCACGACGCAGATAGTTGAAACGGTCTTCAGCCAGTGATTTTGTGAAAATATCTGCTAGTTGATGATCTGTGTCAATAAACTCTAAACAAATATCCCCGTGTTGCTGGTGATCACGTAAAAAGTAATGACGAATCTCTATGTGCTTTGTGTGTGAGTGACAAACATGATTCTTGGTCAAGTTGATTGTGCTAGTGTTGTCACAATAAATAGGAATCTTAGTGTAGTGCAGATTATAGTCTTCTAGTGTTTGCTTCATCCACAAAATTTGAGCACAACAACGTCCTGCGGCGATATATTCAGCCTCAGTAGTTGAAAGAGCTACAAAATTTTGCTTCTTGCTAAACCAGGAGACTAAAACTTTTTCTAGGAAATGACACGTACCGCTGGTACTTTTTTGGTCTACTTTGCATCCTGCAAAATCCGTATCTGAATAACCAATTAGGTCAAAAGATTTGGTTTTGGGATACCATAAGCCGACTGTTGAAGTTCCCTTAAGGTATCAGAAGATACGCTTAACAGCACATAAGTGTGATTCCTTAGGATTAGCCTGATATCGTGCACAGATATAAACACTAAACATAATATCAGGACGACTAGTAGTTAAATACAATAAACTACCAATCATACCTCGATACTTACGCTGATCGACTGATTTGCCACTTTCATCAGTGTCAAGCTTTGTAGATGTAGCCATTGGAGTTCCGATTGGCTTCACGTTGTCGAGGTCATACTTTTCAGTAAGTCCAAGTACAGCTTGATTGATGAATGTTCCCTGTGAGTGTTGTTTGATTTGGAGTCCTAGGAAGAAGTTCAGCTCTCCCATCATACTCATCTCAAATTCACTCTGCATACATTTAGCAAAATCTTGACAAAGTTTTTCATTAGTTGATCTGAATATTATGTCATCCACATAAATTTGAACAAGCAAGATATCATCATCTGAAGACTTGATAAATAAAGTAGTATCAACTCTCCCTTTTGAGAAACCATTTTCAAGTAAGAAGGCACTTAGGCATTCATACCAAGCACGAGGTGCTTGTTTGAGTCCATAGAGTGCTTTCTTAAGTTTGAAGACGTGATCAAGTTTTTGAAAATCTTCAAAATCAGGGGGTTGCTTCACAAAAACTTCTTTCAAATATCCATTTAAAAATGCACTTTTCACGTCCATTTGAAATAATTTGAAATCATGAAAACATGTAAATGCACAAAACATGCAGATAACTTCTAGTCTAGCAACATGAGCATATGTCTCGTCATAATCAATACCTTCTTCTTGATTATAAACTTGTGCTACTAGACGTGCTTTGTTGCGTAGAACTTGTCTATCTTCACTTAGTTTATTTCGGAACACCCATTTGGTACCAATTATTGATTGACCAATAGGTTCAGGAACGAGTTTCCAAAATTGGTTTCTCTCAAATTGATTAAGTTTCTCTTGCATGGCATTAATCCAAAATTATCAGTAAAAGCATCTGCTACAGTCTTAGGTTCTACTTGAGATATAAAAGCCACATTAGCTGCTATATCATCATTTCTAATAGAAGAATGAGTACTTACATCTCTTGATACATCACCTATGACGAGTGTCTCTGGATGGTCTGCCGAAAATTTTAGTGTGTTGAATCTCTTTGTCAGACTATCCATATGACTTTCTTTTGTAGTAGGTGTTTCTTCATCATCACTGTCGTTAGATCTGTGACTATTTAGCTCATCAAAAGTGACATTAATAGATTCTTCAACAATCATAGATCTTTTATTAGAAATTCTAAATTCCTTACTCTTAGCAGCATATCTGAGAAATATCCCTTCATCTGCTTTCGAGTCGAAGGTGTTCAGGATAAAACAGCGACATCCAAAAACTTTGAAATAAGAAATATTTAGAATTCTTCCAAACCAAAGCTCATATGGTATTTTCTTCGAGATTGGACGAATCAACACCCTATTTAAAACATGACAGGCTGTACTAACAGCTTTTGCCCAAAAATATTTAGGAAGACTGTACTGATTCAGCATGACTCTAGCCATTTCACTGAGAGTACGATTCTTCCGCTCCACAATTCCATTTTGTTGAGGAGTTCTAGGACAGGAAAACTCGTGGTAATATCCGCTATCATCACAATTTTTTTTGAAATCAGCATTTACGAATTCGCCACCATGATCACTTTGGATACGAGTAATCATGAAGCCTTTTTCGTTTTGTACTTTCTTGCAAAAAATCTGAAATTCAAAAATGGCATCACTTTTATTTGATAAAAAGAAAACCCAAGTATACCGAGAGAAATCATCAACAATAACAAAAACGTAGAGCTTACCGCCAAGACTGGCGACTCTACTAGGGCCAAAGGTCTAAAAGTACTTACAACATTGATGGATTTAAATGTAGATCTAGTTGCTTTATTCTTTTCACAATCTGCACATACCATATCTCTCTTGTATGTAATTTCAGGGAGTCCTTTTACCAACTTTTTGGTACTTAGCCGTGAGATAGTATCCATATTTGTATGTCCTAGTCTCATATGCCATAGCCAGCTTTCATATTGGTTGGCTACTAGGCACCTTCCTGCATTGTTAGTACTTTCTGAAAAGAAAACATAAATATTGTTTTATCTAATTCTTTCATATACAGGATTGCCAGTAGACAGTTCATATATAGAACATTTGTCTTTTACAAAATTGATACCATAACCATTATTTGCCAAGTGACTTATGCTCAATAGGTTATGTTTCAATTCTGTAACTAGACAAACATCTTTTATTACCGGATAAGGAGACATACCAACAGTGCTGTTACCAATAATATCACCTCTCAAATTATTTCCGAAGGAGACATATCCTTCTCGTTTTATCGATAGCGTAGCGAATAAAGATACATTACCAGTCATGTGCCGCGAACATCCGCTATCGAAAATCCACTTGCTTCTAGCATGAGAGGGTTGAGGGTCCACCTACAAAACGAGTAGAAGAATCATTTGGTACCCATTTGAAGGGTCCGTCCTGATTAGTTTTAGGTCTCCAAATAAGTGTATGATTGTCAACAAGCTTTCTTGCTAGACAATACTGTGATATGTGCCCGTGAGTACCACAGTACGCGCAAGTAAGTTTTGAAAACGTATTCTTTGAATCTTTGTTGATGAGCATTTGTGATTTCTTTGAAAACCTATATGTGAAAGCATGATTATGATTAGCGTGTTGCTTACGTGCTTTTGTGGTTTAGTCCTCTTAGGTGTATGCTTAGCATTAGGACTAACCTTAGGGTAATAGGAATAGCCTGTTTGCCTAATTTGATCTCTAACTTTTTAGAGATCGCACAAGACTCTTCATATTTAGAAGTCATATCAATGAGTCTTTGCTCGGTGACTAAGTGCCTCTTCTTCTCTATGTCATATAGCTCTTGTATTTTGACATAGTCTCTTTCTTTCTTTTTTATAGTGAGGATAGCCTCATGATAGTCTACTTTGAGTTTGGCTATCTCATCCGTGTTACTGGTAGTAGATGTCTCTTTAATGTCTTCAAGAAGATTAGACAATCTAGATACTTCAGTTGTGCTGGCCTTTATCTCTTTGTGAGATTGCTTGTACTTGTCGAACACATTTATGTGTTCTTCAAGTAGTTCGCTAAAGGCATTTTCTAATTCATCGAAAGTAAAGTCATCATAGAGAGGGTTAGATGATACCTTATCAAATGCCATAAGACAAACGTTAGCATTGTTGCAAGGTCTGTTCTCTTCCTCTGATTCACTGGCCCCACTTTCGTGCAAGATACTTGTGTTTGCATACTTCCTACTTGTTGTGGCCTTTCTGCTAGATCTTGATCTGTCATATAGACTGCTCTTCTTTGACAATGGACAGTCCTTCTTGATATGCCCTGACTTTTTGCATCCGAAGCATATAGTTTCTTCTTTATTGCTTTCGTGGACGTCTTTCTTCTTTCTGGTTGACCTTTCAAACTTCAAGAATTTCCTGAAATTTCTTACCAACAGGGTTTGCTCATCACCACTGGAGGATTCTTCATCTGAGTCATCATGTGCAGTTCTTTTGGCTTGAGCTTTGAAAGCTATAGATTTCTCCTTGGGAGTTGCTTCTTCAAAGTCTTGCAAGTCTAGTTCTTGAGTCATCAGTTTGCCCATCAGCATCTCCAAGCTCATGGTGGTGAGATCGTTTCCTTCTACGATCGCGGTTTCCTTAGGGTTCCAATTCTTGGTTAGAGCCCGTAGCAGCTTCCTGATCTTTTTATGATTGCTGTATTCCTTACAAAGAGATTGTAGAGGATTAGTAATATCATGGAAACGAGTAAACATCTGTGTAATTGACTCGCCGGGTTTCATTTTGAAGGATTCATATTCCTGTGTCAGTTTGCTGATTTTGGATTCCTTCACTTAGGAAGTACCTTCGTGAGTTACCTCAAGAAGTTTCCAAATATCATGAGACGTTTGACAGGTTGAAACTCTATTGAACTCCGTCTTGTCAATTGCACAGAATAGTGCATTGATAGCACGTGCATCTAGACTAGCCTTTGACTTTTCCGCATCTGTATACTTGTCATGAGGCTTGTCTACAAGTACGCCCTCAACCACTATAGGTGCCGGTTTTTTATAACCGTCAACTACTATAGACCATAGATTAAAGTCAAGAGACTTTAAGAAGAATGTCATACGTGTTTTCCAGTATGTATAGTTGTTCCATCAAATAGTGGAGGTCTATTTGTGGATTGTCCTTCACCATTGAATATAGATTTCACGGCTGACATACTCTAGGGTTGTTATATAAGAATATAACATGCTCTGATACCAATTGTAGGACCGTTGAGCACCTCTAGAGAGGGGGGTGAATAGAGTGTGTGTGTGTGCAGTGGAATAAAATGCCAATTAAAAATTAACTGATAAACTATGGCAATAAATAAAGAGACACTAGATAAATGCAGTAAGCAAGAGAGATAATCAAACTCAGTGAACACTGTGATGTATACTGGTTTTTCTTTGAGAGAACTAATCCAGTCGCAGGTACTCTTGTCCGCTGTTAATCCACTATTTACAAGCTAATTGAGAGCTTGCGGTCTCTTTACAACACCGTGCTTGTTGACAAGTGCACGACCAACTTCACCACACCGTGCTTAGTGACGAGCGCACGATCGACTCCAATAACAGAGAGTTTTTTTGACTTTTGCAACCTCTTTACAACTATTGTAACCAAAGACTCTAAATTAAACGGAACGTTACTGGCTTTGGCTAAGAGATGTATAGGCGGGATATGAAAGCTTTTGATCACTGAAAACACTTAAGGAATAGAGAAAGAGAAGAGTGAATGGGTGATTTGAAAATGTGAAAATCGTTCTCTATTTATAGTATTTTTTCCTAACCGAACTCGGGCAGAGTTCAGGCAGAGTTCGGATGCGCATATCTCGCAAACGAACGTTGTTTGCAGATTTGGAGGCAACTGAAATTCAAACTTTGGTAGACCGAACTCGGACCGAACTCGGACTGAGTTCTGTTTGAGTTCTGCCAGTTCAGAACAAGATGTTTGGGTCCAAATTTGCATGGGTATTTTGGGCTTTTTCGATAGTAGAGTTAATATGGAATATGGAAATGCAATTTGGATAGGTGGACTTGGAATTAGCTTTAGCCAGTATTTTCCGAACGACTTTACATTTATTATCCTAAACTCAATAAAAGATAAAATACAGAATAAAAATGTAAAATAACTCGATCTGAATTCCATTGAGTAGCTTGTGGATGATGACTTGAAAGTTTGTAGTACGTTCTTTGAAAAATGTAGCAGAATATAGCAGCAACCTGAAACATTAGTAGCAGTTCGTATATTTTGTGTATCGACGTAAGTTGTCGTTGATTATCAAAATCAGGTGTGACCATTAGGCAATGGGCCAACAAAGCTTACCATAGGTGATAGTTTTTACAACATTGGGTTCTATTAGGTAGAGAGGGAGAGAGAGAGAGGGAGAGAGAGAGAGAGAGAGAGCAAAACAAATCTCGATTTAGGTATAGTCAAAGTATTTGTGGAAGGGACGGGGCTTTCTGTTTGTGCTTGTTTCCGAATGCAGTTAAATAATGCATGATGGATGGTGGCAAACTTAATAGAGGATATGTCTCTAAAAGAGAGATCAAGAAAAGATTAATGTTTACCCCACAACAGGGGCAACTAGTTCAAGGCTGATGTTCTTAGCTAGCACCAAGACCTGCATTGAGTCATAAATTGTCTTTCCACCTAAATGTAGTTTTGACCATGCCTGAAGCCTGCTCCATCTTCAAAAGACTTTTCATTTCATTACCATTTTGTAGAGAAACTATGAAGAGAGGAATGTAATAAGAAATGTGAGAGCGTTAATTTTTTCTTTGAAGATAGGTACCTTGGATGTTGGTAGTACGACGTAAGGTTGGCTGCTTGAATCCTTTCCTTCTGTTTAGCTCAATTAAGGACCATTTTTTTGTAGTGTACTTAGCAACAATCATATCCTTCCTTACCACCTCAATCCGTGTATGTTAATGCAAACATCCACCAAGTAAATGTTCCTATACCTTTGAGAGTCAGTGATAAGAGATGGTTACATTTATAATCCTTTCATGACTAATGATCCATACCTCCGCAATCAGTGAGTTGGGAGAGAGAAAACAAACTTTAGATGTTGAGAACTAATGGTTATAATCCTTGATTTTCATTTTTCTTCCCTCAACATAACCTTTCATCTCCCATTTGCTTCCATTCTTTATTTCATTCAAGGTTTGCAGTGTCTGAATCGGTTTGGCCCTTGTATCGGCGTTGGCAATATCAACATTTTTGATGGTTTTGGATCAGAGTTTCGGAGTTCTTGGTTCTGGAAAGCCAAAAACTAATATTATATTGTTAAAAACTAGAAAATATTTGATACTTTTAGACCCAATATTATGTATTATTTGTTTTTCTATTAGTTGGAATGAAAAATATTAACATTATTGAACTGCTCAAGCACAACAAATATTATTGTTTATTAAATTGCTTTAGTCAAAAGTACCTACGTGATAGAGTTTTGATCGGAATCGGAATAACATTAAGATGTATGCATGTTGTGAATTTTGAGATATACAACTTGGACAAATGATAAAGTGGTCCTGGTGAAGTTCATGCACACAGCTTACATCAAGACCACTTTACCCTAATTGATTATCTTACGAGTCCTGATACTTACTAATATTCATTTCAACAGATTGCTAGTCTTATAGCAGCCACTGCAAACTGGACCTTTGCTGGAATTCAGGGCATAGGTTGGGAATGGACAGCAGTTGTCTGGGTGTACAACATTGTCATCTATTTGCTGCTTGATCCAATCAAATTTATTATACAATATTGTATAAGCGGGAAGGCCTGGAACCTTGTTCTGGATAACAAGGTGCGCAATTCAGTAATACTTTTATTTCTATGCTTCTGCCAGCAGTAGTATCTTCAAAGAAGTTTGTACTCAGTCCATTAATTACTTTTTCTGCCATGCCTTTTATCATTAACATGATGTATATGTAGTAAAATTCCCAGCATTATTTTATTTTATTTATTGGCTTTTATATTGTCACCTGATGGACAAGGTGTTTCCTTAGACGGCATTCACAAGTGAGAAAGATTTTGGTCGGGAAACCCGTGAAGCTGCATGGGCTCATCAACAGCGAACATTGCATGGTCTGCAGTCTGCAAATCCAATGTTTGACAGTAAGAGCAGTTTTGGCAGCAACAATCAGATGGTAGAACAAGCTAAAATGCGTGCAGAATTCACAAGGTTAGTCATAACCTCTGTATATAGAATATTATCGTATGAACATAACTTGTTAAGCTAATGATACCACTTGTTAAGCTACCGATACCGCCTTTTCTTTAAGGGGGAAAAAAAATCCTTTTAACTCGCAACTGTAAGGTTTTAGACTTGTTTGCGTGCACAAGGTTAATATACAGTCAGGAACAGTTTATGAACCATTGACAAATATTCTTGTTAGGGTTTTTCTAGTAGTTTAAGCATAGTTTACAATATCGGCTGATACTAATGGTTTGGTATGTCCTGATACTGATATTGACCGATACCGACATTGGGGGTCTCTTTTCTAGACAATCAGATAACGAAAATTAAATAAAAAAGACCAATCAGAAGGGCGTAGAAGCATGTAAAAGAAGAAAACTTATCTAATGCAGGTAAGGTAAATCAATCAAGGTTGACTTCTATTTCATTCAGTTTCAAAACTACTAAGAAACAACACAGTAAATGCTTAAAATTATGTCTAAATGTGTAAAATATTTCTTCTAAAGTTTTAACAATTTATTAATAATATGTTTTCCGATACCAAAAAATCCGATACTCCTATCCGAAACTGTCGATACCTCTGATCCCGATACTTATAGGAAGGGTCTGATATTGATTTGAATACAAAAACTGCAAACCTTGACTTTGTGCCATATGGACATTTGCAATAATTTATAGTCATTTTACTATGATGATTCAACTTTGCCTTGAATCACTGATATCATTGATGACATTTGTGCAGGATAAACACACTAAAAGGACAGGTGGAAGAAGCTGCCAGGCTGAAGGGTCTGGACCTAGAAGGCATTAACTCCCATTACACCCTGTGAAAGTGCATCAGGAAACCTAGACATCAGTCGTCGCTGCTAGATTGCTTTCATTTTCTTTATTTTTTTTAATTTTTATTATTATTTATATATCAAATTGTGAGGCCAGTTCTTGCTGATATATATAAGCTTTTCAAGGATGCTGGAACTTTTCATGGCGAACTGCCTTAACATACTTATTCTTGATTATTCTTATACATCCTGTCAACACGAAGTAGATGGTATTATGATATTTCTGTAATTTGTGGAATCTGAAGCTCGTTTGCTCGGCTTTCCTTTGGTTTGGAAGGAGATGCCAGAGTTTTTATTCCAATTTGCAACAATAGGATGATCAAAATACTACAACAACAAAAATAAAGTGTTTTGTGATTCTTGATAAATTGGGTTGCCACCTACTGAGAACTCTTATTCTTCCTAAATTACAAGGTTTCCTATTAAGAGGATTTAAGATTCCTATTTGTAATGTCCCCAACTAGGTGGAAGAGGCAACTATTTGAGAAACCTATATATTGTTTAAAATCTAAGTAATGCTTTTATATATATATATATATATATATATATATATATATATATATATATATATATATAAAACAAGCAGATGACCTTTAGCCTAGTGGTTAAGAGAGATGCATGCGGCCTCAGTGGTCAATCCCAGTGGGAGCGATTCTAGAAACAATTTACCTGGTTCCAAAAAAAAAAAAATAATAATAAAACAAATTGGTATTTTTTGTCAAAATAGGCGGTATATGAAAGAAGGGTCATGAATACGAATATAACAGGTATCTATATCAATAATATTTTCATATTAATAAAAATATTATTAAAGATAATTATTAAATAATATAAATTAGAAATAATTTTAAAATTCGGATTGTAGAGGAGTGCTGAGATAACTAGTTTGATACAATGAAGATGAAGGTCCGACCATATGTAATCGTAATTTGTTACTTTAGATGTAACATAATTATGACTACAAACTTGATTACATTACATCTAACTCCTATTCAAATCAATTACATCATCAAACTAATGTAATCGTATTACATTACATTCTCAAACTTTTTAATTATCAAATTATCTACACACAAATATCCCTCCACCCCCAATACCACGGATCCCCCAATATGAGAGAAAAAAATTGTTACTACCGGGGAGTGATTTTTTGATGAAAAACTGATTTACGCAACACTTCGAGGAAGGTGCACGACAGAGATCCCGGAGGATTCTGAGAAACGAAATCAATTGTAACACTTCGAAGAAGGCACAAAAGGTTTCGTAGTAGCAATGATGAAATTCTACTAACAGTTTCTGATTAGATCATAAATGTACTCGTTCAAAACGAGTTGCAAGTGGATGAACGGAAGATGAAATGGACGGAATGAGGAAATATCCTGCTGGGGTGAATGATCACCGGTGCTCAAAGCTACATTCGCCCACACGATCAACTTCCAGGAACCAACAAGTTCGATGAAGAACTTCGGAACACTCTGCTCTACTGACTCCTCGGATGGTGCGTACTCGCTTTGTTTCTCTCTTCTCTGCTCTTAACTCTGAAAAAATTTCGTAAGAAAATTATGAACTGTGTACTGAGAGAGAGAGAGAGAGAGAGAGAGAGAGGAGAGAAACATATATAGGTGCGCGCAGTAACCGTCTGGTATACGAAAAGTTCAGAACGTGGGAAAAACTGTCCCAGAACGTCACGTAACCGTTCAAATCGTCCACATACATGACTGCGCCAATTGGTGCACAGCGCCCGCCATCTGCGCGACCTGCGCCAATTGCGCTAACTGCGCCCGCGCGCACTTGAGCACAACGCGCACCGTGCGCAAACTGCAACGTCAACTACTGCGCCATCGGGCAGTGCCATCTGGCCACGCGATCAGGCTGTGCCATCTGGTCACACCAACTAGCGCGCCATCTGGCCGTGCGTATATGCGCGCAAACGGCTACGCAGAGGCTTACGCAACGAGCGCCGTGCTAATTGCAAAGTGCGCCAACAAAATGCCACATTACGCCTCATGAGCCTATGAGCCCGAGTCCGAGTCAGAGTCGCTAAGCCCCTACGGGGCTTAGCTTCAAAGGAATAAATTCCAAGAGCATCAAAAGCATTAATGCTTCATTGTTGAGTTAGTCTTTTTTCCACTAAAAAAATACCTCCACATGGCACACCCATGTGCCCCTCCACACCTCATGTGCTTCTTTCTCATACAAGCAAAGCTATATATGGAGATACCAATCATTTGGCCTAGGCAATGTGGGACTATTATTTCTAGTGCAAAGGCCAAAACCAACAACAATCCCCCACATATCTCCATATATATGGGTATGAGTGTTCTCCACAGTAACTGTCCATCAAGCATTAGGATAGATGTCGCTGATGACTTGAATCTTCTCGCATGGGTCAAACAATAGACTATAATACAAGAATGGACTAAGCCTTGAATTCTCCACCATAGCTGCAATTCTTTCTACTCACATAATGTAGTCACATGTGCTTCTGGCTGCACATTAAAGGCTCTGTGCCAGCTTGGTTTTAGTGTATGCATTTTGGGCGTCTACAAGTTTACCCTCAAGAGACGGCCTGCTATCTCTGTCCATACACTATAGGTGAGTTCTTTATTAAAGAGAAATGACATAAAGCCTTGCACTTCCTTGCGATGCTATGTCGCTATAACATGGCTTAAAGTCGAGGCATTACCCCTACCCGAAAATCTCATCGTAGTGTCATACTACTGTAGCATGAGGTCACAAGCCTCTTTGTAGTGCCAAACTACCCAGAATGAAGCCTTGTGCTTCCTTGCGGTGTTACACCGCGATGACATGGCTTGCGAGGCCGAGGCTTTATCCCTATCTGAGTACCTCATCGTGGTGTCGTGCCACTGTAACATGAGGACATCGTCCCCTTTGTAATGCTGTCTACAACTCTTTAATTTTATCATACAGCATTAGGCTACCTGCCTATTTACGGTGCTATGCCGCTGTGACTTGGCTCGCAAAGCCGAGGCATTATCCCTACCTGGGAACCTCATGGTGGAGTCACCCTATTGTAGCATGGAGTTACACTCCTTGTAGTGCTATGCTACCGTGCTTCCTGTAAAGCACAACAAACATTCATTCTACCTGATAACTCATTAAAGCGTTTAAGCCATCCTTACCACATGATCTGTTCTCCGTAGAGATCATATAGTAGACACAGTAGTTGTAGGTCTGTATCCTTTCCATGCCACAGAGGACATGTACCCACCATTCCTGATATTTTTCCAGTTAGTGGTCCTCCCTTGAACCAAAAGTTAGATGCATAGTAGATTTCTCTAATAGCATAAAACTTTATGGTAGGATTAGAATAACACAATATCAGAATGCCTTCAAGCCCATTTTACAAGCCGTGTCTTTGATCAGCTGGCGTTTGAGGTCCTTTGTGAACAGATCTTCCAGGTTCTCCTGACTCTGAACATCAATCACTATAATGACCCCTCTCTTGATGAGATCGTTCACTGTCCTGTGCTTTAATCGCACAGTTCTCTTCTTTCCGTTTAAAAGATCATTTGATGCCACTGCCGCAGTCGCCTGGTTGTCGCAGTATATTGAAATCGTCGGTATCTGTGTCCCAACTACTGGACGATCATAATGAGCTCCTGAAGCCAATTTGCTTCTTCCGCTGCAGAATCAAGTGCAAAGAACTCAGATTCCTTGGAGGAACGAGATAGCATAGTCTGCTTCTTCGACTTCCACGATATAACAGCTCCACCCATTATAAAAATAAATCCAACTGTGGATCTCTCGCTCTCCACCTCTTAGCACAAGCTGGCATCACTGAAGCCTTCTACTACTTGCGGATCTCCGCTGTAGTGCAGTACGTATATCTGAGTTTTTTTGAGATATCTCATTACCCATTTTACAGCTTTTCCGTGCTCAACGTATGGGTTGCTCGTGAACCGACTCAATATTCCTACGGCGAAAGCTATGTCAGGCCTAGTGGCAGTAGTAGCGTACATCAAACTTTCGATGACACTTGCATACTCCAGCTGCCTAACGCTTTTCCTCGAATTAGGCTTCAGCTTTATATCACACCTATACGGCGTATCGATCACTGGAAGATCCTGATACCCATAGCGTGTGCATCTTCTCAATATAATGAGACTGTGGCAGTGCTAGTCCAGTGTCTGTCCAGATGATCTTGATGCCTAAGATCACATCAGCTTCCCCCAAGTCCTTCATACTAAACTTGGTCGAGATGAACTTCTTCGTCTCCGTGACACAGCCCATATCCGTACTTAGGATCAGCATGTCGTCCACGTACAGAAAAATGATTACACCTCTTCCATCAGCGAACTTTGTGTAAACACACTTGTCCGTCTCACTGACCCTGTAGCCATTTGACCTTATGACCTTGTTAAACTTCTTATGCCATATTTTGGGAGCCTGTTTAAGACCGTACAAGGATTTTACCAACTTGCAGACTTTGTCTTCAAGACCCTTGACGACAAATCCCTCTGGCTGCTGCATGTAAATCTCTTTGGTCAGCTCGTCATTCAGGAAAGCTGTTTTTACATCCATATGATGTATCACCAACTTATGTATTGCTGCGAGAGCAATTAACATTCTAATGGTGGTCATCTGGGCTACTGGAGCATACGTGTCGAAGTAGTCGATCCCCTGCTTCTGAGAAAACCCCTTGGCTACTAGCCTAGTCTTGAACTTGTCAATAGTTCCATCTGCTTTCATCTTCTTCTTGAAGATCCATCTGGTTCAAGTGTTGTCTCTTGTACAACAACTTCTTCTTGAACTACATTCTCATTGGAAACTTTAATTTCCTGCTCACCCTCATTATTCTTCGGAATATCCGCAAGAATAATATTCTTGTGCCTCGCAAATTTATCTTCAAAATATTCTGCGTCACGAGATTCAATGATATAATTTGATTCAATACCAAAAAATCTTCGAGCATCACTCTTCTCAGCATAACCCAAGAAGATCGTCTTCGTAGTCATTGTCCTGAGCTTCTGAATCTTCTAATTTGGGAGCTTCACATATGCCAGACACCCCCACACTCGAATGACATTTAAGTTAGGTCTGACTTTGAACCAGATTTCATGAGGAGTGACGTCCGAAGTTGTATGCGGCATTCTATTCAGAATAAAAGTGGCCGTCAATGCAGCTTCTTTCCAGTAGCATTTTGGAAGACCCGTTCAACAACATTGAGTTTATCATTTCTGTCAACGTTCTGTTCTTCCTTTCTGCTACTCCGTTAGATTGAGGAGAATACAGAGCAGTAGTCTCATTGATAATTTCATGTTCTTTACAGAACGATGCGAATTCGTGAGACCGATACTCTCCGCCTCGATCACTTCTTATTCTCTTAAGTTGTTGTCCAGTTTGCCGTTCAGCCTCGGCCCTGAACTCTTTGAACTTCTCGAACGCTTCGTCTTTAGCCTTAAGCAAGTAGATGAACACGTATTTTAAGAAGTCACCAATGGAGGTTATGAAATACTTCATCCCGACTTTTGTAGAGAACTGTTTGAAGTCAAAGATATCGGAGTGTACCAACTCCAGAAGATATGTGCTTCAATTAACTCGAGAAAAGGGTTTCCTTGTGATCTTCATCTGAGCACACACTTCACATTTCTCTATCTTACTCCCACATTTGGAGATAAGTCCTAGACTAGACATTATGTTTATTCTTTTACAATGAACATGTCCTAGTCTATTATGCCACAACTCAAGAGTATAATCAGAATGAGTGATTGCATTAATTATATTAAACTGATTTACAAGCTGAAGTTTAAACATTCCTTCGGTATAAAATGCTTTTTCGAAGTATGTTCCTTTTATGGACATCACTATCTGGCCAGCATTGATGTCCATCCTTAGGCCTGCGTTACAGAGTAGACCTCCAGAGATCAGGTTCTTTACGATAGTAGGTACATGCTTCACATCTTGATCAAGCGTCAGAGACTTTCCTGAAGTCAGCTTCAACACCACCGTCCCGATCCCTTGCACTTCAGCTTGTGCCTGGTTCGCCACCATAACAACTTTAGAAGTTGGTGTGTATGTGATAAACCATTCCTTGCTTAAGCAGACATGACAGGTGGCACCAGTGTCTACCCACTAGTCAGAATCAGCCCTCACCGCAGTGACCTAAGCAATCATAGAAATTACGTTAGTAATCATGGAAACCTTACTAGGCTCACCTTGCTCTGATTGCTTGGACTTGGATTTGCATTCACTCTTGAAGTGGCCCTTTTTGCCACATTTGAAGCAAGCCAGATGGAACTTTGGCTTTGTTGCTTGAAAGAAGTCTCCTTCACTTTCAGATTATTGAGGTCATTCTTCTTGTTGTGGGAAGCCGCCTGCTTTTCCTTGGATTTTTTCGTGTAGACCAAATTGGCGTTAGCCATCTGTTTGGACAGAGCGTCCACCTTCAGTTGAGCTCTCATCTGGTCCTCAATATAGATTTCTTGCAGGAGATCTTCCAGATTGATCTCCAGTTTTTTCCTATGCATGTTCGCATAGAACTTGCTCCATCCTGGCGGAAGCTTGGAGACGATCCCTCTAACAACGAACTTGTCATTGAGGGGCATCCCCTCATCTTCCAATTTTTGACGCAACTTCAGGAACACTTTCACCTGAGATAGCATCATCTTCTCGTCTTCTAAGAGCCATTTGTTATATTTCTCTACAATAAATATCTTGCTCCTATTTTTATCATCTTCATACAATTTCTCCAGAGACGCCATCTCTGGTAATAGTCTTCTTAGAGTAAGATTCTGCTAGGGAGTCCTACATAGCATTAAGGATTAGAAGCCTACAGAGACTATTTTTCCTTCTCCATTTGGTCTGATTTTTAGTAGCAGCAGTAATTGCGGCTGCAGACCCAGTTTCTGGAACATTTGGTTCTTTTTCAGTTAACACGTGGTCAACTTCCGCAAGTTGAAGATTAAGGCTAACCTTCCTCTTCCAGATTTTGTAGTGCTCTCCATCGAATTTTCTAACTTGTTAAAGTTGCAATTGATGAGAGCAGCACGAGATCGTTTTCCATCTTTGTAGAATCTAGCTTTGAGATTGTTGCTACCGGGGCATGAGTTTTCGATGAAAAACTGATTTATGCAATACTTCGAAGAAGGTGCACGACAGAGATCCTGAAAGATTCCGAGAAACGAAATCAATTGTAAGACTTCGAAGAAGGCACAAAAGATTTTGTAGTAGCAGCGATGAAATTCCACTAACAGTTCCCGATTAGATCAAAAATGTACTCGTTCAGAACGAGTTGCAAGTGGATGAACAGAACATGAAATGGACGGAATGAGGAAACAACCTACTGGGTAAATGATCACTGGTGCTCAAAGCTAGATTCGCCCCACACGATCAGCTTCCAGGAATCATCAAGTTCGACAAAGAACTTTGGAACACTCTGCTCTACTGACTCCTCGAATGGCGCATACTCGCTTTGTTTCTCTCTTCTCTGCTCTTAACTCTGGCAAATTTTTGTATGAAAATTATGAACTGTGTACTGAGAGAGAGAGAGAGAGAGAGAGAAAGAGAGAGAGAGAGAGAGAGGAGAGAAACATACATAGGTGCGCGCAGTAACCGCCCGATATACGAAAAGTTCGGGACGTGGAAAAAAATATCCCAGAATGTTACGTAACCGTTCAAATCGTGCACATACATGACTGCGCCAATTGGCGCACAACGCATGCCATCTGCGCGACCTGCGCCAATTGTGCCAACTGCGCCGGTGCGCACCTGCGCACAACGCACACTGTGCACAAACAGTCACGCCAACTGCAACGTCAACTGTCGTGCCACCAGGCAGCACTATCTGGCCGTGCCAACTGGTACGCCATCTGGCCACGCGATCAGGCCGCGCCATCTGGTCACGCCAACTAGCGGGGCATCTGGCCGCACGATTGGGTAGCATGTACAGGCGCACGAACGGCTGCACAGAGGCTTGTGCAACGAGCGCAACTTAAGTGCACAACACGTACTACGCAAACCGTCGTGCCAACTGTAGCGTCAACTGCCGTGCCATCTGGCCGCGCCAATGCTGACGTGCTAGGTGCAAAGTGCGCCAACAAAACACCACATTACTCTTCATGAGCCCGAGTCCGAGTTGCTAAGGGCTTAGCTCCAAAGGAATAAATTCCAAGAGCATCAAAAAGCATTAATGCTTCATTTGTTGAGTTAGCATTTTTTCCAATAGAAAAATACCCCCACATGGCACACCCATGTGCCTATCCACACCTCATGTGCTTCTCTCTCATACAAGAAAAGCTATATATGGAGATACTACTCATTTGGCCTAGGCAATGTGGGACTATTATTTCTAGTGCAAAGGCCAAAACCAACAACAAAAGTTTCAGCTCATCTCCAAAAATTTCACTCCTCCATTGACCTCCTGACCCGTGGCCGAGTCTGCAACGGAGATGATGGCTTGCTTCCAGGCCTGGAGAGCAATGTAGGCGTCGTCGAGCTTGGAGCTAGGGAAGGAGAAGGTAGGGTCCACCTGGACGGCTTCAGACTCGGAGCGGATGGAGCGGAGCTGGCGGATAGATCCAGCCTAGGCATCGGTGAGGCCATGAGAGGAGAAAGCGGATGCGTATCCGGATCCGACAAGGAGCAAGGAGAGGGAAAAGTGTAGGAGAAGGAGGAGCTTTAGCGGGTTCGGATCCGTCAATTCATTCTTGTGAGGAGAATGAAGAACTTGCATTGGCAACAACTATCAGCTTGGAGCGAAGATGGACGGTGCTAATTTCTTCTCTGGAATCAAATACTAAAAAGTAGGCTACTGTGAATTTTTCTTTTTCTTTCTTTTACATATGCTTTGTTGTTATCTTTTTTTGCTGTTGTTGGGGAACTAGGAAGATTTATTGATCATTCAATGAGTTATGTAATACACTTCCATTTGGAGGGGAGGAGTCATAAATACAATCATGAGGGGAAGAGAAGAAAGCATCAGAAGTCATTCTTAGAGAGAATTTAGCTAGATTGTGTGAAACCCACAAATTTTAGACTATATTTTAAATGTGATTTTATTAATTAATTGTGAAAATTATTTCCAAAATAATTTACTTGGAATTTTGGTTGTCAGGCCAGACCCAGACCCAAATAAATAAATAAATAAATATATATATATATATATATATATATATAAAATATATATATATATATATATATATATATATATATATATATATATATATATATATATATATATATATATATATATATATTTCTTAAATTAATATTTTATTTTAAATGATGGTTATAATTTTTCTAAGAAATTATTTTCATATTTGATAGCCCAAACATTTTTAGCCCACAACTTAATAAATTGAATTGGTCCTAAAGCACAAATATTAAGCCTTAGGCCCATAACCATACCCAATACCAGTTGGCAAAACCCAATAGCCCAATAGCATTTAACCCATTAGCTTTTCCTACAACAACCATAGGAATGTATTAGATCCATTCATTTAGTTTGGAGTGAATAGAAACCATTCATTAGTTTCCTTAACCCATTCATTAGCTTTGAGGAGAGAGAGTTTTAACTCTCTGTTATTTAGAGCTTTTGGTAACCGAAGGACCCTTGGTTCCTTCTCCGACCAACGGCTGACCTCTGGCTTTCCTTCAAACGCCGGCCATGAATGGCCATGGTGTCCGTTCATATCCTCCCCTGTGGTAACTCCCTTCCTTCCTATATAAACCCATCTTTTCTCCAACCATTCTCCACACCAAACCATTCTTTTTTTCCCCCAAATCTTCTCTTGCCCTAGTTTTTCCCCAAAACTTTTCCGACGATCCCCAGCCCGGCGCCCCTTTCCAGCCGCTGCCGTCCCCGGCAGCCCCGATCCGCGCGCGCGTAGCCCCGTCCCGAGTGGCCAGTACCTGCGTGTGCTTTCGGCGTGGTTCGATTCCGATTCCGAGTTCGTTTTTGCGGATTCGCGTGTCCCGAGTCCGAGGCAACCCTTCGGATTCCGTCGATTTGAGTAATTTTTGAATAGTCACAGTAGTTCGTCTCTCCCGTGTCTATGATGAGATTTGGTCCACAAATTTTCTTCGGAAATTCGGTTTTCGGTTACGTGCTTGGTTCCGGGAATTGTCGAAACCACTGTTGGATTTGTTTTCTGTGGTTTTTCATAGTTCTGTTAGTTTTCGGGTTTTCCGAGAACTTTTCGGAAGTGTTCTGATGGTTGGAATTATTTTGGAATTTCTTTTTCGTAATGTTTTGGAGTGGTTTCAGAATTCCGAATAGTTTCGGGTTTTCCGAATTAATACTGGGAAATGATTTGTGATTATTTATATATATAAATATTGGATTTCCCTGGTTTGGGATAATTGTAGGAAATTATGGCACACTTTCCCAGTTTTGGGTTGACCGAAAATAGAGGAAGTGCTGCCGGATTTTTTCTATAAAATTAATTATATGTTTTTTTAAAAATGATTTTCGGAATAAAAATATTATTTTGGATTTTATTTGGCGACGATCGTATTGGTCAATAGGCCATGGCTAAGTGCAAACGAAACCGGTTTCGCTCGAACATTGAGGCATTAGCTAATATGACGTTTGGACCAATATCTGAGACTCACTAATAAAGTTATTTTATTTTAAATAATTATTTTATAAATTAAATTGTAGGATAATTTTCAGGACTAACCAATCTTTTATTCTTATTTAAATTTATGTAATTGGCCTTTAAGGGCATAAGCCCATTTGTTTATTCCTGCTGTGAGAAAGTGTAATAACTTAGGTTTTATTTTATTTTCTGGATGATTTTCGGTCATGAGAACGTAGTATAAAATGATAATTATTTATTTTATTTTTAAAAAGAAAAATAATAATAAATGTTTTATCACTTAGCAGTTAAGTTGTAATTTTTAAATAGAAATTCATGTATTTCTCATTAAAAAGAAAAATCTTAGTTTTATATTTATATAATTATAAAATACCAAGTTTTTCTAAATAAAGCAATAAATACAATTTTTTTCTAGAAATTAAATATAAATTGATTACAACGCACCAATAATCGCGTTTTTGTTTGTGTTAGCCAAATAAAGATTAAAATTAATTAGGACAAAACTTAGAGATTGCAACAGCATAGTTAGCATGGCGACTTTGGAAATCTAAGGCAGACTTCTCGATTGTAGGATTTCGAAGACAAGTCTGAATTCAATCCCAGAGACATCTCAAATCCAGTCATAATCAAAGGCAAGTACATTTTTGTGGTAGTTTACAATTATTTAGTAATCGTTTTATTGCAAGTTTAAACCACGATGCAACACGAAAACTCTCTCGGAGAGCATTGACTGATTAACTGTTGGGTACTGGAGGAGTAGTGTAATGAGTATGACCACAACCAAAATAGTATAATGACTGTGTTAGTTTACCCCTCATACACACGGGAATAAGCCATATCGTATCAATAGGATACAACTGTACAACCCAATTCGGTCATATTTATTGTCTATTCACATCACAATGTTTTAACTGCTGGAAAACTATTTATTTCAAATTGTTTAAAAATACATAACTCTATTATTATTTCAATTGTTAAATTATCATGAATTGTACTTTGCTCCCTCCTGACTGGAGACTATATTTTTAGGTCCCATTGATGATGCAAAGCTACTGATTAGTAGCTATTATGATCCTGAGTTGTATCCAGTTGTGCTACTAGATGATGCTGGACTTGGAGATGACGAGTCTACTTTTTAGTTGTTGTCATTTACTATTTTCAGTTGTTGTTAATGAAAAAGACTATTTATTTTGTCAGTTGTAACTTTGTTGGACAAGTTTTTAATTATCGGAATATTAAAGTTGTGACAAGTAGTCTGTGTTGTTGATTACCTGCATGAGTGATACAGCTTACTGCCGCCGTCTCAACAACGGTGCAGGCTGGACATAATCCGATTTGACCCAAGAAATTGGGACCGGGTCGTGACAGATTGTATGCAACTCCATTGCCCGATTTACCCACAAAGAGGAATTCAATTGGGGACTGCAAAGGAAGCTCTGCTTGGATAGAGAAGATAAGATCATGGAGTCTCCATGGTATAAGCTATTTCTCGCCCTTGAAGATTCTAATAGCCGTTAAGAAATTCCTTATCTTACTGTGCATGCATATCCTTTTAAAAATGTACATTTTTGTAGTCTAAATAATAATAATAATCAAGGATATTTTTTTGTCAAATCAATACAAATAATAATAATTATTATTATATTATACTATATGTTAAACCAAACACTTGAATGTAATTGGCATTACATTGCATAGTTTAATTACATGTTCCAATCAAAACGTGGTAATGTAATTGTAATTCCATTCCATTACAAATTCAATTACATTACAAACTCAGTTCCATTACGATTACATTATAGTGAACCAAAGACAACCTAAATCTTGGAAGTACAAAGAATATTGACATGTTCCTCTTCTTTCCCATATTTTTTTTAAACAATCACAGGTTCAAGCAAGTAGACAGATTCGATTTTCTGCTGAAACTTGTATAGCTCCATCGGGCTGGTCGATGGACACTCATATTTAACCAGGCCCCAAATCAATTAAATATATCAACTTTACATACAAAGTTAAACTTGTTGTTGGTCCCAAAAAAATGTTGCGAAAGCAATACCAACTCACCTGAAGATAACAAACTCTCGTCTAACACAAGTACCAAGATAGATTCAGGGACGGCCCTAGCCCAGGGCAGGCTGGATGATGGTCCAGGACCTAATGACTAAAAGGGCACCAACATGGACGTATTTACTAGGATGTACCATGGGTCATTTTTAACTCAAAAGAGTTGTCTTATAGTTTTTATCATATTAAACTTGTACATTAGAAGTGCTTAGTTCAATTCTCAGCACAAGCAATTTTTTTAATTTTATTTTAGTTGGTTATTTTTTCACATTATGTGCCCATTTCAGGAGTTTGCCTTGGCCTTCATGGCTTTAGGGATGACCCTGGATAGATCAAACACAATATATGTTCGGTGACTACGTCACCTGGATAATTCACAATCTATATATCTCAAAATATAAGACTGGTTATAATATATGTTAAACTTTTTGTTCCAAAGTTCAACCCCTCACTAATCTCAAGAAAAAAAGAAGAAGATAATAATGAAATCGTTTACCCAACCTTGTGACGATCTTCATGAACGAAAAAGACAACTCCAACAGATCTTCTTTTCAGACTATCTCAAAAGACGGCTCTAAGAGTAAAGTACGATTTTTTTAAAAAAATTGTGGACTTGCTCTCTTGAATCTCTTCCTTGAGCTTCTTCTTGGCAACCCCCTCAACCACCCTAAATATGTTAAGAAATCTAATTTAGGGTTTAGAAAAACCCTAAAATAGATCCAACATTAATCATGTCCATCCGGATTTGATCACACGGTCAAAACATGCTAACTTTGGCCCACGTCTGACCCAAATCCCGACATGCAGTATGCAATGTTGTAAAAATCGCTAGGCGAACTCGGTGCGGCGGAGGTCCGCCTAGCGCCTAGCCCGCCTAGCCGGCGGCTAGGCGCCGCCTAGAATTTTTTTTTTTAAAAATTTTGAAAATTTTGAAATTTGAAATTTGAAATTTTAATGTTCTAAAATCCAAATACTATCTTAAAACCCAAACAAATATCCAAAATACAACTAAAAATAAACAAAATAAAAAAAATTCAAAAATCCACCGCCTAGGGGCGCCTAGGGCCCGCCTAGGCCCGCCTAGGCCCACCTACGGCCGCCTAGGGCCCGCCTAGCCGCCTAGCCCACCGCCTAGGGGGTTTTCGGTGCGGTGGGCCGGCACCTAGCGCCTAGGCGGGCGCCTAGGCCAATTTTTAGAACACTGGCGGTATGTCGCGGTATACTGCCAGACCCTCAAAATTGGGTTTTGGAATGAACTATTCAAATGCTATACAGACACCAGTTTACCGTCGGTATATCGTTGCTAGTGTTTTGGCTTAGCTCGAGCTCCGTTTCAGCTACCAATCCTTCATCGTCTTTGCCACAACTCTCGTCCACGCTTCACAACGCCAAGATTGTCATTCCACACACGTCGAATCGAGGCTGGAACCCCAACAAACTCTCCTTCAAGTCTGATGAGAGGTATTGATCCCATGGCTCCTCAACTGAACTCCATACTTGTCATTCTACGACAGAGTTCATGCTTCCCATAATCATGGGTCTCAAATCTCTTGGACTATTTTACATCTTCCTTCATCTCTACCTCCTCGATGACCATGTTGACACTAGCGGCCAAGCATAGCACCTCCCTGACAACTAGGATCTCGTCGACATCAATAACTCATCCAAGAGCGAAGTCCATAACCATCAGCCTCACCGTAAGTCTTGGCTGACTGTCCTCGACTTCTATCTTCTACTGGAATGTGCTTCCGTTTCGTCGAGCTTCTTCACCATTTGTCACGCCCCAGAACCAGAATACTGGAGAGCGGGGGCAGACATAGCCAGCTACGTATAATGAAATGGGATCCACTCCACTATACGGTCACGACTGTCTAGATATATGAGGGTTTATCTACAAGCCATCAGTCTCTTAAGGTCAATAAGAAACCTAGTGTCTCAATCACAAGCAAGTAAATAGAGTTACAAGATATAAGATCACCAAATATACAATAGTAAGGCGTCCCAAACATTACATATCCAGCTGATCATGAAGCTAGTCATTACAAAATGTGAGGACTAGCAAGAGTTTTAGTCATACATGATCAACCCTAGGTTGCCAATCATGTTACAGCCCGTAGGCAGACAGTAAGTAAAAATGTACACGAGCTAACACTGGCTCGACGGCTAAACGCCTCAAAAGAATAATTTTACAATAGAGTGGGAGAGCAAAAATAAACCCACTCGTTGCCCTGGTTACGCCTGGTGTTCACCATCGGGCTGGAAAACCGGTAGATCCTCTGGAGCTGCTCTGGTATCTGGCCATACAAAACCGGCTGGGTCAGATCCCAGAAAGAGCAAGTGCCACAAAGGAGGCTTCACTTAGAAACTAAAACCAGCAATCAGCACAAGAGTAATAATATATAATAAAAGACAATAATTAAAGAAAATAGGACATGCGATATACGATGAGATAACCATGGAACTATTCAGATAGCCAGGTTACAACCCGTAAACCAAACAAGGACCGGGGTTGTAACCCTTCGTCTGAACAGAACTTGGATTCTTCCACCATTTATCGGCAGGATAAATATAAGAAATCAGGACATGTAACAATCTTGTACAGGATCAAGACAAGACTAGACTGATTGAACTTCATCCAACATTTCACGGCCAAGCAAGAAGTACGGCTTGATACTTTAACTAACTAGGGTTATCACAGGCCTAATTACTAGCAAGATGCAGCGAGATTATTCCACAGCCACAAGCCCTACAGACCATCCAGGCTATCCGGACGCAATTAGGGTTGAATTCAAGTGGGTACATCGTCCAGGAAACACATGTACCCTTAGGTGACTTAGAGGGTGCAACACATGACAGTGTGCTGGAAATGTGCCCTACTCGACGGCAGGCTACAGATCCTAAGTGGGGCGCCTAGATAACGGGATTGCCTGTAGCTGGAAAATGTCTTTATGACTACTGGATTTATTCTAGTGGTTAATCTTAGTTGATTTCAGTGGGTGCCCCTGACCGTGGTACTCAGGGGTCCCCATCCTAGACATGATGTAAGACAAGACGGGTTCATTTGCACAAGCACAATCGTCCACGGTGTCCAGGTCATCAATCTTGTCATGTCGTGTTAGCCGTCGCAACAGCATTTCAAGGAATATCATGTCAGGTTTATCATGTCAAGAGTGCGCCACGGCGGGCCACTATCAAGATTTATCATGCCAAGTTATCATGTCAAATTTGTCAGGTCAAGTTATCATGTCGGGAGTGCACCACGGCGGGTCACTATCAAGTCATACCAATTATCAAGGAGTAGAGAAACTTGCACAATTAAATAATAATATATTAATAATATATATATTCTTGAAGCCAAGGAGAAACTCTACAACTTTTATGTTGGGAGTGGAAAGAATTTCGGACCACAATTCACGCAAATAAGATATTTAAACAATCAAAGTGGGACCCATGCGGTCCAAAAGTGGGAGAACAAACATACGGTCAAAGAGAGTGGGAGGCCACCCATGCGGTCAGCCAAAGCATATGCGGCCATAAAATAGTTGAAAGGGGCCATGCGGCCAAGAGTGGGAGGGACCCCATGCGGCCAGGAAACAATAAGTATGCCATAAAATCAAATAAGACAAAAGACAGTGGGACCCTCATTAAATGCAACTCCCACTTTAGCAAGCAAGTCAACTAAAGGAAGCTATGTGGGACCCCCCCCACAATTAATGCAATAAGAAGTGGTACACGTGAACCCTTTAATTAATGGTTCACGTGGCCAAAATATTAAATAGTGGGAGAGGGATTCCATGCAAATAATAATATTATTTAATGGCCAGAGGCCATGCGGCTCTGCATCAAGTAATTATGAGTGTTGTAAATGTCCATGCGGCTCACCCTCACGTTGCTTGCATGAAAGTACAAACAAGCAACTAATTATTAAATAATTTTTCATATGCGGCTCACTGGAGAATGCATTGCAAATATAGTAAAGAAAACAAAAGTATCCAAGAAAAGCCGTATGCGGCTAGCTTGGAAAAGTATAAAACAAATGCATTAGGAATTGCATTCCATGCATTAAGTAAAGCCTACTCCATTCCTATGCGGCTAAGTTTAGGAAAGTAGTAAAAAGTATTAATCAATGCATTAATCAACTACTTTTAATAAAATGCTTTAAACAAAAGCACTTTCCAGGATGTGCCTATAAAGAAAGTATTTAATCAATGCATTTGACAAATGCATTTTAATAAAGGCATTACAGAATATGCATTAGAGAATGTGTTTTGAAGAACGTGCATTTGCATTAACCATTTCATTAATAAATGTAGTAAGGAATACATGCGGCTATGCACATTCTTTAATGCGCTAAGCATTTACAAGGCCTTCATGCGGCTGATGCGCATTGAGTATGGATTCCTCATGCGGCTAGGCTACTGTAGGGGCACTACAATAATAATATATTTCTTGCTCAAAGTTGTATGCATGCACGTATTTAATCAAAACAACTGCATGCAACTAATATATATGCTTGGCCATGCGGTCAGGAAACTGTATACATGCATGCGTTGGCTATATGCGGCTAGCCCAAGCAAGGTAATTAATTAGATGGCCATGCAATTAATGCATGCCAGCAATTGATAAAAGTGGCCAAAGTAATAAATTAATGCTCATGTGGCTACATCGTCCATGCGGCAGGGAAGAACACTTGCCACATGAAATAGTCATGTGGTCAAGTACTGTTCTTCTCCTCCACTTTCCGAGGAGAAGAACACCATGGAGCCATCAAAACTTGGAAATAACGAGGTTAAACAGATCAAACCCAAGAAAATCCGAAAATACCACAAAACTAGATTTACAAGAATTTAACCATGGAAATGAAAAATGCTAAGTACTAAAGTGGGTTAGAAACACATGAGAGAGACAATGGAACAATAAAAATGGGGTTCCTCCATGAAGCAAGATGCACTTGCCTAAGCTCTCCACTCTCTCCTGGTAGGTGAAGAGTAAAGATGGAGAAGAAGAAATGAGTAATAATGGAAGAGAGAGAGTGGGATAGATATTTATGGTGGAAGTGGTGGTAGGTGGGAGTGGTTCTCCACATAAAACCAAACCAACCCACTAAACCGAACCAAACCAAGCCAATGCAATCCCATGATAAACCATGCTAATGCAACATACAAAATAAAAACCCAAGGCTAACTAATTATGACAAACCAAAAAAATACGAGCCCAAAATACGTACACGTATTCCCAATACGTAATACGAACTACGGGCATTACAACTCTACCCACCTTAAAAGAATTTCGTCCTCGGAATTTAATCAAGAGGCTAGAGTGGCAAAGACAAGCTATACTAATCACAGGCAAGCTATACTAAGCAATCAATCATGCAATCATGTATGTAAGCAAGGAAATCGAAGGCACGAGAAAGAGGAAAGATATCCTGCTAGGAACCTCTCTGCCGGTTCTGGATCTGAGCATGGACCTGGGCATACTGCTGGGGTCTTTGTAGCTGGAAGGCTAGGGCCTGAGGCGGTAATGGCCTCGGAGGCTGGTACTGCTGCTGAAACACTTGGGCCTGAGGCGGCAATGGCCTCGGCAATGGATACTACTGTTGCTGCTAGACTGGGGCTGGTCCCCTTACCGAGGGACTAGTCTGGGCCGATGATGAACTGGCCCTATTCGGACAGGACCCTATCTTGTGGTCCGGTGCTCCACAAGCCAAGCACAATCCCTGAGCCCTGCGACACTCTGAAACAACGTGTCCTGGCTTTCCACAATGAGTGCAGCCCATTGCGGAAGACTGCTTCGGTTTCTGCTGCTGAGGGGACGTGACCGACGTCACTGAGGCCGCCTGCCTCGGAGTTCCAATTGTCAAAGCCCTAGCTGTCGGGGCTGGTGCTGTCGACTGGGTCATCTGGCCGTGAGATCGCTTCCGACCTCCGGTCCTGTCCACGATCCTGTGGGAGGTATACTCGTGCCTCCTAGCTGCTCCCAGGACTGCATCATAAGTCTGATGCTCGAACTGCTCAACTGCCAATAAAATCTCTAGGTGAAGCCCCTGCTGGAACCGCTGGGCTCTATCATACTCGGTTGCCACCAAAGTAGGAGCAAACCGACTAAGCCTCGAAAACTCGGCCGCATATCCGTCGACCGTTCTGCCTCCTTGCTTCAGATTGGTGAACTTGGTCTGTAGATCGTACCGAGCCACCTCATCGAAGTACTTCGTCTGGAATCTCTCTCTGAATAGTGCCCATGGAATAGGGGCCACTAATCCAACGGCCTGAGCTGCCCACCAGCTGCGGGCAAGATCCAATAACTGTAGGTGCACCACGGCCACCTTCTCATTCTCGGGCGTCTTCGCTGCCTCTAGAATCACTTCTGTGTCCTGAAGCCAAGCATCTGCGGTGATAGCATCTTCGCTGCCGTCGAAGAATGGAGGGTTCAGGCGCTTGAAACTGTTCGTTGTACGGTTTCTATGATCTCTACCTCTGTTCAGAGCATCTGCCACTGCCTGTTGCAAGGTGTCTCCTCGGCGATCTTGGGAAGCCAACAATGATCTGATGAGACCCACCAAAGTGCCATCATCAGGCTCTGCAGGCTGGACTGGCTGAACTGGCGGCTCTCCTCCAGTAGGTACGACTCGGGAGGCTGCTCCTGAGTACTGGACCTGATCTTCTGGTTGCTGCTGGTCCACGGGAGGTGATCCGCCTTGCTGATCGGCAGGTCCAGGTTCAATGCCGCTGAAGAAGACGACATGGAAACAATAAGGAAGGACCAGGATAGATCAACGATTACAAGCATGTGATCAGGACAAGAATTTCAGGAATCAAGAGGATACGAGCAGAGATCAAGGGCGAATACTGATTGAGACATCTATCCGGTAAACCCTCACATATCTTGATTTATAAGACCTGCATGGGCCACCACTCCATTGGATGAACCAACCAAGTGACGGTGTGGTTCCATCGAGATTCAAGCTCCTGAACTTAAACGCCTTCGTATCCAATACTGAAGTTCCCCGTACACCTGCATCCGTGAGCAGAACATCATGCACTGTGCAGGCTATTGATGACCCACAGCTCTCCCTAAATTGTGCAAATATAGATGTACATGTCTCAGCTTGAATTTACTACTCCTTGATTTCCTTCTTGGCTTCGAACTGCTAAAACAGATGTTGTTCCATTAAGTTTTGCCAAACCACCTATCACTAAATCGGATTCATAAAGCAACCTCCATCTGGAGAACGACAAGCTGTCATGAGACCGACAGACTGATCGTCAATCTTTAACGCACCTCCATCCGTCGCTTTGTCTTGATGAATCAAATCCTCCTTATCACTCAAATCATCTTGAAGACTCCCCTCATCAAGTTTTCAACGATCTACAAACTTCTATCGAATATCTCTTGAGCCTCCATTCGATGTATGCGACCTATATGTACACATCATCGGCTTAAGCATGTACATACCACAACATATATCTCCTAGAGCCAATAGTTGGGAACCTTTCGTAAGCTTCCAATTTTTCTCCCTAAACATATTGCGACATCCATCATCTACCAGCTTTCCGACCGATACCAAGTTGTAGTGCAAACTCGGCACGTGACGAACCATTTTGAGAGCGAGCCTCTCGCTTGACTCTGTTGTCAAGTGTACGTCACTTATACCTACAATTGCAGTCGTCCCCTTGTCGTCCATATTCATACGTCCAAACCTCTCGCTTCGGTATGACGTGAAGATTCTCCTCTATAGAGTGGCGTAATGTGACGTCCCCGTGTCTAATATCTAATCACTATCATGACACATGCCACAAGATTTCTTTGTGTCGGTTGCTGCGACGATAAAATCTTCCATAGCCGTAAAATCTTCTGATCATCCTTGCCTTTAGCCTTCTCATTTTTGAGTTTCATGTAGTCCTGTTTAAAATGGCCTTTTTGGCTACACTAATAACAATCCTCCTTGCAGTCCACCCTCGCAAGATTTTGAGAACTCTTCTTTGTTCTCGACTATGACCTAAGTCTTCCCTTTCCGTTGGAAGCTACCTAAGCGGACTCTGGCAAAGATTTTGTCTGTTTATGCTAGATCTCCTCATTCAGCAAACTACTTTTGCCTGCTTATATCATGCAACTCCATCAGGCACAGAGTTACTCACATACACCACTATCGTCTCCCATCCATCCGACAGAGAACTCGAAAGCAGTAAGAACTAAAGCTTATCATCAATTATCATGTCAATCGCCGACAGTTGATTGATGATACCCTGAAGCTCATTCAAATGTTGTTCAAATGAGGCACCCTATGTGTACTTCGAGTAGACGAGTTGACGAATTAGAAATGCCTTGTTGCCAGCCGTCTTTCGTTTGTACAACGAATATAGCTTCATGCTTTTGTCGAACTCTCCATGGGCATATGGTGAAACACTGAATCGTCTAGCCATTGACAGATGAATCCAACATCCTTTCGATCAAATCTCTTTCAGCCATCAACATATTTTTCTGATAGCTTGACGTTGTTGCCCTCCAACAGACCATGCAAAATTTTACATCAGAGTAGATTCTCCATCCTTGTTTTCTAGATCGTCCAGTTCCCCCTGTGAGGGTAACCATACGTGTGTTCATCTACTCTGTAGACATGGTTGCATATTTTTTCTCAAAAATCTAAGAGATCTGATACCAATTGTTGGTCCCAAAAAATATTGCAAAAACGATGCCAACCACCTGAAGATAACAAATTTTCATCTAACACAAGCACCAAAATAGATCAGTATATGTTTGGTGACTATGTCAACTGGACAAATTTTAATCTATATATCTCAAAATACAAGATTGATTATAATATATGCTGATCTTTTTGCCCCTCTCAATAAAGAAGAAGAAGATTACGATGAAATCATTCACCCAACCCTATGATTTCATCGAGATGACTCCCCAAACAGATCTTCTCATCAGAATAGCTCAAAAGATGAGCCCTAAGAGCATAGTATATACTTTTTCTTCGATTTCTGTAGACTTGCTCACTCGAATCTCTCCATTGAGCTTCTTCTTGAAAATTTCCCTGACCACCTTAAATAGGTTATGAAACCTAATTTAGGGTTTAGGAAAATCCCAAAAAAGCTCCAACATTAATCTTGACCATCCATATTTGATCACACGGTCAAAACATTATGACTTTGGTCCACGTCTGACCAAAATTCTGACATGCGGTAAGTCGCGGTACACCGCCAGACCCTCGAAATTAGATTCTAGAACGAACTGTCCAAAATTCAATCGGTATACCACCAGACCCTCGAAATTGGATTTTGGAACGAGCTGTCCAAAATTTGATATACCGTCAGTATACTGCCACTGGTATACCGCTGTTGCTGTTTGGCTCAGTTCGAGCCCATGTTCAGCCACCGATCCTCCGTCGTCTTTGTCGCAACTTCCGTCGACGCTTCACGACGTCCAGACGGTTCTTCCACACACCTCGAATCGAGTCTGGAACCCCAACACTTGCACAGTTTCGGGAACCTGTAACCTTATTGCATACCGACAAGTCTTGTAGGTTAACTAAACCAATTGGCCATTGGTTGCTTTCATGTTCCCACCCACTTTTTCTTTCAATTTCTCTACTCTTTACATAAAGAACAATGGATAGGAATTGCTATTTTCCTAAGAAAGTAAAACAACAAAGAATTGATTTCCTTTCCTTTCTGCGAACCAAGCGAAGCCGCCCTTTCAAGTTCAAGAAGAGTAAGCACATGGCAACCTAAAGAGGTTTTGGCTTCTTCTACAGTTTAAGTATCATCAGAAGATGGCTTAGGATTGGAATATAGAAAGGTTTGGCATTCCAAACTTCTCCTCTAATCTCTTACCAATAACAGGACTACTTCTTCTTCTTCTTCTTCATCTTCTTCTCGGAGTTATCGGCCTCATTCTAATGGGAATCCACATGAGCTTTCTCAATAAATCAAGTAAGAATTAATCGTACGTTAACAAGGGAGACACCGGCATCAGTTTTGGCGTGTCTTAGTGTATTTTTTGGAGTGTTTATGTAAAGATTTCGTAGATTTTTCTATCAAGTTGATCTTTGTTCTTCTTCTTCTTTAGGATGGCCTCGGAAGCAATTGCTCTCCACAGAGGAAGTCTTGGACCAGTTCGTCGCGTCCGACATCCGAACCTTCGAAGATTTTCAGATTGCATTCCTTCATTTCTTCATGTACTAAACTTTCTTTTGAATCTCTTCTGTGTAGCTTGTTCTCGGCATTAGCTGAACAATGTGCTTCGGTGGAGGCTTGTGAAATGATCTTATATATAGGCAAATGTTAAAGGCCACCCCCTTTTTACTAAGGGCCACCAACTTAAAACTTTAAAAAAATTACAAGTTTGCCATTTGGAAAACACTAAGGGCCACCCTCTCCTGTCAATCGAGGACTGCAGGACTTGTCTGCAGTCCAAAGTGAAGACGGGACTGCAGGCAAGGCCTGCAGTCCTCGATTGAATTTTTTTTTTTTTTTTTTTACCTACAGTGACTGCAGGACTTGCCTGCAGTCCAAAGTAAAGACAGGACTGCAGGCAAGGCCTGCAGTCCGCCTTCCCCGCGAACGATCCGCGGCTTCTGTTCAACGAAAGGGGGTCTCACCGGCGAGGGAGGGGAGCTAGGGGGGCTGCGGCGGTGGGAGGGAGGCGGAGGGAGGAGGGGGGGGGGGGGGGGGGGGGGGGGGGGCTGCGGCGGGGGGAGGGAGGCGGAGGGGGAGGGGCTGCGGCGGAGCAGCAAGGAGCAGCAACAGCTGCGTTTGCAGCAGCAGCAGCAGGCGGCTGCACCCTCGCACGGCTCGTCCCGCCTGGTGCCGCTCCACCAGAGCCGGCGCCCAACTCCGGACCCCCATCGCCTTCCGCCGGAGCTACTCCAGCCGCCCACAGTGAGCCTCTCTTTTCCCCCTTCCTCCCCTTCCTCTCTTTTCTCCCGACGCCTCCGGCGTCTCGAAGGCCTACCACTTCGGCATCACGGTCAGAGAATGCGACCTGGTCGCCGTCCGGAGCTGCGTCGAGCTCGAGCAGGAGGGTTGCCCTTAGTAAAACTTGTTCAACTTTGGTTGCTCTTAGTAAAAAAAAAAAAATTTATGGTTGCCTTAGTAGGAGGGTTGCCCTTAGTAATTTGGGGGTGGCCTTTAACATTTGCCTATATATATGACCGTTGTTGGGTGCGTTTGCAGAAAGGTTAACTCGTCTCTGCCCGGTAGGCATTACAAGGCTCCACCGATCGAAAGTCTCGAGGTGAGTGAGTGAGTGAGTTTATAGCTCCATCGGGGCAAACAAAAATCCTACGAGTACTCATGAGTTCCTAATTTTTCAAGCCCGGCCATGAAAAATCTTTAGATTACATTGATATTCATCTGATTATTTGATTTTTTTTCAACCGGCTAAAGGAAAAGAAAAGTATACTTTCAGTTAGTGAAATCCATATGTCCACTATCTATATTACGAGTTTTTATCTTGATTTCTTATTCAAGTTTCTATAGTCGAATAGAATCGCAAACATAGCCGATTTTGAGGAAGTGCAATAGGTGTGACCGTAGTAGACCTCCTGAATTCATAGACCTCCAAAAATAAATTTATATATATATAATATATAATTTATATTTATTTATTTATATATAATTATATATAGAAAAAACTAGTAAAATTAAAAGCTTGGCCCATATTTAGTTATGTCATTGTTATAATTACTATTCTGCAGGTCCAACTATTTTAGGAAACTTAAAAAATACAATTATATGATAAATTATAGTTCCTATCTCTCCTCCAAAACATCTGACCTTTTTTATTTTTTCTTTCATCGAAAAAACAAACCTTCCTACATCATTTGTTCTTTTCTTTCATCGGAAAAATATTTTTTTTTCTTCTTCACTTTTAGAAACTGAAAGACATCTAGAGAAGCCTAAAATTTAATATATTTATTCTTCTTCACTATTAGAAACTGAAAAGACATCTAGAGAAGCTTGAAATTTACTTGCCACTAAATTGCCAAAATGGAGGTCTAGGGGATTGGAGGTACTGAGGTATGTAGTCATATATACAGAAGACAATTGATTGAAACTATGAGAATATTTTTGTTTTTTGTGTAGTTTAGAAAAGTTGAATTCATTATATAGAGATTATTTGAAATTTGTTATCGTCGTCTAGAAAGCACTTTAGGACATGATGACTGCTCTGATATTGATGGAGATAGATTGTTTGAGAATCTAGAAACTTTACGAGATCCTTTACCAATGGACATCCAAGCACTTTAGATATTAAATTTCATGAAGAAATTTACTTCCTTATTTACTGCAAGCATTGTTTATAAAATTCTATTGACAATACCAATTACTGTTGCATATACAGAAATAGTTTTTCTAGTTTGAAGTTACTAAAATCGTACATGTGATCAACTTTTTCACAAGAAAGATTAAATGGGATATATTTAATTTCCAAAAAAAAATGAGTTCTTAGAAAATATCGATTATGAACGATTGATTGATTATTAATTTGTATTAGAACATGGTTCTTAAAGCAAAGATGACAAAAGATGCTTTGTTAGTTTTACTTTTATTTATTTTAATCTAATATTATTTCAATTGAGAGATAGTGTAGTTAAATAAATTTTTTAGTTGATGTTAACTTTAGATAATTTAATTTCTATTTTTTTATTAGAATTTTTTTTATAGGACAATAGGCCTCCATTTTACACCGGATCTAGTTGTCCTTGATAAATCTCAGCTCCGGACTATTCAGAAGTAAATCATTATGATGTGGGATTGACATCATTCATGATCATTTCAAGTCTTATAAATGATCAAACAGTTGGATTATATATATTTCTTGTGCTCTGTGAAAATGCAGGAGTGTTATAGAGAATGGGACGTTGCTGACAAAGATGTGGAGGAAAAGAAGAAGATGGTTATTGAGCTCGTAGAGAAGCAGGCCGCCATCGATAAGACGAGCAATGATGCACTCGTCATGACGGGTCTGGTAGTCCCAACAGTCGCTATGATCCTCAAGAGGGTACTTCCTAGTGCTATATTCGTGCCATCGTGTACATTGCTGGCGCTCGCTGCTGTGAAAGCAACACAAATCCATGTGGTGAAGAAGAACACAAGTGTTTGATCAGTATGTGAGCTTTTGCAATTCTGTGTTCTTTGTTAAGAGAATGGGCTAACTTTAAAGAATTGGAAGAGTTCCTACTTTGACAAGAGGGGTTCAAATTAATTTGTGAAGATTTGGGACTATAATATAGTTGAGTTCGACTACGGAAACTCAAATAGGAACTCCCATTAAGAACTTGTAATATGGTTACTAGGACAGTGTACAAAATTTTCTATTTATGTTCTTGACTTCTTTTTTTTGTGTTTAGGCCTTTAAAAAAAATACGATGAATGGATGAGAAGTATGTAATCCAACTATTTGTCGTTGCTAAGTTTGAAAAATTAGGAACTCACGAGTTCATTCTAGGATTTTTGAATATCGTTCTGAATTGAAATTTCAAAAGGTAGCCAACTCACTTTTTGCACAAAGTAATGCAATCATTTATGTATTTTTTTTAGGAAATTTCTAAAGGCATTCTAATTTTTTACTTAGGCTAGCCTATTACTTCAGGACAACCAAGCTGATCCAATTTTTACTCAGGACAATCCAAAATTTTCTTTCCTCCATTCCATCCCTCTCCCCCTTCCCCGCCGCCAGCAACACCTCCACCGGCTCGCCGCCGTCGATATACGAGCCCGTTCCGCCAGCACCATATCCGTCCGCTCGCTGTCGCCGCCAGCACCACCTACAGGCTACAGTACTTAATTTCATACCCCTAACATCTTAATTTTCGTTCTATCTATTCTTCCCATTATTTTAATTTTGCGACGAAATTCTTCTAAGTAGGGAAGGATGTAAACCCCCGTCCAATTTCAAATATTATTATTATTAATATTATTATTTAATAATATAGTTAGTAGTATAGAATCTAGAAATTCTCTATATATGTATAAATATGGTATAAATAAGTTATGATTATTATAGGAATCTATGCTATAGTGGTACTGCTACCCGTAGAGAATACTTATTTAAATTAGGTGTATAGGCCCAACCAAGTGATGTTAAGTTCCTAGTAGTACTTAAGCACTAATCTGATGAACCAAGTTTAATATTTTTCCACTCTATAATAATTCCTAAAAACCCTATTAGTTCAGCCCACCTTGAATCTACCCTCACTCATCTGCTGCCTAATACTTTCAATTCATTTTCTCCTTCCTAACTAAATAACAGCCGAGCAACCTGTTTGAAGCCCAAGGCCCATCAGCCAAATTCCCTGCCCATGTTAGGTGCTAGGGATTTTCTTTTGGACTGGGTCGGGGGAATAACAACTGCAACACCAAACCCGAACCACCATCAGTAAATTTGAAAACATACAGTGTCGTCTCCCCCCTTTCATTCGTGCGCGTACGCTGTACCTTCGCGTCCGTTCTGCCAGTTGCAGGCGAGCCAGCCACGCGACAGACCCTGCGACCCATTCCCAGCTGGCTAGACGACCATCCTCCCCTCCCTCTCGTTATATATTGCAATGTTCCCATTCTCCAACCCTTAGAAAACCCTAGCCGCCATCATTCCGAGAACCAACCAAACCCTAGCCGGCCTCTCCCCAAACCAGATTCCCCGTCGAGAGGAGCCATCATCGACGCGAGCACGAGAATGGATTATGGAAGGGACTAGGCGAGTCGTCTGTTCTCGGCGACGAGTCGGTGACGACATGCTGGTGCATCGTTCGACTGCGTTCGTGCCTTTCTCCACCAATAGCTCCAATATCGGTCCTTCGAACACCATCTCGTGCTCTTCCAATCCTGTTGTCAAATCAA
This sequence comes from Iris pallida, assembly GCA_029216955.1. Taxonomy (NCBI): domain Eukaryota; kingdom Viridiplantae; phylum Streptophyta; class Magnoliopsida; order Asparagales; family Iridaceae; genus Iris; species Iris pallida. The sequence goes on along the minus strand of JANAVB010044814.1, from coordinate 4,829,396 downwards.
ACAGTCTGGTTTGGGGCGCTTACTTCCCTCCACCTTCTTCGCCCCGGCCTAGATAACTACCGTTCGGACCGGAGGACCTCGTAACCGATGCTCCTCAGGCTACGTCTGTTATTGCCGGGACACAATTTTCGATGGAAAACTGAGAAAATGAAACGATTGTAAAGACAACGTTTCAACGCAACACTTCAAAGAAGGTGCACAACAGAGATCCTAAGAGGATTCTAGATTACGAGAATCTAAAAAAATTTCGTAACCAGTAGCAAATGACAGTAGCACTTCTAAACAGAAGGCACGAATTGAACTGCTAACAGCAGCAGCGATGACAGGCGAAAGATGGAAGATGACCTGCTTGATCACCGTTGCTCAAAGCTTTATTCGTCCCATACGAACAGCTTCCAGGAACCAGCAAGTTCGTCGGAGAACTTTGGAACACTCCTGCTCTTCTGACTCCTCGAATCGTGCACGGACTCCCGTGCAAAAGCAACGCTGGTGCAAAGTTTCTCTTATCTCTCACAGCTTCTATTTACTTATGTTAAGAAACACTTGTAAACTCTTTTAACTTTCTGTGTAATCTTCTGCACCTTGTCCTGTGGAGAGAAGAGACCTTATCTAGGCCTGAGTGGCAACTGTCCGGTTTGCACAATGTTCGGGACGTGGTAAAAATCACTCCGAACGTGAAGTAACCGCACAGATCATGTACAGGCACGATCTGTAGCAAGTTGCGCCACTCACGCACCCCGTGCGCCTTGCACATCGCGTGCAGAACGCGCACTGAGCCAATTGCGCCACCTGCGCGCCCTGTGCGCCCTACGCACCCTGCGCCACCCGCGCAACTGAGCGCACACCTGTGCGCGCACCTGGCCGCGTAACCTGGACGCGCAACCTGGCCCACGCACCTGGCCGTGCAACCTAGCCCGCAACCAGAGCCGTGCAACCAGAGCCGCGCAACTTAGCCGCGCAACCTGACAGCCCAACCGGCTGCGCAAGTGGCTCGCACAACGAGCGCAATTTAAGCGCACTATGTGCCTAGCGACGATACTGACGTGCTAAGTGCAAAGTGTGCCAACAAAATACCACATTACGCCTCATGAGCCCATGAACCCGAGTCCGTGTCCGAGTCCGAGTCGCTAAGTCCCTATGGGGCTTAGCTCCCATGGAAATAAATTTTTCAAGAGCAAAAAGCATGAATGCTTTCAATTGTTGATTTAGTCTTTTTTCTATTAGAAAAATAATCCCACATGGCACACCCATGTGCACCTCCACACCACATGTGCATCTCTAAAAGAGCATAGCTAATATATAGAGATACAACTCCTTTGGCCTAGCCGATGTGGGACTAAAGTTCCAATCTAAAATGGCCAAAATCCAACAAACTCTCACATATCTCTATATATGGGTATATGTGTTCCCCACAGTAACTGTCTATCATGCATTAGGAGAGATATCGCTGACGACTTGAATCTTCCCGCATGGGTCAAACAACAGACTATAATACAAGAATGGACTAAGCCTTGAATTCTGCACTATAGCTGAAATTCTTCCCACTCAAATAATGTAGTTACATGTGCTTCTGGCTTGCACATTAAAGGCCTTGTGCCAGCCTGGTTTCAGTGTATAATTTTGGACGTCTACAAGTTTACCCTCAAGAGACGGCCTGAGATCTCTGTCCATACACTATAGGTGAGTTCATTATTAAAGAGACATGGCATGAAGCACTTTGCGCTTCCCTTGCGGTGCTACGCCGCTATGACATGGCATAAAGCCGAGACCTTACCCCATACCGAAAACCTCATCGTAGTGTCATACTACTGTAGCATGAGGTCACCGCCTCTTTGTAGTGCCATACTACCCAGCATGAAGCCTTAGGCTCCCTTGCGGTGTTACGCTGCAACAACATGGCTTGCAAGGCCGAGGCTTTATCCCTAACTGGGTATCTCATTGTGGTGTCGTGCCACTGTAACATGAGGAACTCCTCCCTTTTGTAGTGCTGACTACACCCATCTTTTTTTCAACATACAGTATTAGGCTACCTGCCTATTTGCGGTGCTACGCCGCTGTGACTTGGCTCGCATAGCCGAGGCATTACCCCTTTCGGGAACCTCAAAGTGGAGTCACCCCACTGTAGCATGGAGTTTCACTCCTTGTGGTGCTACTCCACCGTGCTTCCTGTAAAGCACACCAGGCATTCACTCTGCCTGAGAACTCATTAAGGCGTTTAAGCCAACTTTCCCACATGATTCATTTTTCACAGAAAACAACAGTAGACAACAGTAGTTGTAGGTCCGTAACCTCTCCATGCCCAATAGGACATGTACCCACCGTTCCTGATATTCTTCCGATTAATGGTCCTCCCTTGAACCAAAAGCTAGATGCCTAGTAGATTTCTCTTTGAACTAATAACATAAAACTTTATGGTAGGATTGCAATAATATAATATCAGATTGCCTTCAAGCATATTTTACAAGCTGTGTTATCGACCAGTTGGCGCTTGAGTTCCTTGGTGAACGGATCCGCCAGGTTCTTCTGACTCCGTACATCAATCACTGTAATAACACCCTTCTTGATGAGATCGTGTACTGCCCTGTACTTCAACTGCACAGTCCTCTTCTTCCCGTTGAAGAGGTCATTTGATGCCACCGCCGCAGTTGCCTGGTTGTCGCAGTATATCAGTATCGCCGGTATTTGTGCCCCAACCACTGGAAGATCATACATGAGCTCCCGAAGCCATTTTGCTTCCTCCGCTGCGGTATCAAGTGCAAAGAACTCAGATTTCATGGATGACCGCGAGAGCATAGTCTGCTTCTCTGATTTCCACGATATAGCAGCTCCACCCGTTGTGAAAATGTATCCACCTGTGGACCTCTCGCTCTCCACTTCTGAGCACCAGCTGGCATCACTGAAGCCTTCTACTATCGACGGATCTCCGCTGTAGTGCAGTGCATATGTCTGAGTCTTCTTGAGATATCTCATAACCCGTTTCACAGCTTTTCAGTGCTTAATGCCTGGGTTGCTCATGAAACGACTCAACATTCCCACGACGAAAGCTATGTCAAGCCTTGTGGCAGTAGTAGCATACATCAAACTCCCGATTACGCTTGTATACTCCAGCTGCTTGACGCTTTCCCCTGAATTAGGCTTCAGCGTCAGATCACACCTGTACGGCGTATCAATCTTTGGAAGATCCTGATACCCGTAACGAGTGATCATCTTTTCAACATAATGAGACTGTGACAGTGCTAGTCCAGTGTCTGTCCGGATGATCTTGATCCCTAAGATCATATCAGCTTCCCCCAAGTCCTTCATACTGAACTTGTTCGAGATGAACTTCTTTGTCTCCGTGACACAGCCCATATCCGTACCTAGGATCAGCATGTCGTCCACTTACAGACAAATGATCACACCTCTTCCATCAGCGAACTTCGTGTAAACACACTTATCCGTCTCGCTGACCATGTAGCCATTTGACCTTATAACCTTGTCAAATTTCTCATGCCACATCTTGGGAGCCTGTTTAAGACCGTACAAGAATTTTACCAACTTGCAGACTTTGTTTTCATGACCCTTGACGACAAATCACTCTGGCTGTTGCATGTAAATCTCTTCGGTTAGCTCGCCATTTAGGAAAGCCGTTTTCACATCCATCTGATGTATCACCATCTTATGTATTGCTGCGAGAGCAATCAACATTCTGATGGTGGTCATCCGGGCTACTGGAGCATACGTGTCAAAGTAGTCAATCCCCTGCTTCTGAGAAAACCCCTTGGCTACCAACCTAGCCTTGAACTTGTCAATAGTTTCGTCTGCTTTCATCTTCTTCTTGAAGATCCATTTGCATCCGATGGGTTTCGCTCCTTCATGAAGATCAACCAACACCCAAGTGTTATTTGAGGTAATGGAATCAATTTCATTGTCAATCTCCTCTTCCTAGAAAACCGTGTCTCTGGTCTTCATCGCCTCATCATAGGAAACTGGATCTGCTTCCACATGATAGGTGACAAAGTCATTTCTGAAGTCCTTCGGCCTCCTCACACGCTTCTCTAACGGCTCAGCGAGTTCTGGTTCAACCGTTGTTTCAACAACAACATCTTCTTGGACTACTTCTTCATTAAAAACTTCAGTTTCTTGCGCACCCGCATTCTTCTCCGGAATATCCGCAAGAACAATATTCTTGTGCCTTGCAAATTTGTCTTCAAAATATTCCGCGTCAAGAGATTCAATGATATGATTTGACTCAATATCAAGAAATCTTCGAGCATCACTCTTTTCGGCATACCCCAAGAGATTGTTTTTGTAGTCCTTGTCGCAAGCTTCTGAATCTTCAGATCTGGAAGCTTGATATATGCCAAACACCCCCACACTCGAATGACATTCAAGTTTGGTCTGACCTTGAATCAGAGTTCATGAGGAGTAATGTCTGAAGTTGCATGAGGCACTCTATTTAGAATAAAAATGGCCGTCAATGCAGTTTCTCCCCAGTAGCACTTTGGAAGACCTGCGGTCAACAACATTGAGTTAATCATTTCTGTTAACGTTCTGTTCTTCCTCTCTGCTACTCCATTTGATTGAGGAGAGTACGGAGCCGTAGTCTCATTGACAATTCCATGTTCTTTGCAGAACGATGCGAATTCATGAGACCTATACTCCCCACCTCGATCACTTCTTATTCTTTTGAGTTGTTATCCAGTCTGCCGCTCAGCTTCGGCTCTGAACTCCTTAAACTTCTCGAATGTTTCGTCTTTAGCCTTCAGCAAGTAGACAAACGCATATTTAGAGAAGTCATCGATGAAGGTTATGAAATACTTCATCCCGGCCTTTGTAGAGAACTGTTTGAAGTTACGAATATCGGAGTGTACCAACTCCAGAAGATCTGTACTTCGATAAACCCGAGGAAAGGATTTCCTTGTGATCTTCGTTTGAGCACAAACTTCACATTTCTCTACCTTACCCCCACACTTGGAGATAAGTCCTAGACTAGACATTTTGTTTATTCGTTTACAATGAACATGTCCTAGCCTATTATGCCACAACTCAAGAGTATAAGCAGAAGGAGTGATTGCATTAATTACATTGGACTAATTTACAAGCTGAATTTTAAACGTTCCTTCGGTACAAAAAGCTTTCCCGAAATATGTTTCCTTAATAGATATCACCATCTGGCCAGCATTGATATCCATCCTGAGGCCTACATTGCAAAGTAGGCCTCCCGAGATCAGGTTCTTTGTGATAGCAGGTACATGCTTCACGTCTTGAAGCGTCAGAGTCTTGTCAGAAGTCAGCTTCAAAACTACCGTCCCGATCCCGAGCACTTCAGCTTGTGCCTGGTTTGCTACCATAACCACTTCAGAAGTTGGTGTATATATAGGTGGTAAACCACTCCTTGCTGGAACAGACATGACAAGTGGCGCCAGTGTCTACCCACCAGTCAGAATCAGCCCTAACCGCAGTGACCTGCGCAATCATAGCAACAACATCAGTGATCATTGAGACTTTACTAGGCTCACCTTGCCCTGATTGCTTGGCCTTGGATTTGCATGCACTTTTGAAGTGGCCCTTCTTGCCACATTTAAAGCAAGCCAAATGGGACTTTGGCTTCTTTTGCTTGAAGGAAGTCCCCTTGACTTTCAGATTGTCAGGGTCCTTCTTCTTGCTGTGGGAAGCCGCCTGCTTTCCCCTTGGTTCCCTCGTATGAATCATATTGGCGTTAGCCAATTGCTTGGACAGTGCGTCCACTTTCAGTTGAGCCCGCATCTGGTCCTCAACATAAAATTCCTGCAAGAGATCTTCAAGGCTGATCTCAAGCTTCTTCCTATGCATGTTTGCATAGAACTTGCTCCACCCAGCAGGGAGCTTCGAGACAATCCCTCCAACAACAAACTTGTCAGGGAGGGGCATCGCCTCGTCTTCCAGCTTCTGTCGCAGCTTCAGGAATTCCTTCACCTGCGACAGCATGGACTTCTCGTCCTCAAAGAGCCATTTGTGATATTTTTCAACCACAAATATCTTACTCCTATTTTTGTCTTCTTCGCACAGTTTCTCCAGACTCCCATATGTCTCTGGCAATAGTCTTCTTACTATAGGATTCTGCTAGGGAATCCTCCATAGCATTCAGGATAAACAACCTGTAAATGCTATTCTCCCTTCTCCACTTGGCCTGAAGTTTAGTAGCCGCAGTGATTGCGGCAGTAGATCCAGTATATGGAACAGTAGGTTCCTCTTCAAGAAGTATGTGATCAACGTCTGTCACACCTCGCTCCCGAATAATCGGGTATGGGCCGATGCATGCCCGGCCTACACTGCCGTTGATAGCGGTAGTGAGCCGTCTAATCATCAATAACAAGAGTAATCTCATCACAGAAACTAATCACGAAATCTATACTAACCATCACAGCAAACCACTATACAATTATTATAACTTTTACATGAATGTCCGGGTACAAAGCCGGTAAAAGATAAATGATACAACAACAATATGTAATCAAATACACTCAATCAATCCCTATCATGAAACTAGATATCTCAATATCAAGTGAGCTCCAATGCCTTCCATGATATCTAAAGATCTATCTCACTTGTAATCAACGATCCAGTCAGAAAAGGAGCAAAGTACAATGTAACTCAATAAAACTCACCATAGAGATCAATGGAACGGTACATCAAATATAACTAAAAGACAGGAAACATGATGAGTATAATATATGCACTAGCTACGTGTACATGTGCAATTGGATGTTATCAACATGTGGGGACTAATATATAGTCAGACATATAGAATATGCTATCAGTCAATCAATAATCAGGCATGTCTGACGACAATGCTATCAGTCACGCAATAATCAGGCATGTCTGACGACAATGCTATCAGTCACGTACGAAATGGACATCAGACATACAGAGTATGCTATCAGGCAATATTTGTCCAATATTAGTCAATCACATGTCTGTAGAACGTCCCCCACCCGACACGAGAAACAATGCAATCAATCGAGAACAAGTGCAATAATAAAACGGGACAATGTGTGTGCAATACATGCAATGATGGTAATACTGAGTACATGTACTTGCCTTGATTCTGGGTTTGCCCAAGTCTTCTAGATCACCTAGAATATAGGAAAAGATTTTAGACATTATAAAGAAGTTCCTAATCAATTTCTAAATAACTAAGCTACTCTATTAGCCAACTACCCCATTTACTCTTGAACATTATCCAAAAATACTAACTAAACCTTGAAGGTCCAATACCTGAGCTAACCATTTTATGAATCTAATAAGTCCTAACAGGCCAAGACTAATTCCATCCTAATCTGTATTTAGTCCACTATAGAGCTAAGACCCAACCTCTACACCACAATAGAATATCAATGATTCAACCCAAAAATAATTGTTGACAGCAGACTTTAACTTACAATAGAAAATACTCCTATTCAAAATACCAGCTCAAAACTGACCATAAGCCCAAAGAACCAAGGACTCATGACTTAAAGAACAAAATGCTATTAATAGCTACTTAATTCTTTCTGGCCTAGCACGTGAGCTGAACACCCAAGCAACAATATTCACCAAGCCTAAGTTAAAAACCTGGCTCTATCCTTCAGTAATTTAAATCTAACGGCTACTAATACTTCAAAATATTAGAGTAGAGTTCAACAATGATACAACCTTCATCGATTCAAACTACCAATTTACAGAGTCAACTACTGATGTGATAAATTTATCAATAACGTGTCCTTATTCTTGTTACGAGCACAACCCCGTGTCCGATCCCGAGTCCTGCCAAATTTCCATATATGTTGCCATTGAACACCCGCCAAGCTACCAGTAAAGGAGTAGTATCGAAAATACCTGCAATTAAATGGACTCTGTTGTCAGATGCTCGTCTCCATATCCGACTGCAGTTCTTATGTCCGAGGATGGTGTCTTCGAGTCCGTGGCTTGACGACAAGTCTTCCTGAGTATTTCACCGAACAACTGACGTGCACGAAAGGGAAGCAACACCATGAGCTTGGTTGGAATTGAATCAACTCCAAAATTAGAGAATGCTCTCAAGAATTAACCAGAGAATCAAGAACAAGAGTAACCTATCAATTCTAGGTTGATCTGTCCTCAAGAATGATCAACCGCTCATACAATCCGATCGAAATTCCCATAGAGGAAGAACAAAGACAAATCAAAATCAAGCGATTCGAAGTATATTTACCTAAACGAGAAGTAAATCACAGCATTCGTCATCACTGATGGAGGCGAGTCTTTGAATCCTCCAATCTGCTATCGCTGCGGTTACTAGTATTGTTCGTCACCGTCGTCGTCATTGCGAAGCAAGGCTTGAAGCTTCGATCGCCATGGCCGACTCCAGGAGAACAGAGGATTGAAAAATCGATCTAAATTTTGCCAGAGCTCCGCTAGCCGAGAAGTGTGATAGAGAAGAAGGGAATCATGGTCATTATATAGGCAGATGAGGCGGAGACAGTTACGATTGGATGGCTACGATGATGCTGGCTACGTCGATAGCCGTTCGCCGACGGCGGGGATGAAGTCGACGGTTAGAAAGATTGTTACAATCGAACGGCTGGGGTGAAATGGGCGGTGGAGAATCTACGGTCGAGATGATTGGGAAGCTTCTGGAGCTGGTCTTCCTCTACGCGGCGTCGTCGATCCCGCAGCAGAGGAGTTGGATGGAGGGAAGAGAAGGATTGAAAGTTTGAATGAATAAAGGAAAAATAGAAGGGATTGAACGGCTATATAGTTAATGGATCCTGGGTTAGAGGGTTATCGAGTCAGAGGGTTTTGGTTCATAAGGATCCGTGCCCCAATAGAAGGAATGGGCCAGGCTGGCTGATTAACAGTGGCTGAGACTGGAAGCCCATAGGATTTTAATGGTAAAATAGAAATAGAGTTTAGAAAATAATTAGAATAGAAAATAATCATTTAAAAATTTGATAATTAAGAATTAATCAAAGTGAAAGAAGAATAATTAAGGAAATCACTAATTGAATTAATCCTTAGTTAGGATAATCCAAATCAAAATAATAATTAAATATTTAATTAAAGGTTTTTAGTAAGGAAATCCTTATCGAATAATTTCAAAAATAGAAGTCTAGATTAATTAATTAAAAATACTTTAATAATAAATAGTAATTAAATCTTAAAGTAAATTCTAATTGGAATTATATAGGAAATACGAAAATTTTATTATTCAGGAAAAGTGGAGTTACAAATCTCTCCCCTTGAAAAATTTCGTCCTCGAAATTTCAGATGACACGATTAGGCATGATTTAAGAGCAATCAAATACAATTTTGAAATTGGCACGATTTAAGGTGATACAAAGTGATAGTTATGAAACATGATCAAGGATAATAGTCTCAATAGTATCCGGTAATCATACATATCTGGAGTCACTTTTCCTACAGTTCCTACCCCGCCAGTATGTATCTGGCTGCAGTGAACCTTCGGTTCCATGGTCCCGATAATAATATATTACCAAAATACTCTGTCAACTTTATCCGATATCAGAAAACATTATGAATTTAGGACTTAGTCTCAATAATATCCGAGAGCCCATGATTACCTGTAATTACTTTAACTTAGAGTCCATGCCTCGCCAGTGTGCAGCTGGCTGCAGTAAATGACTGCAGTGCACATCTGTCACGTCATAGTAGGTCGTCGAATATTTTTTTAACTTTATCCAGAAGAATTTCTAAGGATTTATGAAGAATCAAAAAGAATTCTTTAACAGTCAAAGTCATGATAGGAAGTGAACAAGTAGTTTTATTAGGTACTAAGGGACAACAAGAATCAAACAAGTGGTCATTACGAGACAACAATAAGATACAAGGACTTTAGAAACAAGTCTTGAATATGAAACAACAAGGAAAATCTAGATGCTAGAAAGAATCAAAAGGGAAGTGGCGATCCACGGTTTGCTCCAGCTATGCGAGAATGCCTCCGGTCTCTAGTCCTCGTCCGGAATCGGAATAGCCTCTGCTCTTTCCTCTGACATAAGGTAGACTCGTCCCTCTGGCTGTGGAAGTCTCGAAGGTCCAGCTGTTGTACGAGCAATGGTGTACTCCCTAGCCTGATGATCAGCTGTACCACAGATAAGGCACTGTCCAAGTCTCTTCCTACACACCTGCCAGGTATGGCCCACTTTCTGACAAAATCTACAAGGTTGCTGAACTGGTCATTGCTGCTGCTGCTGAGTGTCACGCCCCAGAACTAGAATACTGGAGAGCGGGGGCGTACATAGCCAGCTACGTATATCGAAATTGAATCCACCTCGCTATACGGTCACGGCTGTCTAGATATAAGGGTTTACTACAAGCCAACGGTCTCTTAAGATCAAGCTTATTATCTCAATCTCAAGCAAGTAATATAGTTACAAGATGTTAGACCACCAAATATACAATAAAAGGCGTCCCAAATATTATATATTCAGCTGATCATGAAGCTAGTCATACAAAATGCGAGGACTAGCAAGAGTTAAGTCATACATGATCAACCCTAGGATTTGTTAATCATGTTACAGCCCGTAGGCAGACAGTAAGTGAATATGCATCGAGCTAACAGGTGCTCGTCGGCTAAACGCCTCAAAAGAATAATTTTAAAATGTAGTGAGCGAATCAAAATGGAAAACCCACTGGCAGTCCGGGTTCCTTCTAGTCGCCACCATTGGGCTGGAAGTTCGGTAGATCCTCGGGTGCTGCTCCGAAATCTAGCCACACAAAACCAGCTGGGTCAAACCCCAGAAAGAGCAAGTGCCACAAAGGATGCCACGAAATAAGAACAAAAGCCAGCATATCAGAACATAAGAAAATGGAAGAAAAGTACAAGTAATGAATAGCACTTTGTCTCTACCCATTTATTGTTAAAGATAAGTAAAACAATCATGTTCAGGAGTACCAGGTACAGGGACTAGACGAGACTTAGACAAGGCTGGACACCATCCATTCACAAGCGGCCAAGCAAATACTACGGCTTACTACTTAACTAACTAGGGTTATCACAAGCCTAATTACTAACAAGATACAAACAAGAAATTCCCAGTCCCAAGCCCTGCAGACTATCCAGTTATCCTTTCGCGGGTTGAGAGTAAGGTTGGGTACATCACCCAGGAGACGATATACCCTTAGGTGACTTAGAGGGTGCAACACATGACAGTGTGCTGGAAATGTGCCCTACTCGTCGGCAGGCTACAAGTCCATTAAAGCGCCCAGATAACGAGATCGCCTGTGACTGGAAATTCTCCATGAACTATAGTTTGATCTAGTCATTAGCCTAATCCATATTCAGTGTGAATTCCTGACCGTGGTAACCAGGGAGTCACGTCCCAGACATGATGCAAGACAAGACAAGTGGATTGCACAAAGCAGCAAGAATGAACAACCACGGAGTCAGAGTTGATTATACGAGTCGAGCTAGCCATCGCAACAACATCAAGTCAAGTCAAGTTACAAGTTACAAGTTACAGGTTACAAGTCAGGAGTGCGCCGCCACGGACCACTATCAAGTTATCTAGTTGCAAAGATTAATCATGGATCACAGGTCACAAGTTAAGAGCGTACCCCATCGGGTCACTATCAAGAAGATCAGAAAGCACTAGGATTATAAATCACAAATTCACGAAAACCGTACTAGTCATAAGCAAAACACCGAAAACCGTACCAGTTCGTGTTGAGTCGAGACAGTCGTGTTGTGTGGAACAAGATCTCAAAACTCCAATCCACAAAAGAGTAGCCAAGTCCAAGGAAATAAAACCAAATCACCATGGGCAACAGGTTGCACTGGGGATCAGATTGCGCTGGGGGGAATGGACTGCGCTGAGGTTGGGTTGCGCTAGAGTCGGCTTGCGCTGGGTCGGGTTGCACTGGGAGCGAGCTGCGCAGGGTTGAGCTGCGCTAGAATTGGGTTGCGCTGGAGCCAAGCCGCACAGGATTGAGCTACACTAGAATTGGATTGCGCGGGGAGCGAACTACGCTAGGGAGTCGGGTTGCGCAGAGGTCAAGCGCGCTGGGGAGCGAGCTGCGTAGCGGTCAAGTGCGCCAATGGAAGGAAGGCGTTGGAGCTAAAGAGCGCCAGCGCAAGTCAGCCCAGCGAAAAGCGCTGGCCGAGAAGTTAGCGCAGTTCGGCCATGCGCTAAAGAGCGCTGGCCGAGGATCATCTTCTCCACCAAGCCGAGAGGAAGACCCCAAGAACACCAACATTCCAATCTTCATAACTTAGCCAAAATAAAACCAAATTTAGATTTTCAAAGTTCTAACTTGTGTAAAATTGAATTCTCTTCCACATGGAAGCCTCAAAACAAGGAAAAATCTAAGTTTAATAGATCAAAACCAAGAAAATTCGAAAATGGTTAAAACTTAGATCTAGAAAAATGGAAGCTCCAAATCACAAAATGCCAAGTTCTTATATTGTTCACCATGGCCTAATCTAGCTAATGGATAAATAAAATGGGATGCTTATTTGGTAGCAAGGTGCACTTGTCTATGGTGTTGGTGGAGGAAGAAAGAAGAAGAAGATGAATAAATTAATGGAAGTTATGAGGAGAGAGAAAGTTAGGTAGGGTTTCAATGAGGGAGGGTATGTTGTGTTGAGGGTGGAGGTTAGCTAAGTGTGGTCCAATGCATACTAAATCAAACCAAACCAATTCCTTCTCCACAAAATAAAACCACGCCAGGTCCAAAAACAAACCAAAATCCGCAAGTCGAGCCAGCATACAATTACAGGCCAAAATCCGGGAAAAATAAAATACAGGTTCGAAATACATATAAGCCTAATTAAAAATACGTATTCCGAAATACGGGCATTACAACTCTACCCACCTTAAAAGAATTCTGTCCTCGGAATTTAAATCAAGATGCTTAGAAATGTAAGAGCCAGCTATACTATCCATAAATAAGCTACACTAAGCAAACAATCAAACTATCACGCATGCAAGTAAGGGATGGAAAGCATATGGCATAAGAAAGACATTATACCTTACGAGTTAAACAAGTCGGGATATCGCGATCGGATGTCGTCCTCACGCTCCCACGTTGACTCACCTAGAGAGTGATGACCCCAAGCAACACGGACTAAACTAATAGTCTTGTTCTTGAGTATCTTCTCTCTCCGGTCCAATATAGACACGGGCCTTTCCTCATACGAAAGGTTGGTACCAACAACCAATTCCGAATGGTCCAGGATATGGCTCGGGTCCGTAATGTACCGTCGTAATTGGGATACATGGAACACATTATGCATCTCTCTTAGCGACAGCGGAAGAGCGAGACGATAGGATACATCTCCTACTCGCTCCAGGATATCGAACGGCCCTATATACCTAGGACTAAGCTTTCCCCGTACGCCAAAGCGAATGACGCCGCGGTTAGGCGAGATCCTAAGGAATACATGGTCGCCGATAGCAAACTCTAAGGGACGTCGATGAGCATCGACCCAATGTCGTTGGCGATCTTGGGCGACTCGAAGACGATCTCTGATCCTTCTGACCACTTCAACTGTCTGGGCAATCATTTCTGGGCCAAGCATCTGCCTCTCTCCCACATCATCCCAGGCTAACGGGGATCTGCACTTCCTATCATACAGTGCCTCGAACGAGGCCATCTGAATACTGGCCTGGAAACTATTGTTGTACACAAATTCTACCAGGTGCAGGTGATCCTCCCACGAACCACCGAAGTCAAGGGTACAAGATCTCAATATATCTTCAAGAGTCTGGATTGTGCGTTCCGACTGGCCATCTGTTTGCGGGTGATAAGCTGAGCTAAACTGAAGGTGAGTTTCCAAACTCTCTTGCAGGCTACGCCAAAAGTACGATGTGAATCTTGAATCCCTGTCCGAGATGATACTGACGGGCACACCGTGAAACCTGATAATATGCCTGAGGTACATTTTTGCTAGCTGAGTCGTAGACTGCCCAACTCTGAATGGAAGAAAATGGGCCACTTTCGTGAGCCTGTCAACTATAACCCAAATGGCATCTCGACCAGCTGGGGATCTAGGCAATCCAGTCACAAAATCTATGGTCAGATGCTCCCACTTCCATTCTGGAATCGGCAAGGGCTGAAGAAGTCCAGCGGGCCTCTGATGTTCAGCTTTAACCTGCTGGCAAACCAAATATCGAGAGACAAACCGGGCTATCTCCCTCTTCATGCCATTCCACCAGAAATGCAGACGAATATCTCTATACATCTTCGTTCCACCGGGATGAATAGAATACTGTAAACTATGAGCTTCTACCATGACCTCCTGTCTGATATCTCCACTGGGTACACAAAGACGAGTACCGTGTCGAAGTGTACCATCTTCATGAATACACAACTCTGGCCTTCTTCCTGCCTCACACTCTGCTCTGAGTCGCTGAATCTTAGAATCTGTAGACCGCGCCATCCGAATCCTCCCAACTATGTTGGACTGAACCTGTAGATTGGCCATCAATGCCACGTTGGTAGGAAGAACCACTTCAATTCCTATCTTCTGAAGATCGTCCAATAACTCTGGTTGCGCCGTTAGGAAATAAACTCCGGCTCTCCGGCTCAACGTATCTGCTACAACGTTGGCCTTCCCTGGGTGATACTGTAAATCCACATCATAGTCCACCAATAGCTCGAGCCATCTTCTCTGCCGCATGTTAAGGTCCTTCTGGGTGAAAACATACTTCAGGCTCTTGTGATCAGTAAATATCTCCACTCTATCCCCGTACAAGTAGTGCCTCCACAACATAAGTGCAAATACTACTGCTGCCAGTTCCAAGTCGTGGGTCAGGTAATTCCTCTCATGATCACGAAGTTGTCGTGACGCATAAGCTATTACCTTCCCATGCTACATCAAGATACACCCCAATCCTCTGCCTGAAGCGTCACAATAAACTGAGAATCCTCCGGTCCCATCTGGAAGCGTGAGAATAGGAGCCGTTATCAAACCTTGCTTCAACTTCTCAAATGATTCCTGACACTCTGCTGTCCATACGAACTGCACATCCTTGCGGGTCAACTGGGTCATCGGCGCCGAAATCCTTGCAAAATCTGAAACGAATCGCCGGTAGTAGCCGGCCAATCCAAGGAAGCTGCAAACCTCTGCCACTGAACTAGGTACTGGCCATGACTCGATAGCCACAATCTTCTGGGGATCCACTTCCACTCCTCTTCGGGTAATGATGTGACCCAAGTACGAAATGTGATCGAGCCAGAACTCGTATTTACTGAACTTGGCATACAAATGGTGCTCTCTAAGCGTCTAAAAGACGATTCTGAGATGCTGCTCATGCTCTACTTCGTTCTTGCTGTAGACCAGGATGTCATCTAGGAACTCGATCACGAACTGATCCAAGTAAGGCATGAAAATGCGATTCATGAGTTCCATGAATACGAGTGGCGCATTGGTTGCTCCGAATGGCATAACAAGAAACTCCCAATGCCCATATCTTGATCTGAACGCTGTCTTTGGGATGTCCTGCTCTCTGACTCTGATCTGGTGGTATCCTGACCGCAAGTCTATCTTCGAGAACACTGAAGCCCCTTTGAGTTGATCAAACAAGTCATCTATCCTCGGAAGAGGGTATCTGTTCTTGATTGTCACTGAGTTCAAGGTACGATAATCTACACATAATCTGGACGTACCATCCTTCTTCTTCACAAGAAGCATTAGGACTCCCCAAGGCGATCCACATGCACGGATGAATCCCTTGGTCCTGAGTTCTTCAATCATCTTGTACAAAATTTCCAACTCTGAAGGCGCCATCCTGTAGACTCGCTCTGATACTGGTGCTGTCCCGGGGATCAAGTCTATAGTGAACTCGATCTCCCTCTCTGGCGGCATTCTTGGAAGTTCTTCTGGGAAGACATCTGGAAACTCTTCAACTATCCGGGGCAACTATACCGCTGCTACTGCCATCCGCAATACTGGGAAAGATGGCTCCACTGCGCCTCTGGAGAATGAAAACTCTGGCTCGCCTGGAATACTAAAGACAACCCTGCCAATATGGCAGTCTATCCTAGTATACTGGTTCCTCAACCAATCTATTCCTAAGACTACATCATAGTCTGCCATGGGAAACTCTATAAATCTAGCGGGGAACTCTCTACCGCTAACTACGATCTGACATGAGAAAAATACTCGATCTACTCCCACAAGACCATTACCAGTAAGTATATTGAGCCTCACTGATAATGACTCGGGCTCCAATCCTATTCGTGTCGCAAATCGTGCAGACATGAATGAATGCGATGCACCAGAATCAAATAATACTAATGCTGGAGAGGAGTTGACGAGAATAGTACCTGCCACTACCTCACCTGGTGCAACTTCTTCTTCTATAGTCATCATCATTGCCTGACCTTATCCTCTGGCTGCGGGTCCCCTCTGCTAGAAACCTCTCTGCCTGCTCTGCACTTGGGCTTGGGTGTACTGCTACTGGTTCTGCTGCTGAAACGCCTGGGCCTGAGGCAACAATGGCCTCGGGTACTGCTGCTGCTGCATAGGTGCTGGTCCCCTAACCGACGGACTGGTTAGGTTGGAAGAGGACGAACTACCCCTATTCGGGCAGGCTCCTATCTTGTGATATGCCGCTCCACAAGCCAGGCAAAATCCCTGTGCCCTGCGACAATCTGCCACCACGTGTCCTGGCTTCCCGTAATGAGAACATCCCATCGCGGAAGTCTGCTTCTGCTTCTGCTGTTGCGGATACGTCGGGGTTGAATGCTGAATCGACGTCACTGAGGCCGCCCGCCTCGGAGTTCCAATGGTCAAACCCCTTGCTGCCGGGGCTGGAGCTGGTGATTGGTGCATCTGATTATGGGACCGCTTCCTACCTCCGGTCCTATCCACTATTCTCTGGGAGATGTACTCGTGCCTCCTAGCTGCCCTCAATACTGCATCGAACGTCTGGTGCTCGAACTGCTCAACTGCCAACAAGATCTCCAAATGCAGCCCCTGCTGGAACCGCTGGCCTCTATCAAACTCGGTTGCCACCAAGGTGGGGGCAAACCTACTGAGTCTAGAAAACTCAGATGCATAACCGTCGACCGTTTTGCCTTCTTGCTTCAAGTTGGTAAATCTCGTCTGCAGGTTGTACCGAGCCACAACATCGAAATACTTCGTCTGGAATCTTTCTCTAAATACCACCCAAGTAACCGGCGTCGCTAATCCCACGGCCTGCGCCGCCCACCAACTGCGAGCTAAGTCTAGCAACTGTAGGCGTACCATCGCCACCTTCTCATTCTCAGGTGTCCTAGCTGCTTCCAGAACTACCTCGGTATCCTGAAGCCAAGCGTCCACGGCAATCGCATCTTCACTGCCGTCGAAGAATGGAGAATTCAAGCGCTTGAAGCTGTTGGCTGCGCTGTTCCCTAGATGACCGCCTCTGTTCAAAGCATCTGCCACTGCCTGGTGCAAGGCATCTCCGCGACGATCCTGGGAAGCTAATAGGGACCTGATGAGACCCACCAAAGTGCCATCATCAGGCTCTGCAGGCTGGACAGGCTGAACTGGTGGCTCGCCTCCAGTAGGCACAACTCTGGAGGCTACTCCGAAATACTGGGCTTGATCTCCGGGTTGCTGGTCCACGGGAGTTGCTCCGCCTTGCTGATCGGCAGGTCCAGGAACAATGCCGCTGAAGAAGACGACATAGGAAACAATAAAGAAGGACCAGGACAGATCAACGATACAAGCACGTGATCAGGTCAAGATTCTCAGGGATTTGATGATACGAGCAGAGATCAAGGGCGAATACTGATTGAGACATCTATTTGGTAAACCCTCACATTCTTGAATGCCACGACCTGCATGGGCCACCACTTAAACCATGTCATGCCCCAGAACCAGAATACTGGAGAGCGGGGGCGTACATAGCCAGCTACGTATATCGAAATAGAATCCACCTCGCTATACGGTCACGGCTGTCTAGATATGAGGGTTTACTACAAGCCAACGGTCTCTTAAGGTCAAGCCTATTGTCTCAATCTCAAGCAAGTAATATAGTTACAAGATGTTAGACCACCAAATATACAATAAAAGGCGTCCCAAATATTACATATTTAGCTGATCATGAAGCTAGTCATACAAAATGCGAGGACTAGCAAGAGTTAAGTCATACATGATCAACCCTAGGATTTGTTAATCATGTTACAGCCTGTAGGCAGACAATAAGTGAATATGTATCGAGCTAACAGGTGCTCGTCGGCTAAACGCCTCAAAAGAATAATTTTACAATATAGTGAGCGAATCAAAATGGAAAACCCACTCGTAGCCCGGGTTCCTTCTAGTCGCCACCATTGGGCTGGAAGTTCGATAGATCCTCGGGTACTGCTCTAAAATCTGGCCACACAAAATCAGCTGGGTCAAACCCCAGAAAGAGCAAGTACCACAAAGGAGGCCACGAAATAAGAACAAAAGCCAGCATATCAGAACATAAGAAAATAGAAGAAAAGTACAAGTAATAAAGAGTACAACAGGACAATAAACGAGTAGGGACGTGGAACCATTCCGGAAGCCAGGTTACAACCCGTAAACCAAACAAGGACCGGGGTTGTCACCCTTCGTCTGAATAGCACTTTGTCTCTACCCATTTATTGTTAAAGATAAGTAAAACAATCATGTTCAGGAGTACCAGGTACAGGGTCTAGACGAGACTTAGACAAGGCTGGACACCATCTATTCACAAGCGGCCAAGCAAATACTACGGCTTACTACTTAACTAACTAGGGTTATCACAAGCCTAATTACTAACAAGATTCAAACGAGAAATTCCCAGTCCCAAGCCCTACAGACTATCCAGTTATCCTTCCGCGGGTTGAGAGTAAGGTTGGGTACATCGCCCAGGAGATGATATACCCTTAGGTGACTTAGAGGGTGCAACACATGACAGTGTGCTGGAAATGTGCCCTATTCGTCGGCAGGCTACAAGTCCATTAAAGCGCCCAGATAACGAGATCGCCTGTGACTAGAAATTCTCCATGAACTATAGTTTGATCTAGTCATTAGCCTAATCCATATTCAGTATGAATCCCTGACCGTGGTAACCAGGGAGTCACGTCCTAGACATGATGCAAGACAAGACAAGACAAGACAAGTAGATTGCACAAAGCAGCAAGAATGAACAACCACGGAGTCAGAGTTGATTATACGAGTCGAGCTAGCCATCGTAACAACATCAAGTCAAGTCAAGTTACAAGTTACAAGTTACAGGTTACAAGTCAGGAGTGCGCCGCCACGGACAACTATCAAGTTATCCAGTTGCAAAGATTAATTATGGATCACAGGTCACAAGTTAAGAGAGCACCCTATCGGGTCACTATCAAGAAGATCAGAAAGCACTAGGATCATAAATCATAAATTTACGAAAACCGTACTAGTTATAAGCAAAATACCAAAAATTGTGCCAGTTCGTATTGAGTCGAGACAGTCGTGTTGTGTGGAACAAGATCTCAAAACTCCAATCCACAAAAGAGTAGCTAAGTCCAAGGAAATAAAACCAAATCACCATGGGCAACAGATTGCGCTAGGGATCAGATTGTGCTGGGGGAAATGGACTGTGCTGAGGATGGGTTGCGCTAGAGTCGGCTTGCGCTGGGTCGGGTTGCACTGGGAGCGAGCTGCGCAGGGTTGAGCTACGCTAGAATTGGGTTGCGCTGGAGCCAAGCCGCGCAGGGAGTGAGCTGCGCAGGATTGAGCTGCGCTAGAATTGGGTTGCACGGGGAGCGAACTGCGCTAGGGAGTCAGGTTGCGCAGAGGTCAAGCGCGCTGGGGAGCGAGCTGCGCAGCGGTCAAGTGGGCCAATGGAAGGAAGGCGCTGGAGCTAAAGAGCGCCAGCGCAAGTCAGCCCAGCGCAAAGCGCTGGCCGAGAAGTTAGCGCAGTTCGGCCATGCGCTAAAGAGTGCTGGCCGAGGATCATCTTCTCCACCAAGCCGAGAGGAAGACCCCAAGAACACCAACATTCCAATCTTTATAACTTAGCCAAAACAAAAGCAAATTTGGATTTTTAAAGTTCTAACTTGTGTAAAATTGAATTCTCTTCCACATGAAAGCCTCAAAACAAGGAAAAATCTAAGTTTAATAGATCAAAACCAAGAAAATCCAAAAATGGTTAAAACTTAGATCTAGAAAAATAGAAGCTCCAAATCACAAAATGCCAAGTTCTAATGTTGTTCACCATGGCCTAATCTAGCTAATGGACAAATAAAATGGGGGTACTTATTTGGTGGCAAGGTGCACTTGCCTATGGTGTTGGTGGAGGAAGGAAGAAGAAGATGAAGAAATTAATGAAAGTTATGAGGAGAGGGAAAGTTAGGTGGAATTTTAATGAGGGAGGGTATGTTGTGTTGAGGGTGGAGGTTAGCTAAGTGTGGTCCAATGCATACTAAACCAAACCAAACCAATTCCTTCTCCACAAAATAAAACCACGCCAGGTCCAAAAACAAACCAAAATTCGCAAGTCGAGCCAGAATACAATTACAGGCCAAAATTCAGGAAAAATAAAATACAAGTCCAAAATACATATAAGCCTAATTAAAAATACGTATTCCGAAATACGGGCATTACACTGAGTCCTCTGAAGAGGTTGGGATGTGAAGGTCTTCGTCTGATGGTTATTGTGACGTTTGGGTGGTCCCGAGTGGCTACCTCCTCTACTAGTGTCACGGTCTTTCTTGGGTCGGAGGCTCAGATCAATCTCTAACCTCTGAGCAACGACGACCATCCCTGCATAAGTAGTCGCTCCGTTAGCCGTGACTAAGTAACGAAGCTCATGGCTCAAACCCTGCCTGAATCTCGTGGCTCTCACGACTGGATCTCTGGCTCTACCCTTTGCAAACCGACTAAGTCGTTCGAACTCTGCCGCGTACTCATCAACCGAGCGAGTCCCCTGCTCAAAAGTCTGAAACTGGCGCTCCAAAGCCTCTCTAGCTACTGCTGGAAAAAACTTCTCTTTGAAGATTTCCACAAAGTGCTCCCAAGTTAATCCAGGTACTGCGAGCTGAGGCTCACTCCTAAACCAGGTACGTACCAGATCATGCATTTGCACACCGGCTGCCTCCACCTTAAGATCCTTCGGAAGCCTAGATAGTCGTATCACCCTCTTTATATCCTCTAGCCACTCGTCGGAGTAGAGTATACCCTCAGTCCCAAGGAACTCTCTAGGTGCCATCCTTTTAAAGTCTAGGATAGACCCCTCTCTCTGATGGTTGGTAGGAGTAGTCTGAGTATAAGTAGGAGAAGTATGAGTATGGATGGGAGACAAAATGAAAAAAATCGGCTCAGGCTGAACAAAAGTGGTGGTAGTAGGCTGTACAGGAGCCGGGGTGGGTGGTGGTGGAACATGTGATGGATGTGGAGCGTATGGCGGATGTGGGATGCATGATGGGGTCGGTATGGTAGTCGGTGGAGGTGGAATATGAGATGTAGGGGGAGCGGTAGTAGTCTGGGGAAGTGGAGGTGGTGGTGGTGGTAGGAGTGGGCTAACTAATCTCTCAATACCCTCCCACAATATAGTGGTCTGCTCCCTTTGAGCATCCAACAAACTCTGGGTCTGGGCTCTCTGGGCCTCCAATAGCCCATAGACTAGCTCATGCATCTGGGTGCCCCTCATAGAACTAATGGAATGTCGTGAAGAAGCTCTCGTAACGGGTGGCACGTGGGTACCAGAGCGCTCTGGGTCTACCACAGGCAGGGCAAATGATCCTCTCTCAGAATAGGCTACACTCGGAATGCGGCCTCGCGGATGAGGTTCCTTTCTTCCTTTGGCCATCTCTGGAATTATAGGAGAACCATCAGTGACTCGTAGGTGTACTGTGTGTGTTAACAGGATATAAAAGACAGAAAATAAGCAATATGATAATGGTCCTATGCTGTGATGAGTTTCCTATTCCGCAGGCTTCCAATGGCACTCTAATCCTAAGTACCATTAGATAGAGACCTGCATGGGCCACCACAAAAATATGTCACGCCCTGCTCCCGAATAATCGGGTACGGGCCGATGCATGCCCGGCCTACACTGTCGTTGACAGCGGTAGTGAGCCGTCTAATCATCAATAACAAGAGTAATCTTATCACAGCATCTAATCACGAAATCTATACTAACCATCACAGCAAACCACTATACAATTATTACAACTTAATCATGAATATCCGGGTACAAAGCCGGTAAAAGATAAATTATACAACAATAATATGTAATCAAAGACACTTAATCAATCCCTATACATGAAACTAGATATCTTAATATCAAGTGATCTCCAATGCCATCCATGATATCTAAAGATCCACCTCACCTATAATCAATGATCCAGTCAGAAAAGGAGCAAAGTACAATGTAACTCAATAAAACTCACCACAAAGATCAATGGAATGGTACATCAAATATAACTAAAAGACATAAAATATGATGAGTATAAAATATGCACTAGCTACGTGTACATGTTCAATTGGACGTTATCAACATGTGGGGCCTAATATATAATCAGGCATATAGAATATGTTATCAGTCAATCAATAATTAGGCATGTCTGACGATAATGCTATCAGTCACGCAATAATCAGGCATGTCTGACGACAATGCTATCAGTCACGCACGAAATGGACATCCGGCATACAGAGTATGCTATCAGGAAATATTTGTCCAATATTAGTCAATCACATGTCTCTAGAACATCCCCCACCCGACACGAGAAATAATACAATCAATCGAGAACAAGTGCAATAATAAAACGGGACAATGTGTGTGTAATGCATGCAATGATGGTAATACTAAGTACATGTACTTGCCTTGATTCTGGGTTTGCCCAAGTCTTCTAAATCACCTAGAATATAGGAAAAGATTTTAGACATTATAAAGAAGTTCCTAATCAATTTCTAAATAACTAAGCTACTCTATTAGCCAACTACCCCATTTACTCTTGAACATTATCCAAAAATACTAACTAAACCTTGAAGGTCCAATACCTGAGCTAACCATTTTATGAATCTAATAAGTCCTAACATGCCAAGACTAATTCCATCCTAATATGTATTTAGTCCACTATAGAGCTAAGACCCAACCTCTACACCACAATAGAATATCAATGATTCAACCCAAAAATAATTGTTGACAGCAGACTTTAACTTACAACAGAAAATACTCCTATTCAAAATACCAGCTCAAAACTGACCATAAGCCCAAAGAACCAAGGACTCATGACTTAAAGAACAAAATGCTATTAATAGCTACTTAATTCTTTCTGGATGATTTATATTCGTAGTACATATATATGGCTGATGATAATTTTTTTTTCAAAACAAGCTTACTATTTTGATGGAAAAAATTTGCCCATACTTTCCATATTTATTAAGACCTGCCATTTGTTTTTTTTTATCATTTTACTCGTGTCATTTCCTTGTGATTATTGATGAAAATCTCAGATATCCATCCATTGGACCTCTATTACTACCTTATATTTGTTGTACTATAATTTAGTTATTATTCAAGTTATTTATGATTATCTGTAGAGTGAGTTTGGTAGGAAACCGTATCCATTTAGAGTCCGTATCGGACACATATCAGTGTTCTTTATTTTGCGTTTGATGAAATGCCACAAAGAAACTTTTATTGATAATTTCCAAAACTAATTTCACAAATTTATAGCCCTACATGTGTGTTTTAATACCCCCACTGACTGAGCACGATTTGGACTCGTGTTCGTATCCAAAATGGACACGAACATGCTGCACGAGGAGTGCACTGTGTGCCTTGCTACTCGAACAATACTGTGGACACGACACAACTTTGTTTGACACGAAACTTGACACAGAGGTGGGGGCAATGTTTGACAAGGCTCCTTCAAAGTTTTGTGTCGAGTTATGTCGTGTCGAGTGAGAAATCGACAGTGCACTGAATTTGTACACACTGTGCACGCACGGAAAATCTGCACTGATACACACATATAACTCTTGACACGACTCGCGTGGACACGAGATAGACACGTGTACACGTAGACCTATACCTGGTGAACACATGGACACGTGCACGAGGTGTCTAGTGTCGTATCCACGAGAGCCTGGACACACTGTACGAGCTTGTCTGTACATGCAGACTGATACACCCTGTTTTGTACGATTTGGACACTTTGTATCCACTGTTTGGACACGAGGATACCCCCCTAACACGTGCACCTGTGTAACACCCACTTTTTTAAAATGAGAGTAATTTTGAACTTTTGTTAAAGTTTATTATTTAATAATAGGATTTATGATTTATGGAAATTTTTAATTAATTTAATACTATTTAAAATTGATAAATTATAATTTTGATGTGTTAGCTAGTGAACCCTAGAACTGTTGAGCCTAGAGACTAACCATGACCATGGGGACCTAACCATGTGATTAGAATGAATATTTACAACTTTTTAGGCTAAGGGTATTTTGGTCATTTTGTGACTCTTGAATTATTTAAGATTTTGATTTATTGGTGAATTTTAGATTATTTTAATAATATTTAAATTAATGTATTGTGATTTTGGTCATTTTTTATATTTTAATATTTTGGAAATTTTTATATTTTAATATTGATTTTACGGGATTTGTTTAGTCGGATTTGAGTTTCGTTTCGTTCCGACTTGTGTTAGTGACCCGGATAGCTTAGACTGTAGACGGAATCCCAAAATTAGTTAGTTATGGCCCACAAATCCCACTAATTAAGTTAGTGAGTTTAGACTAATCCCACTTGTTAGATTGGTTAAGTTAGAGGCTTAAATTTAACCCTTTTGATCCCAAACTTGAACCTAACTTAAAATTAACCAAGAGGACTGGTTGAGGCCTTATTGGGCTTTCCCCTAAGGCCCAAATAGGGTTTAATGGCAGCCACTATAGCTAGGTTATCCTCTCTTCCTTTCATTTCATTCATCTTGCCTCTTTTCCTTCACAAAGTGTTCTTCCCCAAATTAGAGAGCTTCCCTCTTTGATTTGATCTCCAAATCCTTACATCCCTCCACCAAAACTTCCATCCAACCTTCTCATACTACCAAGGGAGGGTGCTAGCCAAAATTTAGAGCAAAGTGCAAGGAGGAGTATCCTTTTTGGAAGATCTTCGTGTCGGAGCCGTGTCCTTGGGAGTATCATTAGGATTCCACTACCAATAGGTAAAACCAACCCTCTAAATTGATTTTCTATGCATATTAGTTAGTTTTGAATCCATAGGATCTACCCCCATGTATGTACCCCATTTAGATTTAAATTTGAGGTCATTTGGAGCTCTCTTGAGGATTTTAGATATGTGTCTTGTGTCCTACTTGATAGATCCCAAATTAGGACACCCCATGTATATGTATGTATGATAATAGTTTAAATAGATATTTAAATTCAGTTTTAGAATGGTTAGAGAGTGGATTGATCTTAGTTAGGATGGTTAGAATGTGTTTCATTTGGATACCGATGTTGGTATCCAAGTATCTTGGCCTACAAGTGTTTCTTTTGTCCAAAATAACTCAAATTCGTCGTAATATTCATCAACGTTTTTATTAACCAAAGCAACTTAGAAATATCATAACTTTTAGCTTAGAATTCCGATTAATCTTCCGTTTTTTTAAAAGAATCGTATCGAAGTTAGCTTTCCAAATATATATTTTAATAAGCCAAAATCGTTTTGTAACTTTCTGTAAAACTATTTGAGTGTCAGCTGTCCGAAAGATAAACGTGTTTTGGTGTTTTCGCGATTCCAGGAGCTTTCGGACACGAAAATGTGATCTGTTTGAAGTTTCGAAAAGCTAACACAAGGGGCTATGACATACTTTAATCTTAGAATTTAGTGAAGGCCCAATTAGTACGGTATTAGTTTTAAGTAGAAGAGTGACTATACGATATAGGCATTTTGTGTAACCTATGAGCCTATGTAGTATGGATATTAAAAGAATGTAGAGTATGTAATGCATGATATGTTAGATGAATAAAATAATATATATATAATATGTATCCTCTTTACATTAATGTATATATATGGTTGAATGCAAGCATGTAGGAACGCAATCAATGTAATATATGTAAGCAATGCATAAATGCATGAATGAAAGAATGATATACAATGTATGCATAAAAGTATATAATGAATGCTAGATATGAATGCAAGGTATACATGTAATGATAGATATGAATGCATAATGTATACATAATGTAATGCAATATATAATGATAGCATGTATGGTAATGTAGAATATATGATGCAAGCATGTATATGTCCACTGTTTTCTTTTTCCTTACATTTTTCCTTCCCTTTCCTTTCCATTTCAAATTTTTCTTTTTTTTTTCTCTTCTATTTTTACATGTTATATACAATGTATATAATGTATAGATGCATGTAAGTATGTAATATGCATGAATGACATGTATGTAATAAAAATAAGTATATATATGCAACTTAATGATATATGAATGGATATAATGCCTGAACTGAAGTATGCATGTATATGGGATATGAATGAATGATATATATATGTGTTAAGGTAATGTAATGTATGTATTCACATATATTTTGAGTTAAATATATGAGTTTGTATGCATATATTATATGTACGCATGTATGCAAGAATGAATGTAATATAATGTAGAGTATGCATATATGAATATAATGTACGCAAGTATATAATGTATTCAAATAGGTATGTATGCATCTATGTATGTATGGATAGGTGCATGAATGAATGCAAGTATGCATATATGATATGTATGTATGCATGTATGCAATGTAAGTATGTATGCATGCATTTCTATAAACTGAGTTAACCTATAACCTGTTGCACATATGCATTCATACACTCTTTGACACCATGTATCCCATGTCACATACACCTACCTATCACTAAATCTGAGAACATTAACACATATCCTTTCACATACATGCCAAACACACACACACACACACACACACACACACACACACACACACACACACACACACACACACACACACACACACACTCACTTACTCTTTTACCTCTCCTTATCTATATATATATATATATATATATATATATATATATATATATATATATATATATATATATATATGTATGTGCCTATATATATAGCTTTCCTATATATATATATCTATGCATATGAATATGTGAATGTGAATAATATATATACATTATATGACTAAGTTTGTGTGCCTTGTTAGCTTATAGTTTAGTTTTGTGCTTGGTTTAGCAAGTGACTTAGGCTATGAGTTAGTAGCTATCTTGGATACTTGATTTGCATAGACTTAGTTTGTTTAGACCTAGAATTGACTAACCTAGACTAGTTGACCATTGTTGACCCAACCCTAGCTAGTTTGACCACAATTGATTAGAGTTGACCTAGTTTGACTTTATAGTTGACCAGAGTTGAACAAGAGTTGACTTTGACCTAGATTGACTTAGACTCATGTAGATTGCATTATAATTTCAATTACCATATAAATTGAACTCTTTATAACCTGTGTTGCTCTAACTAGGACTCTGTGACTCCAGTTGGCCATCTTTTTATATCAGCTGTTCAGGGTATCAGGCGAGTACATTCTCTGACCGTTTCATACTTGATAGGATTTACATTTACGCTCTAGATTACTTTACTTGATGTTGTCACGTTGTTAACACGGATTGGTACTATATGGATCCTTTCATGAGATGTTATCCCCCTCGGGAGCATCGGATATATCATGTCATGTGCGTTTCACTTTCATCATGTATTCCTGTGCTTTCATCATTCATGTGCACTCTCGTGATTCATGTACTCTCATGTTCACGGATCCCCCATATTTATATTTATGTGCACCCATTTATGGGCCCCCATGTGATATCATGTGTAATAACATAACCTATCTGGATCCTTGTGTATTGATTGGGGTACGGGAGGTATAAATGGTCATGTGAACAATTCCAAAGTAGTGTAGTCATGTGCAAACTTTCATATTTATTATCAAGCCGTTCACATGTCTATCTTGTACTCTACATCAATAGTCACTATTTGTTCTTTACTTATAGTAGATATTTCTTTACAGTCATCTCTTTTACTTCATATATTTCCCAGCGTTTCATGTATCTTACCCTATAGCATATTTACATATCCTGTCATATTATGAACTGCGTGAGATGTATTATGCTCGCTCCCGTTGTAGGAGCGTAAAAAGTGCTTCATGGACTTAGTCAAAGAAGTTGAGAACTTTACGCGAGCAACTCTCTACGCGAGCTATTCTCTACGCAAGCAACTCTCTACGTGAGCTACTTTACGCGAGAGCTATCCTCCATTTTTATGCGTGGGCGACAGACTGTCAGACTGCATTTAATGCGAGTGATTTGATCTGACAGAATAATTTTCTGACAGCAGGATTGCACAGAAGCCGAGAGGATTAGATTTATACTAAACCCAATACTGTCGTTTAGTGTGCAGATGGGCTACTTTACGCTCAATAAGCTGCTTCTTTTACGTACGATAGCTATTCGAGCTTTTACGCTCAAGGTTATTGTGGGCGTAAAGTTTATTTGAGCTAATTTTTACGCTCAAGGCTATTTTTTAGGCACTTTACGCTGGAAGTTTATTTTGGGGTATTTTTACGCCCAGTCTGCTACTTTACGCAGGGAGTATGTTTTGGGTAATTTTTACGCCCGAGCTTTCCTGACTACATGAGAACGTGGTTTGCTTACGTGGCTTTCATGCCACACTTATCGAGGAACGTGTGTACGTGCTCTTCCTATTTTGTTGAAGTAATGGGACATATGTCAACGTGCGTAGAGGATGATTTACATCGTGGGTGACAGTTACTTGCGTAGAGACCCAATTTTGTTACTTTTTATGCACAAAGGGTTAAGTCTATAAATAGACTTATCTTTACAAAGACAGCATTAAGAGATCAATATAGAGACATGAGAGGAGATTCTGAGAAAACTCACACTTTCAGAGTGATATTCCCAGAAGCATTTCTTTAACTTTTTTCTCAAGAACAGGGTGAAGCAAAGCAAGAAAGCATTCGACTGTGCCATCAGTGCCGTTGCTCGATACCTTTCCGGTGACTTAGTTCTTCCGATTGTTCGTCTTCTTCAAGCAGCTTTCTTCATCATCATTGTATGGTCCAAGGAACAAAGTGATCGTTCTCAGATCAGACTTCCATAGCAATACTTTCCAGAACAATTTGTACTTTTGTACTTTTTCTCGTTTTCTTTCAAAAGCCAATTTTTAGGCATTCTGTTAAGTGGAACAAAATGGCGACTCTGCTGGGGACGACCTTCTCCTCTGACGAGAAGGCAATTGCTCAATATGATAATGTGTCGGTCGGATCGACAAAGAAGACTCTGGTTGTGCACTTCGACCAGACTGTCTACGAAGAAATGCTCCGAACTGGGGGTAGTACTCGCTGCTCCAATGTTCAAAAATTGCGGAAGGCACGAAAAGTTTGGATTCCTAAGTCCAAAGCATCCTCGGATCTCCCTGTTGTCTCTAAAGGTAAAGAAATCCTTCCTACTCCTGTTGTGGAGGCTCCCGTCTGTGACGAGGCAGTCTCTACTTCATTGATACGCCCTGGGCATAAAAATCAGTCTCCCGTCTGTGACGTGGCAGACTTTCAAGTTTTACGCTCTGTGCGTAAAAATTAAACTTTACGCCGTGGGCGTAAAAATTAGTCTCCCGTCTGTGACGTGGCAGACTCCCAAGTTTTACGCCCAGTACGTAAAAATCAAACTTTACGCTCTGTGCGTAAGAATATGTCTCCCGTCTGTGACGTGGTAGACTCCAAAGCTTTACGCTCTGTGCGTAAAAATAAGTCTCCCGTCTGTGACGTGGTAGACACACAAGTTTTACGCTCTACGCGTAAAGGAAAATCTTCCGTCTGTGACGTGGCAGATACTCATGTTTTGCGCTCTACACGTAAAGGCAAATCTTCTGTCTGTAACAGCGTAGATAAAGTTCACAATGATGCCTTTGCATCTAAAGTGAATTTACATGCACGCATGCAGCTTAAAAACATTGTTGGTAAAACTTCAGTTTTCAACCAACATCTTTCTTACACTGCTTTACGCAAGGTACCAAACCTATAAATTACGCATAATGCTAATGGAGTCCTTTGTGCACAAAAATCTCAGAATTTACGCACACAACTCCAAGCGCGTAAAAATGTACAGTTTGGTTCTGCTAATGCAGCCAATAATCTTCTTTATACACAAGGGACTAAACATTTCTCTACCCCAAATGTAATAAAGAAGATTACTCCCTTTACTTCTTCTGATTTACGCGAGTTGCTAGCACAAAATCGTAAAAATAGACAATCTCCTGTGACACTCCCCAAAGAAAATCATCATTGTGAGTGTCACCAGATCGTCATCAAATGTTGCTGTCCGGCTTCGATACGGTCAGTTTTTGACCGATTAAGCTATAATGAGCTTCAGCAACAAGTTGATGATCAAGAGCATGAGTTGTCATATACATCAGTCAACATGGCATCTCATACCAACAGAGGACGACGTCTAAGACGCAACTCATCCCAGTCTCCTGGTCAACAATAGTTCAATCACCTTTTTGATAGTTTTGAAGGAGTGTATCAGAATACTCGATCGAGAAGTCAAAGACAGTTGCAGAATTCTGATTCAGAAGCTGGGGGTACCCAGTCTTTAGAGTCCGAAACTGATAGTGTCGATTCCTACCTCTATACCAATCCCTCTATATCTTCAAGGGAGGTTGAATCCTATGCTATTGGAGATGAACCAGAGACATCATTTGCTAATACAAAACAACGTCTCTCTGCCGTTGAGCAATCACTGAAGGACATACTCACCATGATGCAAAGCATGCATCAAATAATAATGACTCAGCAAACTGCTCAGCTGGCAGTAGTAACACCAGTGCAGGTAGCAGCACAAACTCAAGATAGTCAAGGGGTTGATATACCTTTGAATAATCATGAGCCTGCTGTCAATCAAAATTCTGGATCTCCAGATCCTATCATTCCAGAAGATGTACCACCTTCGGTGGGGGTCATGGTACATCCAATAACTATTCAATCGAATGTGCTTCCTCAAACTAGTGAAGCTATTCAAGTAGTGCATGAGCTAAAAGCACAGTTTGAAGTTCTGAAGCACAAGGATCAGCTCCAGAGGTTAGGGATTAAGCAACCTTATCCTCCTCATTGGAACGACGTACCCTTTCCTTCGAAATTTAAGCCACAATCGATGGTATTATTTGATGGAAAGGCTTCTTCTAGTCAGTATATCAATTACTTTGATATTATGACTGTGCATCTACAGAAGAATGATGCTCTTCTTACCCGAGTTTTCATCGGGTGTTTGACGGGTTCAGCTTACGACTGGTATCGTAGTCTACCCAACAATTATATTTCGTCTTTTGACGAATTTAAAGCAATGTTTCTCTTCCATTTCTATGAGGGAGGAATGGACATGAATATGTCCTCCCTAATAGAAATCAAGCAAAAGGAGAAAGAAGATACCCGGACATTCATTGAACGCTTCCGACAGGCAACTTTGAAGATACCTCCGGGTATGCCAGATTCAGCATTGATTGATACATGCAAAATGAATCTGCGACCATCTATTGCTGTCTTTACGGGCTCCCAATTCACAGATTGGGCCTCGTTCATTATAGCAGCAGTTTTAGCCGAGACCAATGGCAGGTTGGCTCGTGAACACGGGATAATCTTTGCCTCAGAGGACAGAGGAAAGAAAGGCTCTTCTGGTAATAATTCCGGCAATCGTAATGGGAAAGGAAAGCAAACCTTAGTGGTTAATCTTTCAAAACCCAAAACGACGCCGAATAATCAGGAGTCTTCTAAGCCAAAAGAAGAATACTCTTTCGATGATAGTGATATCCCAGGGATATTCCAATGTCTGGTAAAGAGTGGCAAACTCCAGATTCCATAACCGAAAAGACCTAATGAGGTAAATCTGACTGACAATCCCAAGTATTGTATCTATCACAGATACATAAATCATCCTACCAAGGCTTGCTATGTCTTGAAGAAGAAAATCCAGGAGCTGATAAATGCCAATGCTACCCCTTTAACCAACGATGAGCATACGGTCACAACCAATATGATTTCTCTTCAATTTGGAGATTTTCCTCCACAGCAAGTCCCAGATGGAATTATCCTAATTCTAAAGGCGACGATGAAGATTGTGAATATCCCGCCTGCCAGAGAGCAAAATAAAAGACTTTTGCCTCTTACATTGAAAAATGGTGAAATCATGTGGGTACATCCTGATTTAGTACCTAAAATGGAGAATGAAGGTAAAACTTCAAAATCCAAGAAAGGTAATAAAGTCAAAACCTGCAACATGATTTCTCATATTTTAATCCCAGACCATGATGATTTAGATCATTTATGGGATGACATTCCTTTGGAGGATAGATTGAGGGGTTTGAATATATGCCCTCCAAGTTTGGCTCCTCCTACCAAACTTAAGCTTACTCATCGGCAATGGTTAGCAATAAATAGTGTCCCCTTATACAGGGCACAACAGGTCTTTGCTGCTTATGAGAAAGCTCCTACAGGGATTTTTCCTTCTATCCCGAGTATTCATCCTTCTCCTGTGGCTATAGAGGCCTCTATTCCTCCTTCTTCTGTTAAATCACCTATCAAAAGTCCGCTACCCACCCACTTGTATAGTCAACAATCAGTCCTCCAAAGGAATGCTATCCCATACAGAAGAATTTAACAGAATGACATGCTCGAGATAGATCATTTATGGGATGGCATTCCTTTGGAGGATAGATTGAGGGGTTTGAATATATGCCCTCCAAGTTTGGCTCCTCCTACCAAACTTAAGCTTACTCATCGGCAATGGTTAGCAATGAATATTGTCCCCTTATACAGGGCACAACAGGTCTTTGCTGCTTATGAGAAAGCTCCTACAGGGATTTTTTCTTCTATCCCGAGTATTTCTCTTTCTCCTGTGGCTACAGAGGTCTCTATTCCTCCTTCTTCTATTAAATCACCAATCAAAATTCTGCTACCCACCCACTTGTATAGTCAAACATGAGAAATCATGTTGCAAGTTTTGACTTTTTTACCTTTCTTGGATTTTGAAGTTTTACCTTCATTCTCCATTTCAGGTACTAAATCAGGATGTACCCACATGATTTCACCATTTTTCAATGTAAGAGGCAAAAGTCTTTCATTTTGCTCTCTGGCAGGCGGGATATTCACAATCTTCATCGTCGTCTTTGGAATTAGGATAATTCCATCTGGGACTTGCTGTGGAGGAAAACCTCCAAATTGAAGAAAAATCATATTGGTTGTGACCGTATGCTCATCGTTGGTTAAAGCGATGGCATTGGCATTTATCAGCTCCTAGATTTTCTTCTTCAAGACATAGCAAGCCTTGGTAGGATGATTTATGTATCTGTGACAGATACAATACTTGGCATTGTCAGTCAGATTCACCTCATTAGGTCTTTTCGGTTATGGAATCTGGAGTTTGCCACTCTTTACCAGACATTGGAATATCTCTGGATATCACTATCATCGAAAGAGTATTCTTCTTTTGGCTTAGAAGACTCCTGATTATTCAACGTCATTTTGAGTTTTGAAAGATTAACCACTAAGGTTTCCTTCCCTTTCCCATTACGATTGCCGAAATTATTACTAGAAGAGCCTTTCTTTCCTTTGTCCTCTGAGGCAAAGATCATCCCGTGTTCACGAGCCAACCTGCCATGGGTCTCGGCTGAAACTGCTGCTATAATGAACGAGGCCCAATCTGTGAATTGGAAGCCCGTAAAGACAGCAATAGATGGTCGCAGATTCATTTTGCACGTATCAATCAATGCTGAATCTGGCATACCCGGAAGCATCTTCAAAGTTGCCTGTCGGAAGTGTTCAATGAACGTCCGGGTATCTTCTTTCTCCTTTTGCTTGATTTCTATTATGGAGGACATATTCATGTCCATTTCTCCCTCATAGAAATGGGAGAGAAACATTGCTTTAAATTCGTCAAAAGACGAAATGCAATTGTCGGGTAGACTACGATACCAGTCGTAAGCTGGACCCGTCAAACACCCGATGAAAACTCGGATAAAAAGAGCATCATTCTTCTGTAGATGCACAGTCATAATATTAAAGTAATTGATATACTGACTAGGAGAAGCCTTTCCATTAAATAATACCATCGATTGTGGCTTGAATTTCGGAGGAAAGGGTACGTCATTCTAATGAGGAGGATAAGGTTGCTTAATCCCTAACCTCTGGAGCTGATCCTTGTGCTTCAGAACTTCAAACTGTGCTTTTAGCTCACGCACTGCTTGAATAGCTTCACTAGTTTGAGGAAGCACATTCGATTGAATAGTTGTTGGATGTACCGTGACCCCCACCGGAGGTGGTACATCTTCTGGAATGATAGGATCTAGAGATCCAAAATTTTGATTGACAGCAGGCTCATGATTATTCAAAGGTATATCAACCCCTTGACTATCTGGAGTTTGTGCTGCTACCTACACTGGTGTTACTACTGTCGGCTGAGCAGTTTGCTGAGTCATTATTATTTGATACATGCTTTGCATCATGGTGAGCATGTCCTTCAGTGATTGCTCAACGGCAGAAAGACGATGTTCTGTATTAGCAGATGATGTCTCCGGTTCATCTCCAATAACATAGGATTTAACCTCCCTTGAAGATATAGAGGGATTGGTATAGAGGTAGGAATCGACACTATCAGTTTCGGACTCCAAAGACTGGGTACCCCCAGCTTCTGAATCAGAAGTCTGCAACTATCAAGAAGGCGATTGAACTGTTGTTGACCAGGAGTCTGGGACGAGTTGCGTCTTGGACGTCGTCCTCTGTTGGTATGAGATGCCATGTTGACTGATGCATATGACAACTCATGCTCTTGATCATCAACTTGTTGCTGAAGCTCATTATAGCTTAATCGGTCAAAAACTGACCGTTTCGAAGCCGAACAACAATATTTGATGACGATCTGGTGACACTCACAATGATGATTTTCGTGGAGAAGTGTCACAGGAGATTGTCTATTTTTATGCTTTTGTACTAGCAACTCACGTAAATCAGAAGAAGTAGAGGTAGTAATCTTCTTTATTATATTTAGGGTTGAGAAACGTTTAGTCCCTTGTGTATAAAGAAGATTACTGGCTGCATTAGCAGAACCAAACTGTACATTTTTATGCGCTTGGAGTTACGTGCATAAATCCTAAGATTTTTGTTCACAAATGACTCCATTAGCATTATGCGTAATTTATAGGTTTGGTACCTTGCGTAAAGCAGTATAAGAAAGCTGTTGGTTGAAAACTGAAGTTTTACCAACAATGTTTTTATGCTGCATGCGTGCAGGTAAATTCACTTTAGATGCAAAGGCATCATTGTGAACTTTATCTACGCTATCACAGACAGGAGATTTGCCTTTACGTGTAGAGCGCAAAACATGAGTATCTGCCACGTCACAGATGGGAGACTTTCCTTTACGCGTAGAGCGTAAAACTTGAGTGTCTACCACGTCACAGACGGGAGACTTATTTTTACGCACAGAGCATAAAGCTTTGGAGTCTACCACGTCATAGACGGGAGACATATTCTTACGCACAGAGCGTAAAGTTTGATTTTTACGCACTCGGCATAAAACTTGGGAGTCTGCCACGTCACAGACGGAAGACTAATTTTTACGCCCAGGGCGTAAAGTTTGATTTTTACGCACAGAGCGTAAAACTTGAAAGTCTGCCACGTCACAGACGGGAGACTGATTTTTACACCCAGGGCGTATTAATAAAGTAGAGACTGCCTCGTCACAGACGGAAGCCTCCACAACAGGAGTAGGAAGGATTCCTTTACCTTCAGAGACAACAGGGAGATCCGAGGATGCTTTGGACTTAGGAATCCAAACTTTTCGCGCCTTCCGCGATTTCTGAACATTGGAGCAGCGAGTACTACCCCCAGTTCGAAGCATTTCTTCGTAGGCAGTCTGGTTGAAGTGCACAACCAGAGTCTTCTTTGTCGATCCGACCGACACATCATCATATTGAGCAATTGCCTTCTCGTCAGAGGAGAAGGTCGTCCCCAGCAGAGTCGCCATTTTGTTAAGTGAAACATCCGTCCTGACCGGACCTGTTGATAAATTTTATATATAGCTTGGAGCTTACCTGCTAGCCTAGAGGAGACACAGTAGAGGTTGGAGTAGATGGCTAGAGTTTTTCTTATTTTATTTTCAGTTGTCTTGAGTTGTATTTATTTTATGCTTATTTGAGTTAGTATTGATAACACCGAGATTTATTTCTCTCTGTTGTACTTCTCTTGTGGATTCATAGTTATCTTATCGTGCTACTTCTAGTTTTGGTGATTGAGTTGTATCCTGCTGTGATTGTCCTCCGTACGGAGAGTATATGTCTCGACCCGCTCCCGAGTAATCGGACATGAGTCGGACATGTCCAGCCTTCATCGTTAGACACGATGAAGTAAGCTGTACCAATCTTTAGGAAAATCTAACCAGATAACAAGAATATATACAATCACAGCATCTATAAAACGTTTCCAGAATGATCACCGTAATCCACCAATTATAATATCATAAAAATACTAGAGACAACAAGAATGAACTACACTGTGAATTCTAAGAACATACAATATCTAGAGAAATAGCTAAAACAATCTAGACCTGAAACCTCAAGCTAAGTCATGACTCCATCCTGCTCAGCTAAGATCCCAGGCTCTGGCCCATAATGTAGAACAATGTCCTGCAAGTACACCTGCAACATATTCTAGTCAGGAGCGGGGCTAAGTTTATCCAAGGAAATGAACATGAACATCATGGTATGAACAAGAATACAGGAAATATATATAAAGTACGAGAAATGAGAACGAGACATGAAACCTGAACATGAATACTGAAAGTAAATACAGGGAACATGAAATGAGTCCTGAACATGAAATACAACCTGAACCTGAAATGTGCAATATATCGAAATACATACAGAGTGTATGATCGGCTTGGGTAGATTCAATGAACATGAAATGGTACGGCTTTGGTTCCGCGTGCACGATGCGGGGCCTAAGCTATTCATATGAATAGTAACTCGGGTATGATCACACAACTGTAGTATTTCCCCTCCCAGACACAAGTAAAACTCAAGGAACTAGATACCAGACAATCTCGTAAAATATCGTGTCAACTAGAACAAGACATAAGGAAATGGACAAGTCCGAAGAGTATACTTGCCTTGCTCAGGGTGATCAAGCAGGAGTAGATGATCTGTAGGTTCACCTGTTTAATTGGTGCAATTGATTAATTACCAACAAGTTATAAATTAATTATATTGTAACTTCTAACCATAATATTTATAGGATTTACTTAATTGATTAAAACTAATATATATTAGTCAACTATCTAGAGTTTAATACAATCTATACCATTCCCTACTAGTAATCCAATTATAACATTAACTGTAATAATAACATATCTGAGAAAAATTCTATTTGTTCTCAAGTACTCATTTTTTTTATTTAAAAAGTTCCTAGCCATGTTCCACCAAGGGACCCACAACTAAAATTGTGAATGATATATTACAATCTAGCATTTGATTTCTCAGATACTATTCCTGGCTTTGCCAGATACCACAAACTGATTGTAATATACATTCACATATCAAAATTCCCAGAACTTCATTTCAACAAAATACCCAATATTTAGAAAAACTTGCACACACCCAAAACTCGACCAGCCCAACCCTCTGTTCCATGGAGCACTCTTCTAGTGCTCAACACATTGAATTAGTTTCTATTAAGAAAGTTCACTCATACACATCCATTAGTGTTTCTCCTGATCAACACCAAGGAAAGTAAAAAAATGAACCTACCAATCACTAGGAATACCAATCAAAATCTTCCTTAACTAAAATTCCATGAGCTAAAACTCAGGATCAAAAAGAGGCTATTCCATCTTGAAAGAGAAAATAGAACACCTTAACAATAATCCATGAAAATCACGAAATATACAAAATTTATACATGAAAAAGTAAGATCTAATAGCCAAACAAATTCCCCAAAAAGAATCGGCCAACTGCTACTCTTCCCAATTGAACTCAACTTAATATAAATCAAAATATAAAAGAATATACAACCATATTGAACCTGGAATGCAAAAATAGAGATTTAACTAACATTAGATATGAATTCTGCCCATTGCTAACTCTCTGTTCAACATTCACTAAACTTGAAAATAGGTATTCATCAACCTGGTCTCATCAGGAACACACACCAAGTTGAAAGCAAGCGTAATCGGACACGGACATATACACAAGCCAACCGATACTCCCATCGACACTATACCAGGTTCATCATGCAACTGGTCACGACACGATCCGATCCACACCAACATAAACTCGAACTTACACGCCAACAAACATGAGGCATGAAAGGAACACACGCGACCGAAATTAAAATCAAAGTATCCAAGTGTAAAATTGTACGAAATGAGTTTTGGAGAAGGAAAATTACATGGTGAATTGATAAATCCGACTCGAATAAGCCAATACTGATATCCCGATTCAAAACAGATCAAGCTCTCGATGTTCTCTCGTCAACTCGATCAAGGATTAGGATCAATCCAAACCAGGTCCTGCCCGAATTTATACAGACAGTCACACACAAGAATGTAATGTATTGATTCAGTCCACAGAATTTTAAATCAAGAAAACTAGATCTAGAAAGAGGTTCAAGGAACTTATTGCAGATTAATAACTCTTGAAAGAAGATCGAACAATCAATGGCACGAATTCGACCAATTCGTAACTGTCCCGAAACACGTCAACCGGATCTGGAAGATGAGTCAGAAAGATCAGATCGATCTTTCTCAAAAATTCAAAAATGGAGACGATCGGTCGAGACTCACCACTGGTGCTTACTGGAGAAGATTCGACCTCCGCCGAAAGTTCGACGTAGATTCGCTGGCCAGGGACTCGAAGAAGTAGCCGACGTAGGGATTCTCGCGGTCGCCTACGAGAAATAGCCGTGGATTCCGTCGTCGCGTGAAGCTTGTCAAGCAGCCTTAGTCGTCAAGAGTCGTCGCCGCCGCGTCCGTCGAAGAAATGGAAGTCACCGCCGAAGCCACCGCCATCTCCACTACTTCCGTCGGAGAAGTTGGGGTTAGGGTTGCTGAGGATTTATATAGAGGAGCCTGAGAGAAATTTATTTTTGAGAATAAGCTCAAATGAGCTACTCTCTCTCTCTCTCAGAAGAGATTAAAAAGAAAAACTTTATTCACTTAGGCCCCTCCACTAAAAGGAAAGTAACACAAAAACCCTCCCCCTTTTCACTAATTACACAGGTACCCAAAATTCTGTTAGAGAAGTGGTTACAGGTTGTTAGGGAGTGGGGACCATTCCAATTAGTTTGAAAATTAGTTATTGGCCAAAAATTCAAATTTCCCCCTAAAGGAAATCCTGAAATTATTTGAAATTAGTTAGTCAAAATTATCCAAAGGGAATTGTTTAAAACAAAATTCCCGAAAATGAGAAAGTGGAGTTACAAATCTTCCCCCCCAAAAAAAAATTCGTCCTCAAAATTTGAAGGACAACAAAATTAATTCCCATTAATCACGAGGAGTATTCAAACACAAGCCATTTATTAAATTTAAAAAAAAATTTAAAATCAGGATACAATCACGTAAACAAACAAGGATAGCGCTCCCGCATCTCATCCTTGCGCTCCCACGTGGACTCTCTGGGAGAGTGGTGTCTCCACATTACTCTGACGAGCGATATAGTCTAATTCTGCAATTTGCTTCTCCCTCCAAGCTAGCAGGTAGCGCCAGTCGGTATGCCACCTCGCCAATCCGTACCGTCACTCCTTAAGACCCAATATATCTGGGGCTAAGCTTTCCGTCTCTGCCAAAATGAATGGTGCCTCTGGTCAGAGAGATCTTGAGGAACACTCTGCCACTACGAACTCCAGTGGCCGTCTGCTGCTGTCTGTCCAGTGCTTTTGCAGATCCTATGCAGCTCTTATGACAATTTGAGCCTCGAGACCAAGTACTCACAAGAAGTTTGAGATAACACGCTTTGACAATGATCGAGGATCAAACAATCACGAGGTAGAATGAATTTCAATAACAACTTAGAGGATAAATCGTGAGGGCACGATCTTCCAGGCATGATTGACAGTTTAGCACGATAAGAGAATCATTGTTAGATAGGTATGATCAGATCAAAGTTTAGACAAAACACGATCAAAATATGATATATATAAAAAACAGAGTCAAAGTCTATTAATATGTATGTATTGAGAAATCAATTGATTCGACGAGGAAGTGCAAGAAGAAGGAGACTGCAATGATTTGATTGAGGAGGCGTATGGAATCTCCCGAGGGATATTAGTGTCAAATCAAGGTGAACATGCAAGGATTTGTGATTCTCGAAAATCGGTAATCATATGAAAAAGGGAATATAGTTCTATGGTACCCGAGAACATATAGGTATTTGAAATCACTTCACTTAAAATCTATGTCCCGCCAGTGTATATATAGCTGCAGTGGACTTTTGGTTCCGTGACTCAAATAACGATATGTCACCGAAGGTTCTATCAACTTTATCCATTTTCCAACAATTATCAACGAAACCCAAGAGATCAAAATATGAAGAATTTAGAACAAAGTCTCAATAATACCCGAAAACCTTCGAATGTCTGAATCACTTCAACTTAGAGTTCCTGCCTCGCTAGTACGCTGCTGGCTGCAGTAAACTTTCAGTCTCCGCAATCCAGATAACGGCTGCGGTGCACAACTGCCATACCCTAGTAGGTCATCAAATAGTCTCTCAACCCTATCCATTGGATTTACAAAATAGTTTCAAAGAATTCAAAATGGTTTCCAATAGTCCAAGTTACGATAAAAGATGAAGTTATCTGTCTTTTAGGAGGCAAGGGTTTCACTAGGTGCTAAGATGCAACGAAGGATTCAACCATGAGTAGTGAGTACAAAAAGGGCAACCAGGAAGATTTTAAAACCTCAAACAGGGAATCGAAGTTTCGAATAGTAATCGAAATTTCAAATAAATTTCGAAATGGTAACAAGATCCCGTATATGGAACGTTATCCCGAATGGATAACAGAGTCTCAAAGAATGAACAGAAGTAAGACATCAGATAAAAGACAAGGTCTCAAAATAAGGAATAAAATCTCGGAAATAAGGTTCAACAACATCTTAATAACAACGAAATCTCGAACAAAATCTCGAAGGGAAAACAATCTCCAACAGGGTACAAGGTCTCAATTAGAGAACCAATATCAACAAAGTCGTGATTAGGGAATAAAATCTCGAATATAAAATCTTGACGAAAAATAAGGTATCGAATAGGGAACAAGGTCTCAACGAGTCGCGAGTAGAAACTGAAGTTTCAAAGTCTTGAAAATCTTGAATATGAGGAAAATTACGAACAAAAGCAAAGTCTCGAAATGAGAAATAGAATCTCAAAATCTCGAATGGAATCAAAATCCTAAATAAACCAAATTCCAACAAGCCCTGAATAGAGAATTGAATCCCGAGTAGAAAACAAAATTATGATTTGTAACAAGTTCTGATCAGGAAACAAAATCCTGAGTAAGATCTAGAAAAGGAAACAAGGTTACGAAGAGTGAATGGAGGAGTACCAATCAACGTATAGGAGCAAGGTTCTGACCGTGAATACAAGCAAATCAAAATAGTCGAAGCACAGTTATGAATAGAGAACAATTCTTAAAATGGAAACAAAGTTATGAATGGAAAGCAAAATCTCATACAGAGAATTAGTCAAATCTCAACTAGGGAACAAAATCTTCAAAATCTTTAAAGGAATCCTCAACAATGTCCTGAATAGGACGAAGCTTAAACAAGGCTTCGAATGAGGAACAAGGTTTTGAAATAAATCTCGAGTAGGGATTAAATCTTAATTAACACGAAGTTGGATAAAGGAACA
This sequence comes from Iris pallida, assembly GCA_029216955.1. Taxonomy (NCBI): domain Eukaryota; kingdom Viridiplantae; phylum Streptophyta; class Magnoliopsida; order Asparagales; family Iridaceae; genus Iris; species Iris pallida. Next base: position 4,787,521 of record JANAVB010044814.1, on the reverse strand, counting down.
AAATTTCCAAATATGAGCCATCACTAGGAAATAAGATAACGCTACAACAAAAAACCCTTTTAATGACGGCTAAAAAGCGTCATTAATGACAAACCATGACGCTTTTTTTTCTTTCAAAGCAACCGTTATGAAAACGGGTGTTATAAATATTTTTTAAAAGCGTTATAAAAAACCGTCATGAATAGTTTCTATAAAAGCGTTATGAATATTTAATATATAGTGCACAATTCGAGACTTTTGTACAACGTTATGAATAGATAATATGTATAGGCTCAATGCAGCACATTTATAACACTTTATACAATTCAAATTAGCATATCCAAATCAGTCCATATAATTGTCAGGCCTAAAAATCAAATTAACATTATATATCACCATCTTTATTATATTTCTCAAAATAGAGTACATATCAACATCTTCATTACATTCTCAAAATAGAATATCCAAATACATATATATATATATTTACAACTACCAAAATTGTCTACATCAAAACTTGGCCACATAACCAATAATCATGAAAGATCAACGACAGCCGAACACCAGTGAAATCCTGAGAAAAAGAGAAGACAACCAAATCAGTCCATATAATTGTCAGGCCTAAAAATCAAATCTAATCATGAAATATCAAGAGAAAGGAGTAAAACAAACTAGGTCATGATAGGGATCAGGTATTTGTCCCATATCTGGAGCAAGCTTGACAGAATAATCCCTTAGAAAAGAGTTTTCATGAAAATGGAAACAATCATAACATTATATAGAAACCATAAAAAACTATTGCAGAGATTTTGTAAGAAAAAAACCAATTCCAACGACGCCAATGCCTTTAAAAGAGAAAAAATAGAACATTATCCTGAAGGAATGAGGACGTTTCGATTTCCTTCACCGTCTATCAAATCAAACACAATATAAAGGTATAGTTGGGGAAAGAACCTAGCAACAGAACAGTTATCCTACGTTCCAGCAACAACCACAATATAAAGGTACATTTTACAGATGATTATGTTTCATGTGTTCAAAGTTTTGATTCCATGAGTGTGTTGAGCGTAGCTTGAGGTTGGCAGGTTTCCATGTTTCAATATTTTATATCATGTTACTAGATAAATTCATCTTGCAAATGCATATATAGAAAGATAAATGTATCTTTTAAATACGTTTCCAGAATATCATTAATCCAGTAATATATTAAACTAATTTTCTCACCTTCTGCAAAATATGTGTGTGTGAGATATAGAAAACCTAACTTTATAAACATACAGATAGTAGTGTGTTCCAGATACCAGAAAAGGAAGGATCTCGAGTTTTTTTCTTTTCTCTCTTCTTGTGTAAAAAATATACCAAGCCAATAATTGCATACCATTTCAATTCTTCTCATCCTCGCCGGGAAACAATAATTAGTAGCTGGTAACCCAGGCTGTATCCGGGGAACTTAGTGATGTTATGTGGCATGGGTGTGTCATTAGGAATCGTGTTTGTGTCACGTTATTGTTGCCACAGTTGGATACGGCAGGATCCAGAAGAATACTGGTAGGAAATGGAGACATATGGATCCAGTAACTTGAGCCAAATTTGGGCTGGATTCGGTTACAATTTGACCAGGATTTTGTAGAAACGAAATCGTAAAGCAGAATACTCTAGAGGGGGGGTGAATAGAGTAGGCAACAGAATATTGCTAATTAAAAACTTGTTAGCAGTTAGATCACAGATATAATAATAATCATAAAAGTAAATGACAGAAATTAAAAGTGATCAGAAGGCAAACGCAAATACCAAAATTTATACTGGTTTCCCTCTTGTGAGGACTAGTACAGTTGGAAGAACTCTAGCTTCCAGTTGAATCCACTATTGGAAAATCCTGCAAGTTTTTATACGAAGTCCTTGCAACTTCTATAGACGTGAGCTTTGATACGAAGAACTCGACCAACTTCAATTGTGACGAGTTGAATCTTATATCAAGCCTCTGATTACAATCGCTCTTGAAACTTCTAGACCGTTCCGCACTGGCAAATCGACTAGAGGATTGTAACTGGCTTGGGATTTAAAAATGAAAGCTTTTTAGAACTCTTTGGAAGAATGTAAGCTTAAGAAGAGAAGAGATTGAAAGTGAATTGGTGATCTGAATTGATCGAAATACTTCTCTATTTATAGTTTTTCCAAAGACAGAACTCTGACAGAATTCGGGCTGAATTCGGACAGAACTCTTTTAACAAACCGCAACTGAAGGATGACCAAGTTCAAAAACCCAACGTTCACTAACGTTCCAAATAGCCGAACTCTGGCCGAACTCTGGCCGAGTTCTGCTAGGGTTCTGCCAGTTCATTTGAGAAAATAAATTTTGGCTTTTTGAAAAATCCTTCAGAAGCTTTTTGTAAAAAGAATGTTATTCAAAAACGTAGGTCATTTATAAAAGAATAGGATAGTTTTGAAAAACGTTTTCGGATAGCCTATTTGCCAGTACGACTCGGTGTACAATATATTCCTAGACTTAATAAAATGAAAAATTATATAGCTTAACAGGAAGTACATTCTGAATGGCAAACGGCTTCAGTCTTGAATAAAGTAGAAATCCATTGTTGAGCAGTGTCCAAAACGTCGTAGGTAAACATCTGAGTTGACTTGCAATTATATCGAGACAGAGTTTGATCAATTATTAAAATCAGGTTTGACCATGACCAATGGGCCAACAATCTCCCCCATTTTGATAATTGACAAATATTGCCGATATAACATCTAAGCTTGAATCAAATCAAAATAGTAATCAAAAGAAAATTGTTCATAACCTGTATTCACAAAAATGTTAGATCTTATTTCTCCCCCGTTGTCACTTAGCAAAATAATTACAAAAGAGAAAGCTCCCCCGCAATAAATGCATAAGTAACAAACAGTAAAGAAACACAATAAAAAATATAGAAATAATTATTATAGGCATGGTAGAAATAGTGAATATAGTAAGAGAAACAAATAGTCTAGAGAACAACACAGGCATGTATTTGTCACATGCAGTATTTAATAAAGTGCGAGAATAAAACTGAAACAAATAAAGTGCTGAATAATAGACTAAGATGCCAAAACTGAGGCATAAGCAAAAACCATGTCTATGAATAGTCACATAATAAAGTGCTGATAAAAATAAGAGTACTGATAAAATCTTGGAATGTCGGAGCATTTCCAAGTAAACATAAGACAAAAGTAACAGTCTCAATATCTAACATCTCAAAAATTATCATCATCCTCATCATCAACGTCATCAGCTGCAGCTCCAGCATGTCCAGAAGGACCAGCTCTAGAAGTACCAGCGCCAGAAGTGCAAGGAGTGGCACCAGTGTAAAACTCACCGACATAGTCACGAGGAGGGGCACGAGCAGTACGATACCAATCATAGGCGTTCCCTGGATGGAACAGAGAGTGGACCACCTCGTCGTCAATACGGTAGCTAGAAACAGAAGGGTCTCGAGGTAGAGAGCTAGCAGAATGACCCGTCTGCGTAAACCTCAGATCGGCGAAGGAGTTGGCAATCGCCTGGAACCGAGTCACATCACGGAACTTGTGTTCCCTAGAGGTCTCAACATAAAAAGACTGCAAATTTGATAAGTGCTGATGAATACTCTCAAATGTCATAGGGTAAGTATGAGGAGGAACATGTGCTGTGGGAGTAGGTGTAGGAGGAGTAGGTATAGTAGGTGGAGGAACAGTGGCAATACTGCGACGAGAGAGTTTGTGAAACTTGGGCTTGGGGTCGACAGCACAAGTAGATAGGTCAATATCAAATCTCTGAAAGATACGTGGAATAAGCATCGCATAAGATAGGTTACGGTCTCTCCCGCGACATCTATCCATCATCTGGATGATAGTCTTAGGGACAAAAAAAGGAATCCCCTTAAGAATATGATAAAGAGCAGAAAGCTCAAGTGCAGTAACATCATCTTTGGAAGTGGATTTTTGAAGTAAGATTGAATAGATGATGCGATGTAATTCGTAGTTAAACAAGTTCAAGTTATTAGCCTTAAACTTTCCAGGACGAGCGCGTGCGGGCACCCTAAGCTCATTCTTGAAACTAACGAGTGTCGTGCCATCGGGGAAATCAAAATCAGTAATGTCATCGAGCGGGGCACCTTCGTTTGGGATACCAAAGATTTTTGCTAACGTTTCATCAGTGAATTTGATATCAATTCCTCCGACACGTATCCTCATGGTAAAAGTGTCTAACACGAAATTACAATAGAATAATCTAATGGCATTAGTGGCAATGGGGAATTGTAAGGTAACAAAATATTGTAACCCTAATACCTCAAAGTAAGGGCGGTGATCCGGAAAGACAGTCCACTTAATCGGCGATCCGGTACAAATAGTACGCATGATAAAATCGGCGTACCACAATAAAGCTTGATCGAAAGTTTTAAAGTAAAACTCATCCGACGCACCATCGTCCGATTGGACCGGAGAAAAGAGGCGATCCGTATGTGGATCTGAAGACGATGTCTCTTCACTGGCATTGGTCTTCTTTCTTTTGAAGGGATTGAACTTAGGCATTCTTTCCCAAAATTTTCTAGAAATCCTAAGGATTGAAAAGTGGAGGAGAGAAGGAATTATACCTTCCAAAAATTGGATATGTTATAGAGGATGACGTTCTCCGCACGAATCCAAAGTTTGGACGAGAAACTCCACAAGGATTGGAAGAACAAGGATGGAGAAGAAGCTAGGGTTTCGGAGGCGTACTGCTGCTGTTATGAGGATGTGGGGAAGAATAAAGAAGAGGGAAGCCTCGGGTTCGTGCTGGTACATATAAATATACCCAGCCGAACTCTGGCCGAATTCGGACCGAACTCGGGCCGAATTCGCCAAGGGTTGCCTGGCTATATGTATATATCAAAAATAATTCAAATGAGGCCACATTCTTTTTCATTAATTTGTTTCAAATGCTTAATTCAAAGTTTAGTAATTTTAAATCTCAAAGTAATATAATTAATATTATTTTACAAATTAATATTTTTTTCTCAGCATCTGTCTCAGATTAGCTGTAGGAGTACTGTCCCAGCTAACGGAGGTTCACCGGGAACTCTTAAGTACTGCTTCACTTCGACCGTAGTCGTGGTGACAGACAGACTCTTTTTGGGCTTGTCTCAAAAATAGTTTTTGAGTATTGAATAAATTAATTAATAAAACAAAGTTAATTAATATTATTGATATCTAAAATTCCTAATTCTCGACATAAATAATTGAAACGATCTTCCGCTAAAGGTTTTATGAGTATGTCAGCTAATTGATTCTGTGTGTCTATGTATACAAGGTCTATATCTCCATTTTGTTGATGATCTCTAAGAAAATGATGTCTAATCTCGATATGTTTAGTACGAGAATGACATGCTGGATTCTTAGTCAAATTAATAGAACTAGTGTTATCACAGAAATTGGGTATGTGTGTAAAATGCAATCCATAGTCTTCTAAAGTTTGTTTCATCCACAAAATTTGTGCACAACAACGTCCTGCGGCGATATACTCAGCCTCGGTTGTTGATAATGCAACAGAATTTTACTTTTTACTAAACCAAGAGACTAGAACTTTTCCTAGGAAATGACATCTGCCGCTAGTGCTTTTTCTATCTACTTTGTATCCGGCAAAATCAGCATCGGAATAACCGATTAGGTCAAACGACATGGTTTTGGGATACCATAAGCCGACAAAAGAAGTGTCTTTAAGGTATCGGAAGATACGCTTAACTGCGCACAAATGTGATTCCTTAGGATTAGCTTGAAAACGAGCACATAAACAAACACTAAACATAATGTCTGGTCGACTAGTATTTAAATATAGTAAGCTACCGATCATACCTCGATACTTACGTATGTCGACATGTTTGTCTTGTTCATCAATATCAAGCTTGGTTGAAGTCGCCATTGGAGTGCTAAGTGGTTTTGCTGTTTCTATGTCGAACTTCTTCAATAGATCCTTTGTGTACTTTGCTTGATTTATGAACGTCCCATTATTTGTTTGTTTGATTTACAGTCCGAGAAAGAATTTCAGCTCTCCCATCATGCTCATCTCAAACTCATTTTGCATACACTTTGAAAATTCTTGACAAAGAGATTCATCAGTAGATCCAAAGATAATATTATTATTCAAAGATTTTATAAACAAAGTAGTGTCAACCTTTCCCTTTGAAAAACCGTTATCAAGTAGAAAAGTGCTTAGACGATCGTACCAAGCACGAGGGGCTTGTTTCAAACCGTATAAAGCTTTCTTCAACTTGAAAGCATATTTATGAAATTTGAAATCAGTAAAACCGGGTGGTTGAGCTACATAAACCTCTTCTTTTATAAAACTATTTAAAAATGCGCTTTTGACATCCATTTGAAATAATTTAAAATTATGAAAACATGCAAATACACATAACATGCGAATGGATTCTAATCTCGCAACTGGGGCATAAGTCTCATCGTAGTCGATACCTTCTTCCTGATTGTATCCTTGAGCTATGAGTCGAGCCTTATTACGAGTCACTAAACCATTCTCGTTCAGTTTATTTCGGAATACCCATCGGGTGCCAATGACCGGATGATCAATAGGCTTGGAAACAAGTTCCCAAACTTGATTCCGTTCGAATTGGTTTAATTCCTCTTGCATAGCATCTAACCAAAAATTATCACTACATGCTTCATCAATATTTTTGGCTTCAAACTGTGAGACAAAAGCAACCAAGAACCTATATCTTTATTGGAGGAACGAGTACTTACACCCTTGGTAATCTCACCAATTACCAAGTCCTTTGGATGACTAGCCAAGAATCTCATCTCTTTTGGTGTAGTCTCAGGATTGCTAGTTCCGACTTCTTTGCTTGGAGGTTCATCTGATGCCTGATGTGATGGTTCTGTATCTTTGTGTGAAGGTTTTGCAGTAGCTGTACTTGGTGCGATTATGTCTTCATTGTCATCATCGTTTAAGTGTTGATTAAGCTCATCAAACTTGACGTTGATAGATTCTTCAATGATCATGGTTCTTTTGTTGAAGACTTTATATCCTTTGCTCTTTGCTGCATAACCTAAAAATATACCTTCATCGGCCTTTTCATCAAATTTACTCAAATTATCTTTGGTATTAAGAATAAAACATTTACAACCAAAGATTTTGAAATAAGAAACATTTGGTGTTCTATCAAACCATAATTCATAGGGAGTCTTTTTCGATATAGGTCGAATTAGAACCCTATTGAGAATATTACAAGTTGTATTCACTACAAGAAATTGCATTTTTAGCGACATATTTTAGCGACATAAGGTCTTTTATGTCTCTAAAAGCTATTTTTTTATGTGTATTTGCGACATGAATTCTAGTATGTCGCAGAATCTACATAAATTTCACTAGAGGGAAACGAAATATTAGTCCCGCCAAAAATCCTGGACATATCGTGACATCCACATGTCACAGAAAGATACTATACGTTTTACGACATGTGGTACATGTCGCAGAAAGATATTATATGTTGGGCGACATGAATGGTGCATGTCGCAGAAAGACACCATATGTTTGGCGGCATGAACTTATGTAGGGAAATACAATGCATTATATTAAAATAAATTAAAAAGAAAAGAAACCCAAGCATACAAGCTTCTTCTAATAATTTTTAGTTTGACCCTCCCACTTCTATAGCCAAACCCTAGGCTGAGATGGGAGGACTCGAGGAATGATGCCGGGTGAGTTCGACACCGTCGAAATGCTGGAGCGTCGGGGATGAGTCGCATGTGTGCGACTCAACACTCGACGGACGCCAACCGGAGCTCAAAAAGAGGTTGCTCGGTCGACGGAGAAATTTGGTGGTCGACTTCGTATTAGACGGTCGAGGGGTCTACCAGAGGAATTGCTACGCCGCTTCCTCGTTGAAGAGGCTCACCGGAGCTAGAGCTCAATGACAGCCATAGCTAGGCTAGGGTTAGGGTTAGGGAGAGTAGAGAGAAGGATACTAACCGAATTCGGTTATAGGGGTGGATGTATTTCTTGATTCTTGGATGAATATGAGGGAACAGAGGAGTTGTGGCATATAGGGATTCGCCTTTTCTCTGTCGGTCCGACGATCTAAAGCCATCGCACCAAATCTAAGGTAAATTTTGGATCTATAATTGCTGCTAATTAGGGTTTTCTAGAACTGATTTGGGCATGAGTTTTTGAACTGATTCGATGAAAGAAATATTTTTTTATGCATTTTTGTGTCATCTGTTGATACAAAAGCAATTAATTTCATTAATAGGGAGAGAGAGAGAGAGAGAGGTTGGGTTATGGAGGAGAGAGGGGCGTTAACTAAGAACCCTTCATATATATATATCATGCTGCCCATGATCAGATTAGTCGTTGCATGGTTGTGCCATATTTGTTCCATCAATCTAAACGTATAAGTGTGTTGTCAAAATAGTATAGAACAATTGAACAAAAGTTCTATATTATATTCATGCTTGTACCTTAATTAGTTGTGTTGTAGTCACGTTAAGAAAAACTGGAAACACATACTAGTTGGTATTAGTGGAAATCTCGATCGATTCGTACACATAAAATCTTTTTGTATGAGAATGTTGGTTGGCAAAATTTATTGATATACTTAACTATTGGATAAATCCCTAGCTATAGCCCAAATTATGGAATCATGTGTTCAATAATGTAGGCGATATTGTGGCATTTTGATCATTTGGTTGGTTGGTTGGTGAATATGATATTATGATATGTTGAATCCTCGACCAACTGTACTGGCAGAATTCTTGATAGAATAATATGTTATGTAAAATTCTGAGCTGAGCTTACTGCTCACCTTAGAATTCCTTCTTATTTTGTTGCTATTCTCTTGTTGGCAACAAGTTGTTAATGTCGGTAGATCCTCTTTGTTTTCCTAATAGATTCAAAACATACAATCACATGGTTGGGTTTGTCAGGAGAGAAATTCTCACAATCTCCTCTATGACTCCTTCTAGAGAAGGCTTCTGTCATATATCATGTATACCTACTAATTATATGTAATAGTATCAAGTATGAACTGTTTGGAGACATTGAAGACGATTTGTCATGTGAAGATGCAGTGCATAATCACTTTCGCACACCTGGGAATGACCAAGTTGCCTCATGAAGAACAAGATATCATGTCTGCCTCCAACATAGTTGTGAGACTTAAACCCAACATGCCTCATGAAGAACAAGATGGCTAAACCCTTCTTTTTTCTATTTTGTTTTTTGTCTGAAGTATCAATTGAAATACTAGTAGCAACTTTCTCTTTAGTAAGTTATCTATAGAAAATTGAGCAGGCACTATATGGTTCACTTGAAAGGAGTTACACTATTTTTTTCTTTAAGAATTGTCATTGTTCTTTCCACTTATAAAAACCAAGGTTACATGACACTTAAGTCGTGTTGAATCTTTGCTCTCTATTAGCTTGGTTCTTCAGTAAATATCTTTAATAGGTCTAAATTTTTGTTTATGAAGGTGGTTTTGATTTTCTTGGTCGGACTGTGGATCCGATATGGACTACTTAGCAAGTGAATGCTACAAGCGCTGCATATCTAGCTCTGAAACCCGATGGTCTTGTCATTGTTGGAGATATCTAGATTTCAAAGATATTTATGTCAAATGATACGTTCGTAGAATAGATTGGTAGTGTATGCTACCTAATTCCTTGTTCCTTTTCATGAGTTACATCCAACACAGATGCTGCTCAGCTTGCAGAAACTTTTTTTGAGGCAAAATGTCCAACTAAGGTAACCAGTTTATGTAATACTTTCATACTACCTTTTCGGTTCAGAATGATCTTATTATGTCCTATGGCAAACTGATAGAGCTAGTGGACAGGTGGTTGGTGTTCCTGTTACTTTGTATGGAGATCTCAAGAATCAGTTCGTGGAGATTGATGTTGGTTTTTATACTATACAGGGTATGCTGCTATATTCATACACATGAAGTTCAATTTGACCATGTAATTGAGTATATATGATTAGGTGTTGCCATCTCATTTTCGTGTATGTCTTTAGCTGATATACTGATGCTAGTCAACCAAAGAACTACTTGAACTTTGTTGGCCCAATTTGGAGTCCATATTCAATATATTTATTTATATACATTATCCGAATGCCATGTTTCCCTTTGGAATATATTATTTATTTAGATACTGTGTGGAATGTCAGTTATATTTAATTTGTATTTCATATGATAGCTTATGACCTCTGAAAATATATATGTACGTAAATGGTACAACTAGAAAATCTTTACTGTAATTTAGATATCTGAATCTGTGTCAGGATATTAAAAAACAAACACATCGATTTGATTTTCTCATATCCAAAAGTTCTAAACTATATCACTCTATTTATTTGTTCCTAGTTTCACAATATTTTTTTTGTCTGTTCATATTGACATATATTTGGTTGTAAATGGTTCTCTATGTTACTCACTAGTAGACAACAACCCAGTTCATTTGTCACCTTTTTTAGTTCACATGCTCCGAGGCTTTATTTGTGAGCTGTCTTCTTCAGGTTTATTTCAGGGGCTAAGTTTCTATGTTTTGTAATTTTCCATGACATGTTTTGAATGTGCTATTTATGTAATTCTATGGCATAGAACTTTTAAATCGATGTTACATAACAATTGGAAAGTGTGAAGACTATCATGTTGCAACGATTCACCCACTATCCTTTTAATCTTGAAATTCTTCCGAAGACCTGAATTGGTCCTTTTATTTGAGTTGCAGATTCAGGCACTTCTAGGCATGCTTCCTGTTTTAGTTGTTGTATCATTTTATCAAACAGATCCTGGACCTTTGTTGTGCAATGAGCATATTTCATATTAAACCTTGATTCCAAAGTGCTGTAGTTGTCATATTGTTTGCCAAGCACTGTAATTAAAACAACTAGCATGATATTTTTTATTTTTTCTATGGTTGCCAAAGAGTGCAAAATTAATTTTACCTCAAGGCTCCTCCATAAACATTTTGTCAGGTGCTGCATGGCTTCCCTTTACACTGCTTACCTAACTTTGGTTTATTAATGGTGGAATTTTTGATAAAAACTGTACAAAGCAGTATATAAAGCTTCATGCTTTGGTTTATATATAGCTTCCCTTTACACTACATGGTTTATTAATGAAAACTGTAAGCATGTATATATAGCAGTATATATAGCTTCATACTTTGGTTTGGTATATTAATGGTGGAATTTTAGATCATGGTGTTCAGAGGATGTTCATAGCAGTTTAGATCAGATCATGGTGTGTTCAAGCTAATTTAGATTAAAACATTAATGAGGATTTTCAGAGGATGTTTAGATCATGGTGTGTTCAAGCTAATTTGCTTGAGTATTGGATCCAGGTGTTCCTTGGAGAAAAGTTTTGACAATTAGATACTTTGTGCCTTTGTTTTGGTTTTGTTTATTTGTTCACCCGTTGGTTCGGTTTCATGTTGTAGAAACAATCAGAACAAGACATGGTAGCAAGATCCAGTTTGCCATGAAATCATTCTTGTGGGTTAAAGTCATTTGCAGCAACAATATCTACGAAGGTGACAATTTTTTGCAATTTCTAGCTTAACTTTTATTATATATTTTATTTACTTATCCATATTGAGTATTTTGTTTGTGTTCATATTTTTTTAGTCATTAATGATACTTGTCATTTTTTAGTATATATTTTGTTTACTTACAATTTTTTTTCTTTAATTTTTGTTTGCAGGATCACATGGACAACAAGCCAATTTTTGGGGAATACATTCATATCAGGAGATCTATCTTTATTTTGGATAAACTAATGTATGCAATGAAAAGATAAATTATTGTAGGCTAATTTTTTTTGGAATATTTACATTATAAATATGTAGCTGGAATACAGTATATTTGTGGAATACAATACATTTCTCCTTAAATGTGTTACTCGAAGTTATTATTTTATGAAGAGATGTTTAAAGACATTATGTTGGATAACATGTTGTGTACGATGACTTGTTGCTCTTTGTTTTTAAGTTCTTTGAATACAAATTTCAATGTGTAAGTTGTTTTTGAAGTAAGGTTTTTATATTTATGTTGGAAAATTAATACGAAAGAAAATATATTGTTACTTTCGATAAATTAATTATAAAAAATATAAATTAGCTTTCGCGACATCAAATTGTGTAGCATGAAGTGTTATTATATTTGGTTACATTAGATTTCACGACATCAAATTGTGTAGCAATAAGTGTTATTATATTTGGTTACATTAGCTTTCGCGACATCAAATTGTGTAACAGAAAGTGTCTTTTTCCGACATGTGCTATGTTGCAAAATATATCACCTTCTGCGACACACAAGACACATGTCGCCAAAAATTATTTAATAAATAAAATATGACATGTCGCCAAAAGTGAATAAGTTTCTGCGACATGTTATGTTCGTGTCGTCAAATACTTTCTCAGACAAGGCTACAGCGACATGTGTGCGACATAGCGAGATATGTCGCAGAAAAACTTTGGCGACACAAATCTAACTTTGCGCTACATATTGCTTATGTCGCTGAATATTTATTTTCTTGTAGTGATTTACAGCTTCAGCCCATACATATCTAGGTAGACTAAACTGGTTTAACATAACTCTAGCCATTTCAGATAGAGTTCTGTTCTTACGTTCCACAACTCCATTTTGTTGCGGAGTCCTAGGGCAAGAGAATTTATACAAATAATCGTGTGTGTCACAAAATTGCTTGAATTCTGCATTTTTAAATTCGTCGCCATGATCACTACGAATGCGAGTAATCATGAACCCTTTTTCATTCTGTACTTTCTTACAAAAGGTGACGAATTCTGATAATGCATCATTCTTGCGTGCAAGAAAATAAACCCATGTGTATCTAGAGAAGTCATCTATAATGACAAATGCATATAACTTACCACCTAGACTAGCAATTCTGCTGGGTCCAAATAAGTCCATATGTAACAATTATAAAGGTCTAGTGGTACTTACAGCGTTCTTGGATTTGAATGCGAATTTGGTAGCTTTGTTATTTTCACATTCACTACATACCGTATCTTTCTTGAAAGAAATATCCGGTAAGCCGCGTACCAACTTCTTCGTAGATAATCTTGAAATTGTATCCATGTTTGTATGACCGAGTTTCATATGCCATAGTTGACTCTCAATACTTTTGGCCATCAAACATCTACCTGTATTGTTAGCATCTTCCAACAAATAGAATACATATATATTGTATCCCCTAATACCTTCAAATATAGTACTGCCAGTTGAACTATCAATAATAGTACATCTATCTTTTATAAAGTTAATGCCATAACCATGATCAGCTAAATGGCTTATGCTGAGCAGATTATGTTTTAACTCGGTAACAAGACAAACATCTTTAATCACTGGATAAGGAGCCTTACCAATGTCACCGATACCGATTATGTATTCTCTCAAATTATTACTGAAGGAGACGTATCCTTCTTTATTCCTCTTCGATAGTGTTGCAAATAATGAAGCGTCACCGGTCATGTGCCGTGAGCAACCGCTGTCGAGAATCTATTTTGCTCCTAGCATGTGAAGGGTGTCCCACCTACAAAACAATTTGCAGATGAAACTTTTGGTACCCATTTCTTGTAGGGTCCTGACTGGTTAGTTTTTGGTATCCATGCATAAACATTTAAATCTACTAACTTTCTGATTCTACATGCAGAAGATATATGACCAATGAGGCCACAATAATGACATTTAGCATGCTGAGTGTTGAAAGTAGTGTGAGGTGTATGATTGGTAGGTTTTGGTTTTCTAGTATAGAAGAATGCATGCCTATTAGTCTTCTTGGGCAAAGTCTTGGTATGGTTTGGTCTGACAGTGTTGGGCGTGTTCCGATGATTCGATAATTGATACGTGTTAGAATAGGAAGCAGCAACTTCAGGCCGTTTTCCTAAACTAATTTCCAACTTTTTGGAAGTGTCATATAATCTAGTATAGTCAGATGTGAGTGATTCTAATCTGACCTGTGCACACTGGAGACTCTTTCTCTCCTTAGATAGGTCTTCCTTTAACTGGATAATAGTTTGGTCTTTTTCTTCGAATAGCTTAACAGTCTCGTGTAACAACAATTTAATAGAAGAAAGCTCACCGGACTCATTTGAAGAGTCATTATCTCTAACCTGATCTAGTAGGTCGGTAAGTCTTCCTATTTCACCTTTGTACTCTTTGAGTACCTTCTTAGAGGTTTCATATTTACTACGCAGTTTCCTGTAATCATCTAACAGTTCACTGAAAGCCTCTCCTAGTTGCTCAAAGGTGAAATCATTATAAGCGTCAAATAGAGGATTAGTGATTACCTGATCGCAAGCCATCAAGCACACATTTGTAGCGTCATCTGATTGTTCATCTTCTGAGTCGCTGGCTTCACTTTCATGCCATACGCTTGTGTTGGCGTACTTTCTTGATGTCGATTTCTTCAGGTAGCCTTTGTCATATTTGCTGTTTTTCTTTAATGATGATGCTGAGGGACAATCTTTCCTCATGTGTCATTTCTTCTTGCATCCGTAGCAAATAGGATCTTCCTCGTTGTTGTTGTTGTTGCTGTCTTTTGTTCTCCTGTTAAATCTCATGAACTTCTTGAACTTTCTTACCAGAAGAGCTTGATCTTCAGAGTCGGAGTCGCTATCGTCGGAATCATCTTCGATGGTTCTTCTATGTTGAGCCTTGAGAGCGATCGTCTTCTCTGACTTCTCCTTTGGTGTAGCATCTTCAAAGTCTTGAAGTTCTAACTCGTGAGTGAGTAGCTTACCCATGAGTGTTTCTAGAGACATTGTTGAGAGGTCGTTCCCTTCAATGATTGCTGTAGCCTTTGGAATCCAGTTCTTTGTAAGGGCTCGTAGAAGTTTACGAATCTTCTCATGGTTACTGTAATCCTTGCCTAGTGAGGACAGAGGATTTACAATATCCAAGAATCTTATAAACATTTGAGTGGCTGATTCACTTGGCTTCATTTTGAACGCCTCATACTCCTGAGTAAGTCTGTTGATCTTTGACTCCTTGACTTGTGTTGTTCTTTCGTGGGTTACTTCGAAAAGTTTCCACACTTTGTTTGATGTTGTGCAAGTAGACACCCTGTTGAATTCAGTTCTGTCTAAAGCACAAAATAAAGCATTAATAACATGTACGTCAAGAATGGCCTTTTTCTTTTCTTCCTCTGTATATTTGTCATGGGGTTTTTTTAGCTAAAACACCATTAACATAAATACGACGTGGCTTTTTATAGCCATCAATAACTACAGACCATAAGTCAAAATCAAGAGATTTCAGAAAGAAACTCATACGTGTTTTCCAATAAGTGTAGTTTGTGCCGTCAAACAGTGGAGGTCTGTTTGTGGCTTGGCCTTCACTTGTGAATTTCACAGTTGCCATGTGTAATGCTGTGATCTATATAAAAATTGAATATAACTGCAATTTTACCGTGCTTTACCTGTATAACCCACTTTGATACCAATTGTAGAAACGAAATCGTAAAGCAGAATACTCTAGAGGGGGGGTGAATAGAGTAAGCAGCGGAATATTGCTAATTAAAAACTTGTTAGCAGTTAGATCACAGATATAATAATAATCATAAAAGTAAATGACAGAAACTAAAAGTGATCAGAAGGCAAATGCAAACACCGAGATTTATACTGGTTTCCCTCTTGTGAGGAATAGTCCAGTCGGAAGAACTCTAGCTTCCAGTTGAATCCACTATTGGAAAATCTCGCAAGTTTTCATACGAAGTCCTTGCAACTTCTACAGACGCGAGCTTTGATACAAAGAACTCGACCAACTTCAATTGGGAAGAGTTGAATCTTCTATCAAGCCTCTGATTACAATCGCTCTTGAAACTTCTAGACCGTACCGCACTGGCAAATCGACTAGAGAATTGTAACTGGCTTGGGATTTGAAAATGAAAGCTTTTTAGAACTCTTTGGAAGAATGTAAGCTTAAGAAGAGAAGAGATTGAAAGTGAATTGGTGATCTAAAATGATCGAAATACTTCTCTATTTATAGTTTTTCCAAAGACAGAACTCTGACAGAATTCGGGCAGAACTCTTTGTAACAAACCGCAACTGAAGGATGACCAAGTTCAAAAACCCAACGTTCACTAACGTTCCAACTAGCCGAACTCTGGCCGAACTCTGGCCGAGTTCTGCTGGGGTTCTGCCAGTTTATTTGAGAAAATAAATTTTAGCTTTTTGAAAAATTCTTCAGAAGCTTTTTGTAAAAAGAATGTTTTTCAAAAACGTAGGTCATTTATAAAAGAATAGGATGGTTTTGAAAAACATTTTCAGATAGCCTATTTGCCAGTATGACTCAGTGTACAATGTATTCCTAGACTCAATAAAATGAAAAATTATATAGCTTAACAGGAAGTACATTCTGAATGGCAAACGGCTTCAGTCTTGAACAAAGTAGAGATCCATTGTTGAGCAGTGTCCAAAATATCGTAGGTAAATATCTGAGTTGACTTGCAATTATATCTTGACAGAGTTTGATCAATTATTAAAATCAGGTTTGACCATGACCAATGGGCCAACAGATTTTACTTGGCTTTCAACGGGTTTGAGCAGGACTAATGGATGACAGACCCGACCCTGAAACCTTAACGCCCATTCTTTACGAAAAAAGGGAAATTGTGATTGAAGAGACCTTAGGTGTTTGCTTCTTGTGCAAATTGTATGCATAAAATAGTGAACTTAATTATTTCTATCTAATAATTTATCAAAGAAACAATTTGTTAGAAGGATAAAAAATACTGCAAAAAAAATGAAGGAAAACAATACACCAACAATATTAGATTTGGGCAAGAAAACTGAGATACTAGACAATAGACAGGAAGGGAGAAGGAATCTTTGATGCAGATAGAAACTTTAGCTTATTTAGTGAGCATAATGCTACGAGTACCGTCGTCCTTCTTTTAATTTATAGAAGCTGAGCACTTTTTTCAAATCCTATCAATTTTTTTCTTTTTTAGTATAAGAAGATACAGTTATAGTATTAGGAGCACAGAGCTGATTCACTAAATTTAAAGTCTCTTTACCTTGTGATAGACAGTACAGCTATCAAGGTGGCGACAACCTCTGCACATGGTTAGACTCTGCAGTATTAAAAAAGAATGAACTGAACATCTGTAGTATCTCCTCTTTTACAAAAGAAATGAACTGAAGAGGGTTCCTAGTTGAACAAGAAATTACCTGTAACATTGGGGGGAGAAGTTGAGAAGTTGACGCCTTCAGAATATCAGTTGCAAGCTCATTCCGGCGGATAATAAAACCAACCAAATCAGACCTTTGAACCTTGATACCCTATACATAGCCACATGTTTAGCTGATGGAATTCATAATCTTTTAAAGCAAAGGCCTGACTTACCCGTGTCTGATCTGTGTGCAAGTAATACAAAAGACCAGAGTCAATATCCTTCTTCAAGTACCTACAAAAAAAGGATGATTCAGGACTAACAAGAGGCTTTAATTGCAACTTATGTTTCACCTTTCAAACCATTTTATCCATACCAAGTTACATTCACATATAAGGCATTTTCAGAAGATGATGATCAGGCCAGATATACCTCTCGGACATCAGAATAGTGTACAGTATCACCTGCGCATAATGCTCTGTTGCAGACTGCAATCAAATATGTATGCTAGAGATAAATACAATGACTAGAATGACCACTCCTGTTTAATGATGAAAATCAGCACTACAGGAAACTAATTATATGTTGATCTAACAGTTGGAAAAATAATTAATATACCATAACGTGGTGCACCTTCTTATCTAGAACTGACATTGATGAAAAGAAGGCGATTACCAAAAAATGCACAGAGAGACAATAAAGTATTTGAAATCCCGCATAAGCAAAGCTAGTGGAGGAATCATGCTACTCAGAATAAGCAATATCATAGTAGAATATTATAACTCACTGACCCAGTTAAATCAACCCAATTAATCAGCACCAGCATAAAAAGTACAAAACAAACCTAGAAAATCATGCATAACCTTATCCATGAATACAACTAAGAAGGTTTATTGACTGAAAATATGATAGCTTTAACCCCGGCCAAATAAAATGCATGTGATAAATAATGTGCTTTCAAGCCTATCTTGTGCAAAAGCAAGGAGAAAAGAAAGAAAATCTAGTCTGATTCTTGTAACTAGAGAGCAAATGAAAATAATAAATATGACTGCAGTTGGAAAGGGTCAATAGAAATGGAATTCCTAATAGCAGCATGCTCGCATAAATTATGAAATGAAATAATAAGAAATAGTCCAAGTTCAACATAAGCAAAATATGGCCAAAATGCACACTGAAAGGAACCTAAGAAAATGAAAGGTATATGTTCTTTTGCCCCTAATGCGTATCAAGGGAGATGACATGGTTACCTGACCAGTAGTTCCTTTGCCAATTTTAAACTCTAAAGGCATAATTGTCTCTTGGGAATCACCGCAGCTGGTACTCATCTTAATATGGACAGATGCATCGATGACTCATTTCAATCCATACCTTGGATCCCATGCCATCTCCTCAATATCTATAACCAAGATTCTCCAATAAAATGGCAAGAATAAATTGTCAATCATTTAGATATACAAGGAAGCATTATCTCAAATTGATACATAAGATATTAAACTAGTTATTGTGACCCAGCCGAGGATGATGTCGAAGTGGAGCTTCCCGGCGAGCAGCTGGAAGAGGCCGAAGGCCGCGAGGAGGAGGAAGGGGCCGGAGAGGTCGGCGTCGAAGTAGAGGCTGGGGTTTTGCCGAAAGGGGTTGAGGATGGAGGTAGTCTTGCTCCAGATCTGGCGGGTGTTGATGCCGAGCTCCTCGAGGAGCGGTGGCTCGTCGTCGAAGAAGGCGGCGCCGGAGGAGATGATGTTGGGGAAGGTGAAGGAGGAGGAGGAGGAAGCGGGTCCGGATCCGGATCCGTCGATGTCAAAGGACATGAAGGGGAGGTTGGGGTTGGGGCTGACGGAGGGGTGGGGTTGCGGCGGTGGTGGGGAACGGCGGGGATGGAACTGGAGCCACCGACGGTGGAGGAGAATATCACCGGAGGGACGTTAAACCTAACCCTAATTCTGAGCATGGGAGCGGAGGAAGAGGAAGAGGAAGAGGAAGAGGAAGAGGAAGAGGATGAGGAGAGGGGAAATGGAAGGAGAAGAAAGATTTCAAACGCTTAATATTAATAAGTTTGCAAAATATTACAAGTTTGCCACCGCTCTAAAATATTAATAACGCTTTGTTTTATAAACGTTATAAAAAGCCCAGAATTAGCCCAAACCGTCATAGAAAAAAGGTATTTTGAAATTTGATAACGCTTAGGTATCAGGCGTCATCAATACGTCTTATCGAGCGTTATTAATAGGCCTTTTTGTTGTAGTATCACGAATAAATATGCAAACGGTATCGAATAATGGATTTCAAACAATTATCGAATTGTGGATCTGAAATAAGTTTACCAAAATAGGAAACAATATCTCGAAATAAGTTTCGAGCATCAACAATAAGTTTCAAGAAATGATCTAGGTGCTAAGAGAAAATTAAGGGAAGGCTGAATTATGAATCACGATCCATGGTTTTCTCCAACCATGCAAAATACTCTTCTGTCTTTAGTCCATCTTCAGTATTTCTCCGGGACTGGAATTGTTTCAACTTCCTCAAATGTTCTGACATAGGCTGATCCTTGCGGTAGTGCTCCATGCGGTTGCTGAATCTGGAGAGGCGGGTCCCCTTTCTGTTGTCCAGGTGCTCCTTGCGCTCGTCCTTGGGCTGTATGATCAACGTCTTCGGGCAATTCCTGACTTGGTGGGCAGGCGATCTGCAGCACAAGCATAGCCTCCGTCTTTTGTGGCACTTGATGTAGTGGTGTCCTAGGCGGCGGCAGAAATTGCAATTTTTTGCTCGCTAAATTTGAGCCTGAATCTTCTGCTAGTGCTGGAGTGTAGGGCCTCTGATAGGAATATAAGGCTGTTGGCGTGCTATCTGCTGATATCCTGATGCTCTTCGACTATCATGATCCGCGACTTGTTGGCAATCCTTCATTCGATGAGCAAAAATTTGTAGTATAAACAGAGTCCGAGTCTCTTGCGGCACTTGTCAATATGATGTTCGGTCCTATTGCAAAGCACACAACGAAGGTGGCCTGAATCTGCCTCTGATGATGCGGCTGATAATGAGACTGAAGAAGTATCGTCTGAGTGTTGCGACGCTTTGCGGGTCCCGGCTAGTTGCTGTTTTCGTCATAAATCTTCATGTCTCTCCTGAGCTTCAGCTTCCTGTCTTATTTTGTTGTACGTGCTACGCACTAGATCTCCTGGCTGGTGGCTCCAATCTTCAAAGGAATCGGGTCCTTAGTGACTTGGATGATCTTCAGTGGCTGCTCCAGGTTCTTGATTAGTTCCTCGGTACAAGATATGTGCTTGGTGTCGAAGAAGTCTAAGGGTCAGAAATCCATCCTGGCTCGGAGAGTGTATCCTCAAGCTAAGTCATGACTCCATCCTGCTCAGCTAAGATCCCGAGCCCTGGCCCATAATGTAGAATAATGTCCTGCAAGTACACCTGCAACATATCCTAGTCAGGAGCGGAGCTAAGTATATCTAAGAAAATGAACATGAACATCATGATATGAACAAGAACACAAGAAATATATATAAAGTACGAGAAATGAGAACAAGACATGAAACCTGAACATGAATACTGAAAGTAAATACAGGAAACATGAAATGAGTCCTGAACATGAAATACAACCTGAACCTGAAATGTACAATATATCGAAATACATCCAGAGTGTGTGATCGGCTTGGGTAGATTCAATAAACATGAAATGGTACGGCTTTGGTCCCGCGTGCACGATGCGGGGCCTAAACTATTCACATGAATAGTAACTCGGGTTTGATCACACATCTATAGTATTTCCTCTCCCAGACACAAGAAAAACTCAATGAACCAGATACCAGACAATCTCGTGAAATATCGTGTCAACCAGAAGATACAAGAATGAATATACAAGACATGAAGAAATGGACAAGTCCGAGGAGTATACTTGCCTTGCTCAGGGTGATCAAGTAGGAGTAGATGATCTGTAGGTTCACCTGTTTAATTGGTACAATTGATTAATTACCAACAAGTTCTAAATTAATTATATTGTAACTTCTAACCATAATATTTATAGGATTTACTTAATTGAATAAAACTAATATATATATTAGTCAACTATCTACAGTTTAATACAATCTATGCCATTCCCTACTAGTAATCCAATTATAATACTAACTGTAATAATAACATATCTTAGAAAAATTCTATTTGTTCTCAAGTACTAATTTTTTTTATTTAAAAGTTCCTAGCCATGTTCCACCAAGGGACCCACAACTAAAATTGCGAATGATATTACAATCTGGCATTTGATTTCTCAGATACTATTCCTGGCTTTGCCAGATACCACAAACTGATTGTAATATACATTCACATATCAAAATTCCCAGAACTTCATTTCAACAAAATACCCAATATTTGGAAAAACTTGTACACACCCAAAACTCAACCAGCCCAACCCTCTGTTCCATGGAGCACTCTTCTAGTGCTCAACACATTGAATTAGTTTCTATTAAGAAAGTTCACTCAGACACATCCATCAGTGTTTCTCCTGATCAACACCAAAGAAAGTAAAAAAATGAACCTACCAATCACTAGGAATACCAATCAAAATCTTCCTTAACTAAAATTCCATGAGCTAAAACTCAGGATCAAAAAGAGGCTTTTCCATCTTGAAAGAGAAAATAGAACACCTTAACAATAATCCACAAAAATCAAGAAATATACAAAATTTATACATGAAAAAGTAAGATCTAATAGCCAACAAATTCCCCAAAAAGAATCGGCCAACTGCTACTCTTCCCAATTGAACTCAACTTAATATAAATCAAAATATAAAAGAATATACAACCATATTGAACCTGGAATGCAAAAATAGAGATTTAACTGACATTAGATATGAATTCTGCCCATTGCTAACTCTCTGTTCAACATTCACTAAACTTGAAAATAGGTATTCATCAACCCGGCCTCATCAGGAACACACACCAAGTTGAAAGCAAGCATAATCGGACACGGACATAGACACAAGCCAACCGATACTCCCATTGACACAATACCAGGTTTATCATGCAACTGGTCACGACACGATCTGATCCACACCAACATAAACTCGAACGTACACTCCAACAAACACGAGGCATGAAAGGAACACACGCAATCGAAATTAAAATCAAAGTATACAAGTGTAAAATTATACGAAATGAGTTCTGGAGAAGGAAAATTACCTGGTGAATTGATAAATTCGACTCAAATAAGCCAATACTGATATCCCAATTCAAAACAGATCAAGCTCTCGATGTTCTCTCATCAACTCGATAAAAAATTAGGATCAATCCAAACTAGGTCCTGCCCGAATTTATACAGACAGTCACACAAGAATGTAATGTATTGATTCAGTCCACAGAATTTTAAATCAAGAAAACTAGATCTAGAAAGAGGTTCAAGGAACTTACTGCAGATTAATAGCTCTTGAAAGAAGATCGAACAATCAATGGCACGAATTCGGCCAATTCGTAACCGTCCCGAAACACGTCAACCGGATCTGGAAGATGAGTCAGAAAGATCAGATCGATCTTTCTCAAAAATTCAAAAATGGAGACGATCGGTCGAGACTCACCACTGGTGCTTACTGGAGAAGATTCGACCTCCGCCGAAAGTTCGACGTAGATCCCCTGGCCAGGGACTCGAAGAAGTAGCCGACGTAGGGGTTCTCGCGGTCGCCTGCGAGAAATAGCCATGGATTCCGTCGCCGCGTGAAGCTTGTCAAGCAGCCTTAGTCGTCAAGAGTCGTCGCTGCCGCGTCTGTAAGAGAAGTGGAAGTCACCGCCGAAGCCACCGCCATCTCCACTACTTCCGTCGGAGAAGTTGGGGTTAGGGTTGCTGAGGATTTATATAGAGGAGCTTGAGAGAAATTTATTTTTGAGAACAAGCTCAAATGAGCTACTCTCTCTCTCAGAAGAGATTAAAAGGGAAAAATTTATTCACTTAGGCCCCTCCACTAAAAGGAAATTAACACAAAAACCCTCCCCCTTTTCACTAATTACACAGGTACCCAAAATTCTGTTAGAGAAGTGGTTACAGGTTGTTAGGGAGGGGGGACCATTCCAGTTAGTTTGAAAATTAGTTATTGGCCAAAAATTCAAATTCCCCCTAAAGGAAATCCTGAAATTATTTGAAATTAGTTAGTCAAAATTATCCAAAGGGAATTATTTAAAACAAAATTCTTGAAAATAAGAAAGTGGAGTTACAGTATATCATATTGTATTTAGTTTTAATTGTGACCTAGAACAACATTCTACCGCCGACACTGCGGCGTAGACTGGACGTACCCACTTCTCGTGCCCTATACTGGGTGTGGGTCGTGACAACCTGTGTGTGATACCTCTGTACACTTGATTTGAGTTTTCATTTGGATTTTGAGTTCGAAATTGAAATGTGAACTTCATGTTCACTGATACATGAAAACTGGGATTTGTTTTGGGCTTTAGGTTTTGGTTGATATTTGAATTGCTCAATATGATATAGGTTTAGGTATTTGATTTTGGTTTTGTTCAAGGTTTTAAACAATTAGTTCACTATTACTCTAGAAACTGAGAATTGAAATTTTTGTATGTGAATTGACCTATGTATATGTCGTATGTTAAATTGAATTAATGAAATGGGAATTTGAACATTGATATTAAAAACCTGATATCTCAATGGACTGAAACCTGAGCATCACCCTACTGTTAACTAACCCATTTACATTGCTTCCCCCCACACACACAGAACATAACATGTATTCACACACACACACACACACATTCACATGAGGCACTATATCCCCCTTTTTTACTTGACACATACCACTTATCCCTTCACTAACCTCTATCACATTGAACCCTTGTACACATCAACACACACACATATGCCACTGTTTATCACACACTCACACACATCCTTCTCTTCACTCACCCTCACATACATTGACACTACCTACATACAACATACACACACACACTCTTCTTTCCTCCCCTCTCTCTATTTTACCTATATACATGTTAGTCTATGTGACTATATATATATTTATGCAAGTATGTAGGATGCATGAATATGAGTATTGTAATATAGGTTTACCTTTTTATAGTTTTTGAATATATATATATATATATATATATATATATATATATATATATATATATATATATATATATATTGCTATTTGAATTATAGACAATAGCCTATGTGAGTCCTTTGCTCTTGAACACTCACTTTTATAATCCCTTTCCTTCTCTATATATATATCTTCCTAAATGTATCCAAGTATTGCTATATGTGAATGTGATCATAGGTTGAGTTGTAATATATATAGTATATGTACTTTTGATAAGTAAATGTGAGTCTTGTATGCTTAGACTTTGGGTTAGACCTAGACTTGTTTGATTAGACTAGAGTTGACCAAGATTTGACCAATATAGGCCTAATTGGTCTTGTGGACTTAAGTTTGACTAGAGTAGACCAAGTGTGACCTAGTTTGACTAGAGTAGACCAAGTGTGACCTAGTTTGACTGGAGTAGACCAAGTGTGACCTAGACAGTTGACCAAAGTTGACCAATAGTTGACTTTGACCTAGTTTGACTTAGAATCATGTAGTTTGCATTTGTAGATTTCTATTATTACAATTTGAGTACTTTATAACCTGTTTTACTCTAAATAGGACTCTGTGGCACCAGTTCGGACATCTATTCATATCAATCATACAGGGTGACATGCGAGTACATTCTCTGACCGTTTCATATTTGCTAGGATTTATATTCTTGCTCTAGATTACTGTACATAATGCTGTCACGTTATTATCACGGATTGGTACTATATGGATCTTGTCATTCGATGTTATCCCCCTTGGGGTGCATCAGATACAGTTGTCATGTACTTTTTACGAACATCTTATATTTCATGTACACCACTATTCATGTATACTCTTGTGCAATCTTGTACTCTCATGATCATGTGAGCAAACATGATAAAAAACCTCTTGTACAAGGTAACGTAACTTGACTGGATCCTTGTGTATTGATTGGGGAGGGATAGTAAGAAATGGTTATGTGATCAAAATCCCATCTTGTGAAATCTTGTGAAAGTCATGTATATGTCCATTGTACACTCACGTATGATGGAGTTACCCTTGCATTGTCCTAACCCGTTTATATAAACATCTCATGCTCTAAATCACAGGTTACTTACAGTTCTTACTTATCATGTATATAGATATTTCCAGTTATCAAATCTCTCTCGTTTTCATATATATATTTTCTTATAGTCCATGTATCTTACTCTTTGTATGCTTTATATTTTCTAACATGATATGAACTGTGTGAGATGTATTGTGCTCGTTCCTGTCCAGACTGGACCTGTTAAAAATATTACAGATGATGATGGTGACTGCCCTACCTTCTGTGGGGCATTTGAGGGTGACATTCAGGAGTCTGAGGAGCATCTAGCTCAGTAGTGGGTGCCTAGTTTAGTCTAGTATTTATAGCTTTCTGTTTGTATCGGATTGTTCCGATTGTTAGTTGAGACTTAGTTAAATTCAGGACTTGTATTTATTTGTGTTGGATATCTATATATGTGTTGTGATGACTTTACTTATATATTCAGTTGTTCTTTTTATCTTATTCCATATCATGCTCTATCTTCCCTAGACTTGTGATTGAGATATAGAGTTGAGATGTTATATTATACCTCCGTGCGGAGATGACAGATTTATATATCTTGTTGTTAGATGTTATAGATGACCTATACAGCGTTCTACTGTCGATACTACGACGTAGGCTGGATGTGCCTACGTTCTCGTGCCCTTTCTCAGGGTGCGGGTCGTGACAGATCAGGATCCTCTTTCTTCCCTCTGGTATGGGACACGAACTCCTCACTTTGCTCCATGCACACATCATATATATTCATGTATATTGTTCCTTTGTTTTGTCTTCCCATGTCGTTCCCTGATAAAATAGTGTGTAGCAAACTTACTTTCATAGATGGTTCTTTGTAGGGGCAAATCTAGACTTGCGGTATTGAACTGAGAGGTGTAGGAGAAGCTTTGTACATTTTAATGAGTTATTAATATGAGTGTGGGTTGTTACTTAATCAGAGTGAAGATTTAAATAGCGTATTGTGTTGGTCGCGTGCAAAAGCGTTTGCCAATCCACCTGATTAAAACCAACCCCCGTCTAACGGACACCAAGCACAAGATGAAGACAAGTATATGGCGGTGACGTACGTCACCTGGACAAATCCCAACCTTTAATAAATCAGATGAAATTACAAGATTGACAGAACTCACATTGTACCTTTTGTCCTAATAGGTTCAACCCCCTCAGCACTCTCAAGAAAAAAAAATAGAAGATTACAATTGAGATCACTTACCAACCCGTAGCAATATCCCTCACCAAAGTTGATGACTCCTTGATTAGATCTTCTTCTTCCTTCTGTCTTGGATGACGAAGTCCTAAGAGCAAAGTAAGAATTTTCTCTTAGATTTTCTTGTGGATGAGTACCCCGAATCTCCATTTTGTGCCTCCACCCTCACCCCATATATATAGGATGAAAAAAATATCCTATTTTAGGTCATAATATGATTTCTTAAATAGGAAGCCCTCAAATAAGAATCTTATATTACACCTAAAATAACCCATCTCTATCATATTTTAGATCATAATAAGATTTTATAAAATAAGAATCCTATTATATCTAAAATAGCACCACTTCAATTATGGAAATCCAAATCTAATCTAATCAAATATTTAATTAGATTTGGAGTTCCTGCTCCCCCATGCCACTGATCTCCGATCCTCTGAACTGCTTTGTATCTTCCTTTGTCTCCAGCTCCTCGACCGTCACGTCGATGCTAACTACCATGCGTAGCACCTCCTGCACCACTGGGATACTACCGATATCAATGTCACAACCAAGACCGAAGTCCCTAACGATCAGCATCATCGTAAGTCTCGGCCGCCTGTCTCCGACTTCCGTCTTCGACCGAAAAGTGTTAACTTTTCGACGAGCTTCTTCACCCTTGGCTGGCCCAACCAAGTAGACGGTGCGGTTCTCACGAGATTCGAACTCCTGAACCTGTCCACCTTCGTGTCCGAACTTGAAGCTCCCTCATACACATGCATCCTCGAGCAGAACACCACACACTGTGCATGTCGTCGATGACCCACAGCTCCCCTTGAACTGTATGAATGATGATGCTCCCGTATCACGACCCGCACCCACTGTGAGGGTACGAGAATGTAACAACACCCAGCCTACGCCGCAGTGTCGGCGGTAGAACGCTGTCCTAGGTCACAACATCTAACAATATAAAGCTAAGCAGTTTATACTCCCCGAATGGGGGTGACATAGCAGAAAATAAACTCAATCTCAACTAAGGAAGAAGAAGCACGATATGAAGAAGAAGCACGATATGATAAAGAACTCAAGGAAAATACAGATTATCAAATAGTCTAAGATAACATCTCAGCAGATATCCAGAGTACAAGGTCTCAGCTACTGAATATGAAAGAATATACAACCCAGATCTCAAAGACAGAAATAAAGTCTAACTACTAGTCTCAAGACAACATAAGTAAGATAAGGCCTAACTAAGCTAGTCTAGGCAATAGGGGCAAAGTCGTCAGCTAGAGCTATCCCGTAGAAGGTATCCACACAGGCCTCCTCCTCGTCCTCTATAATATTTACAACAGGTCCAGTCAGGACAGGAGCGAGCACAATACATCTCAACAGTTCATAGCAGGTTAAAAATATAATCATGCAGTAAAGTAAGATATAGATACTGAAGAAATACAGTATGTAAACAGAGAGAGAGAAAACTGTAATAGAAATATCTACTATAAGTAAAGAACTAACAATGGCTAGTGAGTCAGAGTATAATATAGACATATAAATGGCATAGGATGATTCTGATAAGACACTACGGAATGATTCTGATGAGATACTACTTGGATATTATTCACATGTCTACTTCTACTCTCCCGTACCCCCAATCAATACACAAGGATCCAACCAGGTTATGTTATGATTCTATGTAACGGCCCCCGAAGGATGGTACATAGTAGTCCCATAAATGGGGATTCTGGAAAACCCAATAAATGGGATAAGGATTCAAGGAAAACTCTGTGATCATAAGAGTATATGTCACAAGTGATCAAAGAACCAACGAAGCATAGTGATACGCCATGTAAGTGAAACGCACAGAACATGTAGTACCCGATGCTCCCTGAAGGGATAACATCTCAAGAAGGGATCTATATAGTACTAATCTGTGTGACCAACGTGACAGTATCAAGTAAAGTAATTTAATGCAGAAAAATAATTCTAAGCAGGATATGAAATGATCAGAGAATGTACTCGCCTGTATCTGAGTGTCCGGATGAAATGTACTGTCCGAGGAGAGGTGTTTGGCTCCTAATCAGAACAGCACAAGTCACAACAAGTCCAGAGTGGTAATAAGATGCACTACAATGCATTCTACATGAATCTAGGTCAATCTAGGCCAAAGTCAACTCTTGGTCAACTCTGGTCAACTAAGAAGTCAAACCTAGGTCAACTATGGTCAAACTAGGTCTAACAAGTCTAATTAGTCTGTTCTAGGCCTAATCAAGACTAAACAAGTCTATCTAGACTCTATACTGACACACAGATACACCCATAGGATAAGAGCCTAGGCTATAGGCTATACCATGCCTATGAACCAAACCATAAAACACATCTACACATGCCAATATTTATATCTAAAATACCATACACATATTACTATATTAATATAATCTATATAGGAATACACAATAGCATATAGGCTACCCTTAATATCACACATATACATATATATCTAATATATATAATAGAACACACTCATATATATAGGATACCTATATATCTATATCTCAATATATATCTATATCTCTATATCTCAATATATATATATATTTATTATTATTATTTATATATATATATATATATATATATATATATATATACATATGTATGGAGAAAGGGGGCACATGAATATGTCCAAGTGTATGTGTGTGTGTGTCATGAGAATGAGGGTGTGATATGAGAGTGTGGTGTCAAGTGAGTGTCACATAGTGTCAAGGGTGTATGTGTGTGTGTAAATTAGTGAGTCATGAGTGTTAGGATTCCTGGAATCAGGAAACAGTGCACAATTAGCAAGAAATCAGTGTAAATGATAGTGGCAATACATTATGAAAATCAGTGTGCTATATAAACAATGTGAAATATAGAACTTAACAGTTGACATTAAGGAAGTCAGTGATTCATTCTCAGTTAAGGAAGGAAGAACAACTCAGGAACTAACAATTGTATCAATACCATTCAGTTTAAAAAAAAGAAACATGAAACCAATCTACCATTTTCATCAAAACCAATTCAATGTAACTTGAACAATTCTCAGTTTAAAGAATTAAACCATTTCAAATACAGTGTAAACAAAAGGGAAGGAACTCAGTTTAACAGTCCCCAAACTCAGTTTTCAGCCCATACTTTGCATTCTCAGATTTTGAACCCAACAAACACCAAAACAGCCCCAAATTCAACACACAGCTAGTGAACATATAGGTGTACCACTTTAGGGTTTAAATCCATGCAAATAACAGTATTAGATAGGTTAAAATTGATGTCAAATTTCGAAATTGAAAACTGGAAATACACAGAAAATGAGGCTGATATAATAGGTATCAGGAAAATTGGTAAGTTGAGAATTCAACATCGAAATTAAACTAAAACATCAAACAAAAGGTTGGTAATGCAAGTACATATAGTGTACGTGTCATGTAGTATGATTGTGTCCAAGCAAGAGGACACAAACATGTCCAACCCAATTAAAATACGAAAATAATACAAAACCGGAAATCCTCGCGCACGTGTTCACAGTGTTCGTGCACACAACACAATACGACACAGACCTCGTGGTCGTGTCCCAGTGTCGACTAGGTCTAGGGCTAGGGCTAGGACACCCTTCCATGTGTCCACGATACGCGTGCGTGCGATACGACACGCGTATCAGTGCTCGAAATCGACAGCCGCCAACATAGCGAAATCTTCGTGCACGTGTTCGTACGTGTCCGACACGACACGAGAGGGTCTGAGACTTGACACACATGGTGACAGATAGTGCCCCTCACTGTGTATTAAATCTCACGTGTCGACGTGTCGTGTCCTGCGCGCAATCACACCCGAGCAGCAGGACAGCAACCTGCCCGTGCACGCGCGCGCGTGTCAGCGTGTTCACGTAGAGCTGTCAGGACGGGCCGGCGGGGCGGGGCGGTCCGTAATCCACCATAACCCACTATTTAGCGGGGCGGGGCGGGCTAACCCACTATTTGAACGGGCCTGAAAATCCCAGCCGAGCCCAACCCGCCGGCGGTCCGCGGGCCAGGCGGGCCAGCCCGCTTCACCAATGCCATCACAAAAACAAAAATTAAGAATGCCAGGATCATCAAAATTGCAGCTGCCAATTTCAATCTCCAATTTCACATGATGACAATACTCAATCTCCAATTGCAGCTGCCAATTTCACATGACATAATGACAAATTACAATACTCAATCTCCAATCTCAAAATTGCAGCTGCCAATCACATGATTCATATTGCAATGCAACATCCATTACTAAAACAAACTTTCCAGCAAATGCTTAAAGAAGATTACAAAATATTAAAGAAGACTTAGAAGAGTACAAAATATTGCAATCACATTGCAAAATTTCTACAGAGATCATCTTTGGAGCAAATTCTTAAAAAAGAAGAGTACAAAATATTGCAATCAGCCAATCACATTGCAAAATATTAAAGAAGAGTACAAAATATTGCAATCACTTCGCAGATGCAGCTTCCAACTTCACAAAATATTGCAGCAATAATATTAATTTGCAGCCCAGATTTCCAAAATTCCCAAAATTCCATCCCAGATTTCCATATTAATTAACATATTAATTTGCAGCAATAAATTATAAAATTCTCAAAATTCCATCTCACTTTTCTATAATTTTTCGGAAAGAGAGAGAGAGAGAGAGAGATAGAGAGAGAGAGAGGACCTTTCGGTTTCGGCCTTCGGGGTCGGGAGTCGGGACTCGGGGAGTCGGGATGCTCGCTCGGAGTCGGACGGGGAGTCAGGAATCGGGATGCTCGCTCGGGGTCGGGACGGGGAAGTCGGACTCGGGGAGTCGCTCGGGGAGTCGGACTCAGGGAGTCGGCCTTCGGGGTCGGGACGGGGAGTCGTTCCGTGCTCGCCGCTCGGGACTCAGGAAGGAGGAACCGAATGAATTAGGTTAGGGCTAGGAAGTAGGAACTTAGGGCCGACTGGAAGAAAAGAATGAAAGTAAATAGAAACGTTCTCCCTTAATATATTATACAGCAGCAGCAACTCTTCATATTATATGTAAATTCTTTATATCATATAACTATTACTAATTTACTATATAAGTAAATAGGAACTTAGGCCCGCGGGCTAGCCCGCCCCGCCCAAGCCCACAGCCCGCACGGGCCAACCCACCGAGGCCCGCTGTGAAACGGGCCTCTAATTGTATAGCCCAACCCACCTTTTTTATTGGCGGGGCGGGCCGGACCAACGGGCCTGGCCCGTTTTGACAGTTCTATGTTCACGTGTCTGTGGGGACTCGATACGACACAAAAACCACACAAAGACACAAGAAACACATAAGCGACATCAAAACCTAATTTCCTATTCATTTAGTTTCTTAAAAATCACTCGAAATGCCCATTGGGGCATTTCATCAAACACTTGCACAATGACACTGATACGTGTCCAAATAGGACACGAATCGGACTCAAAATCTAGGGTTACCTATTCCTACAGTTAGGTTAGGCCTAGGGCTTCCTAGATATGCAATGAAATCAAAATTCTATGGTGTAGAATGAAAGTTACCTATATGTATCAAAATTCTCAAAAAGCTCCAAAGAGAGGTGTTCCTCTTGATAGCCAAACTTCTCCAAATTGCCCAAACTCTGAAATTACTCAATAACATCAGCAAAAGGAATAAAATTAGAACCTATTGCAATTGGTTTGGGTGGAAAAGGAATTAAAATGGATTTTATAGGATTTAATGAAGATGGAGACTTACCTCTTTCTAAAACTTGCCAAAATATTTCTAAGGAGGCTAGCCCTAACTTCTAGGAGTCATTAAATAGAGGGGGAATCCCTATGTGGCTGGCCATGGCTGGATTGGGCTAGGGTTTTGCATTAGCTAATGGGCTTTGGGCTTCTATGGCTAAGTTGCTATTTAATGGTTCAACCATAAGTCATGGCTTATGACTTAACTATTCCAACTTGTGTTTAATGACTAAACCATAGGTTAACTCTAGTCTAACTAGGGTTGCATGCCCTAACCAAGTCCAACACAACTAGGGTTAGCTTCTAGGTTAGCCTACCAAGTCAAAGCTAGTCAAAGTCAACCTAGTCAACCTTCATTCAAACAATTCCAAAATAAATCCTAAAAATTCCCATAAATTCAAATAAATTCTAATAAATTCAAATAACCCCAAAAATGAAAAAAATACCCTCAAACTAAAAATGATAAATAAAATACCCTAATCACATGGCTAGGCTCTAAGTCAACCAGTCTCCAAGGTTATACTATCAAAACACCAAAATCATAAGTCATAATTTAAAATAGTTTTAAAATGATTTAAAAATTACCAAAAATTATATCATGATTTAAATATCATTATTAAAAGACTAAAATTACAAAATTTCAAAATTATCCTCTTCTGGAAAAACTGGTGTTACATCCCGCCTCAGATTAAGTTTGCTGCAAACCTTGATCTCACTGGCTTCGAACTGCTGAAATCGATGTCGTTCCATGAAGCTTTGGCAAACCACATGTCACAAAAATTGGATCTGTAGAGCAACCCCCACCTAGAGACCGACCAGCTGTCATGTGACCGACATACTGACCTTCAATCTTTGACTCATCACCATCTGTCACTTTGTCTCAATGAACCGAATCCTCTGTATCCCTCAATGCATCTAGAAGTCCCTCCTCAGGAAGTTTTCAATAATCTACCTCCTGTTGAACACTCCTCGAGCCTCTATCCGGTGTCTGTGGCCTGTCTGTACAGCATAGCAGCTTGAGCCTGTACATGTACAACACAAATCTTTCTGAGCTAGCTGTTGGGAACTCTTTGCAAGCATCCAATCTTTGTTCCCAAATAGACTGCAACAGCCATCATCTGTCAGCCGCCCTACTGAAACCAAGTTGTAGCACAAACTTGGTACATATTGCACACCGCTGAGGATAAGCTTCTCACCAAACTCCATCGTCAAGTGCACATCACTGATGCCTACAACTGCAAGCGTCCCCTTGTCGCCCATCTTCACACGCCCAAACCTGCCACCGCAGTATGACGTAAAGATCCTTCCCTGCGGAGTGGCATGATATGACGCCCCTGTGTGCATGACCCAATCGCTGTCATAACATATGCCAGAAGGTTTCTCTGTGTCGGTCGCTGCGAAAATGATATCTCATATTGCTGTGAGATCCTCCTGATCATCCTTATCTTTGGCCTTCTTAGCTTTGACCTTCATGCAGTTCCTCTTGATATGATCCATTTTGCCACAGTGATAGCAGCCCTCCTTGCGGTCCATAATCGTAATATTTTGAGAACTTCTCCTGTCCTTGCCTGTGACTTGGGTCTTCCCTTCCCGTAGGAAGCCACCAGAAAGGACTCCAATGACGATTCCACTTGCTTACGCCGGACCTCCTCATTCAACAAGCTACTTTTGACTACCTCCATCGTGACAATTCTATCAGGCACGGAGTTGCTCATCGACACCACTAACGTCTCCTAGCTTTCCGACAGATAACTCAAGAGCAGTAGGTGTCACTCCTCGATTCTGGAGGATCGAAAACTAGCCACTGGACATGTTGCCGTACAAGTCTAGATTATACTTGTACAAGGCAAAACCATTATAGTTCCTGGTATTTCTCAGAAAATAACGACAGCGCAGCAAAACCAAGCAGATAAATTAAAGTTACAATAAGATATGAAAAAATGTTTCTCTTTATTGATAATTGTAATAGATTAGAAAACTTGCAGCTGAGTATAGAGTTTACAAATGATTATAAGACTCTTGACTAACCAACTGAATATATACTTGCCATTTAGGCTTATAACCGAATATGCCGACTTTGCTTACAATCTCACTGGTACCACTAAGTTACATTATTCTATACAATATGTCCTGTATAGCAGAAGACATCGTCTTGTAGGAAGAGCTTATGTATACCCATCTGATTCATCGAAGCCAAGTACTGATCAAACAATTTCTCTCATGCACGAGCACCTGAAATATTGTCCATAACGTGGGTCAATACATCATCTATATACTGGCAAACGGTGCTGGCCTAACTCACCTAAGAAGACAACACTAAGTAATCGTGTTCTAGAACATTATTAAAAGTGGTCTTTCTCGTTGTCTTAGGGTCAATTTCATTGTTTAAATCTGACAGAAGTAAAACATGCATGTTATTCATAGCCAGCATAATGTAAAGCAATATGATATCACCCTTTGGTGATTCTTACCCATGGTCATATAGCCATCCCTGTACATTTATAATACTTACTCTGCCTGCACAAGACATTGTTAGAAACAATATCATATTCATCACATTCATCACTGTTCAAGTGATTCTTACCAACAATCATCTATTCCTGTAATTGAGTAATAACTTACTCTGCCTGCATAGGACATCATTAGCACTAGACCTATCTATATGAAGTTCACTGACTACACGCCATCTTAAATTTATGGTTAGACGACTTCCCTTCAGCGACGGGTAGCTAGCCTAAACCGGAAGGTTTCCGAATCACCGTGCTACTACTTCAACACTGTGCTACTACTTAAGCACGAGGTTCCCCCAGGACGAATCGATTTTTGAGGCCTCGAAATACCGTTCGAGGAACCATCTTGTCGACAAGTTGTCCATGACTATGCAAATATATGCAACTTATATATGAAGAGATATATAATGCACGATAAGGAAAACTAAGTAAATAAGCCATCTTTCTTATTATGCCATCATTCTCATTCGTATTGCCATCTTGCCTTGAGCCAACGCTCACATTATCATCTACCTAATCCAGGGTCTTAGTGTAATCAACATTCTACATCGGCGACAGGATAATAGAATGTTGATTACTCAATCTCTTTCCACATCTTTGATACCAAACATTCATCGGTCATTATTCAAGCATACTCACTGCCCAATTCTTGGGACTTAGCATCTGTGTTACCATACGTTCATCGAGCTGAGACTCGATATACTCACCGCCCAAGTATTTAGGACTTTTTCTTCACTTGTCATGTATTTCATTGCACAACACGCAAGCACACAATTTATTAAATGATACGCACCAGCTTTCGAGTCATATGATTAATTATCTTTCATTATCTTTCTGGGTTCATACAAGATCATATTTAGCAACTTAACAAGAACATAACATACTATCCTTTTATTAAGCGTGAAGTTAAAGGATCTTCGAAGGGTTCAACTGTGAGACCCGTCTCACTGTATCGGTATTTTATACGGATACATGTTTATTTGAGCCGTATTTCGTATTTATCGATTTGCGTGATATTTTAAAATTTTCCGAAGTATAGGATTTCATGACTTGGTTTAACTTGGATTTGGTTTTATTTGGTTCGGTTCCTCTTTGACTTGGTTTGGTTTGGTTTAGTTTGGTTTCTCATGAGATGAGATGTATGGCTTAGATTTAGTGGAGAGGAATGAATGATGGAGATCACTTGAGCTTGTTATATAAGCCACTTTTTCTCCCTCCTTCCTCATTCACCATCATTCATTTTCTTTTTCCACCAAACCCTAGCCATTAGAGAGAGGCAAGTACACCTTGCCAAATGTTGGACGATTTTTATTTTGTTTGTTCCATTCTCTTTATTGTCACATTCTAAGCATGTTTAGAACTTGGAGTTTTCTATTTTGATGGCTAGATTGTTGTAGATCTAACTTGAAGCAATTTCGGTTTTCATGGGTTTTGATCTATTAAAATTTGTTATTTTTAAGTTTTGATGGTTCCATGTTGTAGAGTAGCTCGTTCTACCCCATTTTGACCTATGGAAGTCCGAATTTGGACTCCGAATGGAGGTTTTATGCATCCTAGCAGCCATGGCTTCTTAGTGTACTTCTTCTCGGAAATTTGGAGAAGAAGCACAGTTCAGCCGCATAGGCAGTACTTGACCGCATGAATCCTCATGCGGCAAGCCTCTGGCCGCATGGACTTTCCAGCCGCATGAGACTCGCTTGAGCTCAGCCGCATGGGAAGTTCTTCCAGCCGCATAAGATTCCTTATCCTTCCAGCCGCATGACTTGAATGTCCCCAACCGCATATGAACCACCCTTGTTCAGCCGCATAGGGCTTCAATTGAACTCAGCCGCATAGACTGGTTCTCCCCGAGCCGCATAAGGCAGACTCGTTCCCAACCGCATGAGGACTAGTCTCTCCCAGACGCATATGACCCATCTTCTGCTGGCCGCATATACGCCACATTCCTGAGCCGCATGAACCCGTATCATCTCGGGCCGCATGTACCCCGACCCGTCCTGAGCCGCATGGGCTCGGATTTTCTGAGCCGCATGAACCCCATAAATTCAGCCGCATGCATCTGATCAATCCTACCGCATGAGCCAGCCTTGCCCGAGCCGCGTGGCTCTGTCATGTCCTGTATTTTATATTTTATTTATTTTAGTATATCCAAGTCTTGTGGCTCTTTTTGTAACTTGAGTTCCTACGGAGTACACATTTATCCCTATTGAAATGACGATTTGATTGACATGATTGAAATGACAATTGTTTATTTTAGTATATCACGATTTGATTGACATGATTGAAATGACAATTGTACATGACATGGTGTGACAAGGAACTAGCATGACTTGATAGTGACCCTGAGCCGCAGGGCTCCTTCCTGTGCCTTGTCCAGCTATTTAATTATTGTTATCCTTATTATTTCTCTATTGTTATTTGATCTTTACTGATGACTTGTGTCTTGTAACCTCAGCATAACTTGAGTCTCCTGATTGAATGCTTGTACTATATTGTCCGGTATATGTACCCTAAACACGACAGTGACCCGTAGTGGTGCACTCTTGACAATAAACTTGACATGATAATTTGACAGTGAACTTGGTATGATGAACTTGACATGATATACCTGACATGATAGTGGCCCGCCGTGGTGTACTCCTGACATGATAACTTGACTTGATAACTTAACCTGCTATACATGACACGATAGTGACCCGTAGTGGTGCACTCTTGATAAGTACCCTGACAATGCTTGATAGTGGCCCGTCGTGGCGCACTCTTGATAAGTAATAATGATAATGATAGTGGCCCGTCGTGGCGCACTCTTGACAAATCAATTTATTGGTCTGGACACCGTGGATGATTGTTCTTGTATAAACTACTAGTCCGGTTGTGTCTTGCATCATGTCTATGGCATGATCCCTGAGTACCACGGTCAGGGATTCATACTGAATCTGGCTAGGTTAATGACTAGATTGATCAAATAGTTCATGAAGAATTTCCCAGTTACCTGTTGCCCCTTTGGTCCCGGCCTTATATATATATATACATGGGATTTGTTGCTATCCGTCGAGATGAGCGCACTTCCAGCCCGCCGTCGAGTGTGGTACCTTAGGACACATGTATCTTACTACAGTGTGTCTGCTATATCATGCTATCTTTTTCTTTTCTTTGCTGGGATCACTCAGGTAGTAACAAACAGGTAACCGGACTTGGAATTCTCGCTGCATCTTGTTAGTAACTAGGCTTGTGATAACCCTAGCTAGTTAATGTAGAAAGCCGAAGGTAATGATTGGCCGTGAATGTTGGATGGAGTTCAGTCTGTCTAGTCTTGTCTTGATCTTGTACGTGATTGTTACATGTCCTGATTTCTTATTTTATCTTGCCGATAAATGGTGGGAGAAACCAAGTTCTGTTCAGACGAAGGGTTACAACCCCGGTTCTTGTTTGGTTTACGGGTTGTAACCTGGTTATCTGAATAGTCCCATGGTTACCCCACCGTATATCACCTCTCCAGTCTAGTCTTGTCTAGATCCAGTTCCTAATTGTTCCAGGATAATGATTGCAATGATTGTCACTCTAATGTATTGTACTCTGTATTGTCACTCTCTCACTGTCACTTAATGATTGTCATCTCTAGCAATAAATGATTAGATACCAAGTTCTGTTCAGGCGAAGGATTACAATCCCGGTCCTTGTTTGGTTTAAGGGTTGTAACCTGGCTTCCGGAACAGTGCCTTCGTCCTCTCTTCGTATATATTCAACATGTTCTCCAGTTTACTTTATGTCAAATGATGATTTACTTAATGTCTTCCAATGTTCGGGATAAGTGCATTGGTACTGCACGAATCTCGATCCTCCTTTACTTATTGCTTTCTTTCCCTGTTGTTTGCCTATGATTGCTGGTTTTAAGTTCATATTTCGGCCTCCTTTGTGGTACTTGCTATTTGGGGTCTGACCCCACTGGTTTTGCATGGCCAGGTTCTAATAGAAGAGCCCGAAGGTTCTACCGTACCATCTACTCGACGGTGACCAGCCGGAGCATCAGAGTGCCTCAGTGGGTTTCTTTTTCATTCTCCCACTGATATGTAAATTCTCCTCTTGTAACGTTTAGCCCCGAGCACGTGTTTAGCTCGTGTTTTGGTATTTTCCTTGATATTGTAGCCTACGGACATAAACATGATATGTGTATTCTAGACTATAGCTAGTCCTTATCATGTACGACTAATACTCTAGCTAGTCCTCAGTTCTGTGGTACTGGCTTCATGATCAGTCATGTATATATGGTTCAGGACGCCTTACTATTGTATGTATAATGATCGTACTCCTTGCTCTTGTATAATTGCCTGTGATTGAGATACCTAGGATTGTTAAACCATAAGATTGACTGATGGCTTGTAGAGTAACCCCCATGTCTTGACAGCTTATACGTGATTTCAGAGTATTAACGTACTTTGGGATTACGTAGCTGGCTATGTCTGCCCCCGCTCTCCGGTATTCTGGTTCTGGGGCGTGACATCAACAATACTCACTTTTATGAGAAGATTCATGCCACGATCGCATAGCCTTTCGAACAATTTTTTGTATATTTCCAAGTCCAACAAGGCTCCATCGAACCAACCAACCATCATAATGCATCTTGCGGTTCAGGGTACTATAGTAGGGCTTGAAGCTCATCATCAATCACCATCTTCATCGCAGATAGCTGATTGATGATATCCTGAATCTCGTTCAGATGTTGTGCCACCTAGGCACCCTCCATATACTTCGAGTTGACGAATAAAAATGCCTTGTTGCCATACGTCTTTTTTTCGTACAGAGAATGCATCTTCTCCTATAATGCTTTTACCGAACTCTCCATGGACACGTGGTAAAACACCGAGTCGTCCAACCATTGGCGGATGAATCCAACGGCCTTCCGATCCAGTTGTTTCCATTCTTTAGCTGCTTTGTCCATTGGCTTTGCGTTGTCGCCCTCCAACGGACCATGCAAGTCCTTGCACCAAAGTTGATCCTCCATCCTTGGCTTCCAAATCGCCAAGTTCTCTCCTGTGAAGGTGATCATACGAGTGTTCATCTGCTCTATAGACATGGTTGTCAGAACCCCCAAAGCTCTGATACCAATTATTACGTATCAGACCGGAACGAACCTAACCTTCGCTCTGATACCAATTGTTGTAAGCTTACAGAAGCATTTGCCAACCCACCTGATCAAAATCAACTCCCGTCTAATGGACACAAAGCACAAGATGAAGACATGTATATGGTGGTGACGTACGTCACCTAGACAAATTCCAACCTTTAATAACTTAGATGAAATTACAAGATTGATAGAACTCACGTTAAACTCTTTGCCCTAATAGGTTCAACCCCCTCACCACTCTCAAGAAGAAAATAGAAGATTACAATTGAGATCACTCACCAACCCAAAGCAATCTCCCTAACCAAAGTTGATGACTCTTTGATTAGATCTTCTTCTACCTTTTGTTTTGGATGACGAAGTCCTAAGAGCAAAGTACAGACTTTCTTTTAGATTTTCTTGTGGACGAGCACTCCGAATCTACACTTTGTGCTGTGCTTTGTGCCTCCACCCTCACCCCATATATATAGGATAAGAAAATCCTATTTTAGGTCATAATATAATTTCTTAAATAGGAAGCCCTCAAATACACTTAAAATAGCCCATCAATATCCTATTTTATATCATAATATGATTTTCTAAAATAAGAATTTTATTATATCTAAAATAGCACAATACCGATTATAGACATCCAAATCTAATCAAATCAAATATTTAATTAGATTTGGATTTCACAAATATGTCGTTACTAAATCCAGATTGGAATCCAACATGTTGCATGTGTGTGAATGCAGTTGGTATTATGAGGGCATGGGCAGCACGTAGGAAGGGGAGCTAGCAATGCATCCCTCTCTACATGGGTGGAGTATGATCACTGTGGCAACATAGTACTGTTGTGTTCCTTACTTATTTATTGTTTGTATGCAAGCAATGAACAACAATGGTCATGGCGAGAATATGGGGAAAGTTGAGAAAAAGAAATTTTTTGAATGTATACGTTGGATGGCCTTGCTGGCTTGTGAGAAATGGCAAAATAGGGCCAATAATAAATAATTGTGAGACCAGCAGGACGTATGCTAGGTTATTGTAATTGTTATACTTATTAATGTTGATTAATGGATGGGTGTATTGCAGTGGTAGAAGTTAGAAATTTGTGGCTAGTAACTATTGACAAGAGATTTACTAAACTAAATAAGAATGTGAGTTAGTGGATATGAGTAAAAAGGGCAGTAGGTTTAGAGATTCATACAGTAGGACAGTTGACCATATGATGGAAAGAATAGAACTATACCTAAGTGGAATAGCTATATTTATTTAGTTTTGTAGATTTTTTTAGCTCAATAACTAATTAGCTCCAGATCATTTCCTAGGTCCTTTGTGCTCTTCGGACTTGGGCGTAGGACCGACTTCTTCTTTCCAGCATCCGAAACCAGACAAGTATATATTGCCACTATGTTATATTTAAATTTTAATTTTAGTTCATGCTTTACTACTTTTATTGCTATATTACACTTGCGTGTCCGAGCATGACTCTGGGTGCAACCAACGGGATGCATTGGTTTTTTTTACTTTTAGCCTAGGCCATTGGAGACTATCCCTATACTACGGAGTAGATATAATGATATCTCGCAAGACCTCGACACTTGCTTGGACACGATGAGATGTTATAGAGATGTAAGACGCATACGCCCGCATCCGACTGATCATCAGTGTGACCGTGATGCTGATGGCATAAAGTTCATGCTAGATATTTTGTTTATACTATATACTTCACTTCATATTAGGGATTGAGCATGTCGAGGAGTCGACACGTGTAGTACATTGGACGGGGAGGATAGTCACTAGACGGAGGAGGTAACTGTAGTGTTCACTTAGATGTTGCTGCATGCTGGTACCTCGGAGGAGCGCCACTACACATGTACCCCTTAGAAAGAGCTCCATTCGTCGAACGTTGTCTTCATTGCATTTACACTTAGTTGATAGAGCACCCTGAACTCTTTATTTATATTGTATTATGGCTTGTATATTATGTATCTTGCTACGTTCCTTTGAGAACCTGGTCTCTTTCCAGGCTTAGCTGAGAAGAAGTACGAGCAGATCTACGAATCGCGTCCTGATGCTGGTTTCTAGGACGAGGAGATATACCCAGGAGTGCACAACTGATCTTGTGTATGTACCATCTTGGATGCAGTCTTTCACTTAGAGTCTGTATCTAGTTATCTTACTTCCTGCATTTCCTTCCGGTACTCTATTTCAGGATATTTGAGTAGTGGATTTGTCTCCAACTTTATACTAATTATGGTTCTGTATGACTTATTTCTGACTACTTGACTTTATCGTATTCAGACTAGTTACCTATTATGTGGACGAGATTTAACATACATGTGACTATGATTTATTTAGGTGTAGCGATATACGTATTTGGGGATTCTATTAAATTGGAAAAATCTTCTGGTACGTATCTTTTGGCCATTGTTACGTAGCTTGTTCTCGGATATTTCGGAACTGGGGCGTGACAAGCACCATCTCCGTCCGCTCGCTGCTGTCGCGCACGTCAGGTCGTTGCTCTCTACTGACGTCCGCGTCAAGTCCCCGCCGTCAACGCGGTCACGGACACGGCATCCGTCAGGCTCCGTGCGGGGGAGGAGAAGGGGGCCAAGCAGGTGGTGGAGGAGCTCGCAAACGGAGATAGGGTTCCCGTCGAGGCGGTAGGGCACAGAGGGGCGGGGTGGGGGAGAGAGTGAGGAAGTGGAGGGAGATGAATGAGAGGAAGGAGGAGCTCACCGCAGCTTGCACACCTTGACAATCCTAAAAATTTAGGACTGTCGAAATATTTGACAGTCTTTCCAATAGGAAGGACTGTCAATTTTTTTGACAGTCCTAAAAATTAGGACTGTCGAAATATTTGACAGTCCTTCCAATAGAAAGGACTGTCAATTTTTTTACTATCCTTCCAATAAAAAGTACTGTCAAATTTTGACAGTCCTGATAAAAAATGGAGTAGCCTGAAGCAATTTTTTTTCGATGACAAACTTATAAATAAGTTAAAAATTGATTTCGGCTAGCCTAAGTAAAAAATTGAGTGCCTTTAGAAATTCTCTTTTTTATTGTTATTTTAGACAAAACCGAATTCATGAAGATAGAACTTCGATGTTCATTCCTAAAATATTTCAAGGACCAAAATCTTGATCTTTTGGTTTAAATAAGAACGTTCGGATGCTAAGGCTATCCCTAGTAGCAAACAAATATCCTATAGTCTAAATTGAATTCGCTAAATTATCTTAATGACATTCAAACTATAGCACAAGCGTTTTTGGCATTTTAACTTTTCACTGCTCGATTTTGGCACCTTAAACTTCATAATTGCTCTTTTGAAATAGTTTTCGTCAATTTTGAATAGATACCACTTTAAAAGCATATCTTGTATCAAAAAAGTACAATTTAAACACTTGTTTTGTCAGATA
This sequence comes from Iris pallida, assembly GCA_029216955.1. NCBI lineage: Eukaryota > Viridiplantae > Streptophyta > Magnoliopsida > Asparagales > Iridaceae > Iris > Iris pallida. The sequence goes on along the minus strand of JANAVB010044814.1, from coordinate 4,744,276 downwards.
ATTTTCTAAAGTGGTCCCGATGTGCTTTAAATTTGACGAAATATGTTTTAAAAATAATTTATAAAGTTAGGATGATAAATTCGAGCAGTGAAAAGTTAAGGTACCAAAAACCCCCGAATATTATAGTTGGGATACAAAAATCGAGTAGTAAAAAGTTAAGGTACAAAATACTCCCGAACGCTATAGTTGATTGTTGGGTTTTTAGCCTTTAGTTTTGGTTTTTAGTCCCACATCGGCTAGAAAGGAATGTGTATCTCCATATATATGAGTCTTTGCTCTTTATGGAGATGCACATGTAGTGCACATGGGTGTGTGCCATGTGGGATTAATTATTAATGGTATAAAGGCTTAATCAACAATTAAGAAGCTGTAAGCTTTTTGCTCTTGGAAATTTATTTCCATGGAGCTAAGCTCCGTAGGAGCTTAGCGACTCGGACTCGGACTCGGGCTCGAACTCGGGCTCAAGGGCTCATGAGGCGTAATGTGGCATTTTGTTGGCGCACTTTGCACTTAGCACGTCAGCATCGTCGCTAGGTGCGCTTAGCGACCACGTTGCGCGGCCCGTTACGCGAGCCCAGTTACGCTGGCCCAGTTACGCAGCCCAGTACGCAGCCCAGTACGCGCAGTGTGCGAAGCGTACGCAGCGTACGTAGAGTGCACAGTGTGCGCAGCGTACGCAGTGTGCGTAGAGTGCGTATGTGCGTATGGCTGGCTGCATATTAGAGCGAGAACGGTTGCAGCAGTTGCTGCACTTTCAGGAGTGGTTCAGCCACTACTCTGAAGTTCAGGCAACTGCTTGGCAACCGCTCCGTGGGCTATATATGCAGGTTCTCTCCTCTCTCTCAGTGTTGGAGAAATCAGAATTCCAGGGAGAAAACTCCAAGTGTTCTTTAACACAACAGAGTAGTGAGCGTGTTTTTTAACATAAACACTAGTACTTTTTAGTACATGTGGGTTCTGTTACTTCAGAAACAGAGAGAGAAGAGTAGAGCCATTGCCAGAGGAGTTCGCCGTCTTCCGAGGAGTCAGAAGAGCAGGAGTGTTCCAAGGTTTTCCGTCAACCTTGCTGGTTCCTGGAAGCTGTTCGCAGAGGACGAATAAAGCTTTGAGCAACGGTGATCATTCACCCCAGCAATTCCATCTCTCGCCTGTCACCCTTCTGTTGCCTTTAGCAGTTCTGTCAGTACCTTCTTTTTAGAAGGCACTACTGCCAGTTTGCTACGATCACGAAAATCTCTTTAGATTATTCGTGAATTACGATATCTTTTTAGATCTCGTAATTTGCAGAATCCTTCTGGATCTCTGTTGCAAAACCTTCTTTAAGGAATTGCATTTGAAACATTGTCTTTACAACTGTTTCAGTTTCTGTATTTTCCATTGAAAAGCGTGCTCCGGCGTTCCCGGCAATAACAGAGATGTCAAAATCGAACAGTAAAAAGTGCAGTGAAGGTGCCAAAAACTCCGAAATGCTATAGTTGGGGTTCCAAAATCAATCATTGAAAAGTTAAAGGTGCCAAAAATTCTCAAACGCTATAATTGGGGTGTCATTAGAATAATTTAGCCATTTTAAATTTACTAGTTCAACAATCCTCCAACTTTGCCGAACTCGAGTGACTCTTGTGGTTATCAAAGTAAGGCATAAGACCTTGGCTGGGTGAAGGAAGATCGATGGATCGAGCCACAAGGACGTATTATTCATTTCATTTATAAATGGTGAGAGTTGTGGTTGCAGTGGACCCAAAAGGCATGCAACGCAGCATGTACAATGTCCCGAGTAGAGCCGGCTCCAGCCCAAGACAGCCAGGACGACCGCCCATGGCCCACGGATCATGAGGGCCAAAAAAATAGTTTAAACATAAATATGTTAATAATTTTGTATCTAAATTAGAACTATCATGTACCATGGGTCCTTCTTGACACAGTTTTTGTGGTGTAGATGTTAGACTTTAAAGGTCATTAGTTCAAATATTGATGGTAACCATTTTTTAATCTACTTTTTTTAATTTAAATTTTTTTAATATTTTTTACATTATATATGGAGTTCTATTTTAAAAATTCGTTCCAGACCCCAATGAGCTCAGGGCCGGTCGTGGTCCCGAGCGTTATGCCTGGCATTTCAAAAAATTAAAAATAAAAACAATCCTCCAACTTTCACTTAATTATAATGCATGTTTCTCTTTAACAACATGATTACAACATAACAATGAAATACTTTTTTTTTCGTAGTAGTTGCAAACACTACAAATTACTATAGGGATCATCATTGGGCCCGAGGCTCATGGGCACCCGAAAAGTCCGTCCGGCCCTATGGGCTAAAGCCCGATACAGTCCAGTCATTAGAGAAGTCCGGTCCATACTAATATAGGGCAGGACTTGGGCCAAGCATCCGTCTGTTCGAGCCCGGTCCGAGGCCCATCCGATGCAAGTCCATCCGAACCCGGCCCGTAAAGCATGTCTAAGTCCGGCCCGAAAAGTCTGTATAAGTCCAGCCAAATTTGGAGACCGGAGCCGTCTCTCTTCAATTCAATTTATTGTTTAGATTTGGAATACAAAGAGCCAATTTAAAAATAACAATGAATGACAACAGCTCATCTCATGTCCTTGAAAGTTGAAGCTAGAGTCATTGCCCGTCATGGTGTAGAGTGGGCCGGTTAGCCCGGTACCCGGCCCAGGCCCGGACCGGCCCGCGATCAAATCAGCCCGGCCCTGCCCGTCCGAGGCCCGAACCGGCCCGACCCCCCACCCCCCAACGGGTCGGGTCGGGCCTCCCCCCCCCCCCCCCCCCCCCCCCCCAGCCCGAGCCCGGCCCGGCCCGTAAAGAATTTTTTTTTTTTTATAAATTTTTTTTGTATTTTGCAAGATTCGAACCCAAGACCTGCCGAACTGGAACTTTAAACCCACTTCTATAACCAATTTCTCTTATTAGTTTGGTGTTCAAAAACTACATTAGCTTATATAATAGGTTAAGATGATAAAAATGGAAAGAAAAAAAAAACAGCCAAAACCCGGCCCGCTCAGGCCCGGCCCGAGCCCGCTTAGGCCCGACCCGTCCAGCGCCCGGGCCACTGGGCCGGGCTGGGTTTGCAAAATTTCAACCGGGCCGGGCCAGGTCCGGCCCGTTTTCACGTCCGGTCTGGACTGGGCCCGGCCCAAGTCCGGTGAGCCCGAATTTTTTGGGCCGCGGACCGGCCCGGCCCGGACCGAAGAACACCATGAATTGCCGGCCAATGAATGATGGCATTAGATTCTAAGAGCTAGCTGATAGCTAGAGACTAGACTAAAGTGTCTACTTTGTATTAAATTAATAGTTTAATTCAACACTTTTCTTTGAAAGCTCGAGCCTCAATGCTCCCCTCTCAGAGTCTCTGACTCTCTCTCAAATGGAAGAATGTGGGCTCCATTCAAAGGCTATTATTTCCAGCAAAGTCTAATGACTCATTGATATGAACGGTCGGAACCGTCGGATGATGCCTTTTTTTTTTCGGAGTCCAGAGACGGAGTTCTTAGAAATTCTCGGGAAGCTCCAGCCAGAAAATTTATCCTCTAATCTAGACTTGTTCGGGACGAAGAAAACTCTTCGTTTCCAGAAATAAAGTTGGCCTTTCGTGCAATGAATCTAAGTAAGTATTTACTATTCAGCTCTCTCAATTCTCATCCTTTATATATTACTCAAATCTAAGTTTTTTTTTTAAGAATATAGTGTTAAAATAACCGAGTTTAACGATTAGGTCCGATAAGGTCCATTTGGACTTTTTTTATAAAGCTAGTCCGGCCCGATTCGATTTAGTCCGAAAAGTCCGACTCTTGTGGACGGGTTTGGACTTAATAAATAATAATTAAGACAGGTCCGACCCGGCCCGAAATTTTATTAAAATTTCGTTTTGAATACCGAAAATTTCGTTCTGCTGCTTCGGTATCGATCGGTTTCGTTTTGAATACCGAAAATGCTAGATCCGTTTCCTACTCCATCGTCGTCTTCCTTGCGATGCGCACTACCCGATGAGTTATCGGAGGTGGTGGTTGATGATTTGCACGATTGTTGAGCTTCGACCGAAGCCGCTGGGTGCTAGGTATAGAAAAGAAGTCGTTATAAACCATGCAAGCTCGTTCTCCAATGATTGCTGCTCACTTTTCAACGTATAATCATAGTATTCATGCTTACGACAATGGTAATGAAAAAAAAAAACAAAAAAAAAAACTTATTTTTCTTTCTAAAGGTCTGTTTGTGACGTTCTAAACAAAATTTTATTAAAATTTTAATTAAAAATTGTCAACGACAAATAAGGATATTTGTGACGTTCTAAAGAAAATTCTTCAACCCCCTCGTAAATTATAAAGTTTTTGTTTGTTTTGATCACCAAATTAGTTTTCGTTGACAAATAGTTCAAAGGCTTGTCGTTGAAGACCGCACGTGCACGTCGCAGAAAAAAGAAGCAACAAGAAGAAGAAGAAGAAGCGGTTGACGAAGAAGAAGCCATGGACAGAAATGACCAAGAACAAGAAGAATGGACAGCGGAACCCTAGCCAGGGGTACTCATAACCTTGGTTGCTCTCGCTAAAGGAACAAATCGTTTGAAGAAGATTCGTTTCAGGTGACAAGATTTTTTTTGTTGTTACTGACGAGTCTAATATATTTTCATCACTTGATGATACAAAGCACTCGGTTCTACTAGAGCCAAACTTTGGTTATTAACATACTGATTACATATTTTTTGGAGAGATGATAAATGTTTATCAATATTTCTTGTCAAATAACATTAAAACTCTCTCAAGGGCCGGTCCTGCGTTAATGGATGTCGACAAACTTTCAAAATAGAACCTATATATAATATAAAAAAAAATTAAAAACTAAAATAAAAGTAAACCAAGAAATTATTGCTTCCAAGAATTGAACCTAGAAATTATTATTATTATTACATAAAATAATGTTAAATAAAGCTAATTAAATATGTATAAAAAATAAGGGATTTTTTGACTTTCATCCCACTTATTAATATAATTTTGTACTTACATCCCACTTTTTATTTTTTTTAAACTTACATCCCACTTTCGTCACTAAAAGTATTTTTCGTGACAAAATAAATACTTTTTGTGACAAAATGAATATTTTTTGTGACAAAAAGTGGGATGTAAGTCAAAAAAAAATTAAAAAAGGGATGTAAGTACAAATTCATATTAACAAGTGGGATGTAAGTCAAAAAATCCCAAAAAATAATTACTTATAGATAATCATAAATAACTTGAATAATAACTAAATTATAGTACAATAATATAAGGTAGTAATAGAGGGTCCAATGGATGGATATCTGAGTAATCACAAGGAAATGACACGAGTAAAATGATAAAAAGAAAACAAATGGCAGGTCTTAATTAATATGGAAAGTATGGGCAAACTTTTTCCATCAAAATAGTAAGCTTGTTTTGAATTTTTTTTTTTTTTTTATCATCAGCCATATATATGTACTACGAATATAAATCATCTAATATTGAACTTACCAAAGATGGACACGAACATGCTGCACGAGGAGTGCACTGTGTGCCTGGAAGTTCGAAGGCTTGTCGTTGAAGACCGCACGTGCACGTCGCAGAAAAAAGAAGCAACAACAAGAAGAAGAAGAAGCGGTTGACGAAGAAGAAGAAGAAGAAGCGGTTGACGAAGAAGCAGCCATGGACAGAAATGAGCAAGAACAAGAAGAATGGACAGCGGAACCCGAGCCAGGGGTACTCATAACCTTGGTTGCTCTCGCTAAAGGAACAAATCGTTTGAAGAAGATTCGTTTCCGGTGACAAGATTTTTTTGTTGTTACTGACGAGTCTAATAAATTTTCATCACTTGATGATACAAAGCACTCGGTTCTGTTAGTCTATTTGCAAACAATCGATGGAAAAACTCAGTTGCAATCCCTAAGAAGAGATGCAAAGAATGCAGTTGCAATCCCTAAAAAAGAGATGCAAATAATGCAGTTGCAATCCCTAAAAAAGAGATGCAAATAATGCTGATTGCGTAGCCTAAACGATTAAAAAAAATCGAATCGCGTTTGCAATAGCGGTTTCTCGAAGGCAACAAGAGATGATCAACAACAGTTGAGTCTCAGATTCTCGAAGGCAACAGAAAGAGGAAGGAAGAAGAAGAGCGGATCTCGCTGGGGTGTTGAACACCGGCGCTCAAAGCTATACCCGCAGTACGGATAAGCTCCCAGGAACCAGCAAGTTCAGGAGAACTTCTGGAACGCTCGTAAGTCAATATTTGAGACTTGAACGGGCTTCCTGGACTTAACAGACTCCCTCAACTCTCTTCTTGGTGCATCTTTCAAAGGAGGCCAAGGGGCTCTATTTATAGAGTGGAGTTGAGACTTCACCTCTTCTCCTATCCGATGTGGGACTAAAATACCAATACTCAAAAATAGAGTTTGATATTTTAGATCATCCCACAATCAGCATAGAAGTGTGCCAGTCCACGCCTACCCCCCGAACCCTCCCGTGCATGCACGAGACATCTTGGAGTCCGCGTCCGAGTCCGAGTCCGCACAACAAAAATTAACTTGCATCCTTGTTGGATTTAATCCTTTTTCCTTCTAGGAAAATACTTCCACATGGCACAAACTTGTGCCCCACTACACCTCATGTGCACACCTCAACACAAGCAATGCATTATATTGAGATACTCACCATTTGGTGTAGCCGATGTGGGACTATCTTTTCTAGTCCAAAGGCAAAAACACCAACAATCCCCCACATATCTCAATATATGGGTTGAGCGTTCCCCACAGTGATTGTCCATCATGCATTAGGAGAGATGTCGCTACGACTTGAATCTTCCCGCATAGGTTAAATAACAGCATGATACAAGAATGGACTAAGCCTTGAATTCTGCACCATAACTGCAATTCTTCCTACTCACATAGTGACATCAACTGTGCTTCTGGCTGCACATTGAAGGCCTTGTGCCAGCCTGGTTTCAGTGTATAATTTTTGGGCGTCTACAAGTTTACCCTCAAGAGACGGCCTGATATCTCTGTCCATACACTATAGGTGAGTTCTATATAAAGAGTCATTGGCATGAAGCATTGCGCTTCTTTGCGGTGCTACGCCGCTATGACATGGCTGACAAAGCCAAGGCATTACCCCTACCTGGGAACCTCATCGTAGTGTCATACTACTGTAGCATGAGGTCTCAAGCCTCTTTGTAGTGCCAAACTACCCAGCATGAAGCCTTGCGCTCCCTTGTGGTGTTACGCCACTATGACATGGCTTGCAAAGCCGAGGCTTTACCCCTACCTGGGTACCTCATCGTGGTGTCATGCCACTGTAACATGAGGACACCGGCCTCTTTGTAGTGCTGCCTACATCTCTTTATTACGATTATGCAACATTAGGCTACCTGCCTATATGCGGTGCTACGCCGCCTGTAACTTGGCTAACAAAGCCGAGGCATTACCCCTACCTGGGAACCTCATGGTGGAGTCACCCCACTGTAGCATGGAGTTGTAACACTCCTTTGTGGTTGTTGCGCCACCATGCTTCCTGTAAAGCATAACAGACCTTCACTCAGTCTGAGAACTCATTAAGGCATTATGCCATCCTTCTCATAGGATCAATTTTCCGTAGAAAATTCATAGTAGACAACAGTGGTTCTGGGTCCGAAACCCTTACATGTTCCGCAGAACAAGTGCCCACTGTTAACTAATATTTTTCCAGTCAATAGTCCTCCCTTGAATCAAAAAATTAGATATCTGGTAGATTTCTCTTTGAACCAATAACATAAAATTTATTGATAGGATTATAATGACACAATATTAGAATGCCTTCAAGCCCATCTTCCTTGCTGTGTCCTCGACCAGCTGACGCTTGAGACCCTTCGTGAACGGATCCGCCAGGTTTTCCTGACTCCGAACATCGATCACTGCAATGACGCCCCTTTTTATGAGATCGTTCACTGCTCTGTGCTTCAACCGCACAGTCCTCTTCTTCCCGTTGAAGAGTTCATTTGATGCCACTGCTGCTGCCGCCTGGTTGTCACAGTATATCGGAATCGCCGGTATCTGAGCCCCAACCATTGGAAGGTCATACATGAGCTCCCGAAGCCACTCTGCTTCATCTGCTGCAGCGTCCAATGCAAAGAATTCAGATTCCATGGAGGAGCGAGATAACAAAGTCTGCTTCTTCGACTTCCACGATATAGCAGCTCCACCCATGGCGAACACATATCCACCTGTGGAATATTCGCTCTCCACCTCTGAACACCAGCTAGCATCACTGAAGCCTTCCACTACTGACGGATCTCCGCTGTAGTATAGTGCATATGTCTGAGTCTTCTTGAGATATCTCATAACACGCTTCACAGCTTTCCAATGCTTTACGCCTGGATTGCTCGTAAATCGACTCAACATTCCCACTGCAAAGGCTATGTCAGGCCTTGTGGCAGTAGTAGCGTACATCAAACTTCCGATGACGCTAGCGTACTCCAACTGCCTGACGCTCTCCTTCGAATTTGGCTCCAGTTTCAGATCACTCCTGTACGGTGTATCAATAATAGGAAGATCTTGATACCCGTAGCGAGAGAGCATCTTCTCAATGTAATGAGACTGTGACAGCGCTATTCCAGTGCCTGTCCGGATGATCTTGAGCCCCAAGATTACGTCGGCATCCCCCAAGTCCTTCATACTGAACTTGGTCGAGAGGAATTTCTTTGTCTCTGTGACGCAGCTTAAATCCGCACCTAGGATTAGCATGTCGTCCACGTATAGACAAACGATTACTCCTCTTCCGTCAGCAAACTTCGTATAGACACACTTGTCTGTTTCACTGACCCTGTAGCCATTTGACCTTATCACCTTGTCAAACTTCTCATGCCACATTTTGGGAGCTTGTTTCAAACCATACAGAGACTTCATCAACTTGCAGACTTTGTCTTCCAGACCTCTGACGACAAAACCTTCTGGTTGTTGCATGTAGATCTCTTCGGTCAGCTCGCCATTAAGGAATGCCGTTTTCACATCCATCTGATGTATCACCAGCTTGTGTATTGCTGCTAAAGCAATTAACAATCTGATAGTTGTCATCCGAGCTACTGGAGCATAAGTGTCAAAGTAGTCGATCCCCTGCTTCTGAGCAAACCCCTTGGCCACTAGCCTGGCCTTGAACTTGTCAATGGTTCCATCTGCTTTCATCTTCTTCTTGAAGATCCATTTGCATCCGATGGGTCTTGCTCCTTCTGGTAGGTCGACCAATACCCATGTGTTATTGGAGGTGATTGAGTCAATCTCGTTGTCAATCGCCTCCTTCCAGAATATAGCATCTCTGGTCTTCATCGCCTCATCATAGGTAAGCGGATCTGCTTCCACATGATAGGTGACGAAGTCATCTCCGAAGTCTTTCGGCCTCCTCGCTCGCTTAGTTGACGGCTCAGCGAGTTCTGGTTCAGCTGGTGTCTCCTCGACAACAACTCCATCTTGGACTACTGGTTCGATAAAGATCTCTGTCTGCTCCGCACCCTCATTATTCTCCGGAATGTCCGTGAGAACAATGTTCTTGTGCCTTGCAAACTTTTCTTCAAAATATTCAGCATCGCGAGATTCGATGATATGATTTGACTCGATATCAAGGAATCTCCGAGCATCACTCTTCTCGGCATACCCCAGGAAGATCGCCTTAGTAGTCCTTGTCCCCAGCTTCTGAATCTTTAGATCCGGGAGCTTCACATAAGCCAGGCACCCCCACACTCGAATGACATTCAGGTTGGGTCTGACTTTGAACCAGAGTTCATGAGGAGTTATGTCGGAAGTTGCATACGGCACTGTTCAGAATGAAAGTGGCCGTTAATGCAGCTTCTCCCCAATAGCACTTTGGGAGACCCGCAGTCAACAGCATAGAATTCATCATCTCTGTCAACGTTCTGTTCTTCCTTTCTGCTACTCCGTTGGATTGTGGAGAATACGGAGCCGTCGTCTCGTTGATGATTCCATGTTCTTTGCAGAATGATGAGAATTCATGAGACCTATATTCCCCACCTCGATCACTCCTCAGCCTCTTGAGTTGTTGTCCAGTTTGCCGTTCAGCCTCGGCCCTGAACTCCTTGAACTTCTCGAATGCTTCGTCTTTAGATTTGAGTAAGTAGACGAAGGCATACTTGGAGAAGTCATCGATGAAAGTAATGAAATACTTCATCCCGGCCTTTGTAGAGAATTGTTTGAAGTCACAGATATCTGAGTGAACCAACTCCAGAAGATCTGTGCTTCGATGGACCCTGTGGAAGGGTTTCCTAGTGATCTTCGTCTGAGCACATATCTCACATTTCTCTACCTTACCCCCACACTTGGAGATAAGTCCTAGACTAGACATTTTGTTTATTCGCTTACAATGAACATGTCCTAGTCTATTATGCCACAACTCAAGAGAGTAATTCAAACTAGTGATAGCATTGACATTATTATGCTGGGTTACAACAAGCTGAATTTTGTACATTCCTTCAGTCTGAAAAGCTTTCCCGAAGAAAGTACCCTTCTTGGACATCACCATTTGGCCAGCATTGATGTCCATCCTCAAGCCTGCGTTGCAGAGCAGGCTCCCAGAGATCAGGTTCTTTGCGATTGCAGGAACATGCTTCACACCTTGAAGCGTCAGAATGTTCCCCGATGTAAGCTTCAGCTCCACCGTCCCGATCCCCAGTACTTCAGCTTGTGCCTGGTTCGCCATTATGACTTTCTCGGAAGTAGGCTCATAGGAGACGAACCAGTCCTTGTCTGAACAGACATGACATGTCGCGCCAGTGTCTATCCACCAGTCCAAGTCTGCCCCCACAGTTGCAACCTGTGCTATCATGGAAACCTGATTAGTAACCAAAGAAACCTTGTTAGGCTCACCTTGCTCTTTTGGCTTGGACTTGTATTCACTTTTATAGTGACCCTTCTTGCCACAGTTGAAGCAAGTCACATGGGACTTGGACTTCTGTTGCTTGAATCCTGGACCCTTCACTTTCAGATTCGAGAAGTCCTTCTTCTTGTGGTGAGAAGCCGCCTGCTTCCCTTTGTTCTCTCTGGTAGCTTGAACCAGATTCGCCGTTGCTAGTTGCTTGGACAGGGTGTCCAACTTCTGTTGAGAGCGCATCTCGTCCTCAACATGAATCTCGCTGAGGAGATTATCCAGGCTAATCTCCATCTTCTTTCTATGCATCCTTGCATAGATGTTGCTCCATCCTGGAGGAAGTTTTGCCACGATCCCTCCAACGACGAACTTGTCGACGAGGGACATGCTATCGTCCTCCAGTTTCTGGCGCAGCTTCAGGAACTCTTTCACTTGGGGCAGCATGGTCTTCTCGTCTTCAAAGACCCATTTGTGGTATTTTTCAACCATGAACATCTTCGACCGGGCCTCGTCGTCGTCATACAGCTTCCCCACGGACTCCCAGATCTCTTTGGCAGAAGTCCTCTTTGTGTAGGACTCGGCCAGAGAGTCTTCCATGGAATTCAGGATCAGCAGCCTGCATATGCTGTTATCCTTTTTCCACTTCGTCTGCTTGCTCGTAGCAGCGGCCAGAACAGCAGCAGATCCTGTTGCTGGAACGATTGGTTCTTCCTCATCCAACACGTGATCAACATCCACGAGTTGAAGGTTCAGAGTCACCTTTCGCTTCCAGATCTGGAAGTGTTCGCCGTCGAATTTCTCCAACTTGTTAAAGCCGGTATCGACAAGCGAAGCACGAGTGTTTTCCATCGAATCGTATAGCTTTGAGATTGTTAGTCTATTTGCAAACAATCGATGGAAAAACTCAGTTGCAATCCCTAAGAAGAGATGCAAAGAATGCAGTTACAATCCCTAAAAAAGAGATGCAAATAATGCAGTTGCAATCCCTAAAAAAGAGATGCAAATAATGCTGATTGCGTAGCCTAAACGATTAAAAAAAATCGAATCGCGTTTGCAATAGCGGTTTCTCGAAGGCAACAAGAGATGATCAACAACAGTTGAGTCTCAGATTCTCGAAGGCAACAGAAAGAGGAAGGAAGAAGAAGAGCGGATCTCGCTGGGGTGTTGAACACCGGCGCTCAAAGCTATACCCGCAGTACGGATAAGCTCCCAGGAACCAGCAAGTTCAGGAGAACTTCTGGAACGCTCGTAAGTCAATATTTGAGACTTGAACGGGCTTTCTGGACTTAACAGACTCCCTCAACTCTCTTCTTGGTGCATCTTTCAAAGGAGGCCAAGGGGCTCTATTTATAGAGTGGAGTTGAGACTTCACCTCTTCTCCTATCCGATGTGGGACTAAAATACCAATACTCAAAAATAGAGTTTGATATTTTAGATCATCCCACAATCAGCATAGAAGTGTGCCAGTCCACGCCTACCCCCCGAACCCTCCCGTGCATGCACGAGACATCTTGGAGTCCGCGTCCGAGTCCGAGTCCGCACAACAAAAATTAACTTGCATCCTTGTTGGATTTAATCCTTTTTCCTTCTAGGAAAATACTTCCACATGGCACAAACTTGTGCCCCACTACACCTCATGTGCACACCTCAACACAAGCAATGCATTATATTGAGATACTCACCATTTGGTGTAGCCGATGTGGGACTATCTTTTCTAGTCCAAAGGCAAAAACACCAACAGGTTCTACTAGAGCCAAACTTTGGTTATTAACATACTGATTACATATTTTTTGGAGAGGTGATAAATGTTTATCAATATTTCTTGTCAAATAACATTAAAACTCTCTCAAGGGCCGGCCCTGCGTTCATGGAGGTCGACAAACTTTCAAAATAGAACCTATATATAATATATAAAAAATTAAAAACTAAAATAAAAGTAAACCAAGAAATTATTACATCCAAGAATTTAACCTAGAAATTATTATTATTATTATTATTATTATTATTATTATTATTATTATTATTATTATTACATAAAATAATGTTAAAGAAAGCTAATTAAATATGTATAAAAAAATAATTACTTATAGATAATCATAAATAATTTGAATAATAACTAAATTATAGTACAATAAATATAAGGTAGTAATAGAGGGTCCAATGGATGTATATCTGAGATTTTCATCAATAATCACAAGGAAATGACACGAGTAAAATGATAAAAAGAAAACAAATAGCAGGTCTTAATAAATATGGAAAGTATGGGAAAAATTTTTCCATCAAAATAGTAAGCTTGTTTTGAAATTTTTTTTATCATCAGCCATATATATGTACTACGAATATAAATCATCTAATATTGAACTTACCAAAGATGGACACTGTAGGAGCGTAAAAAGTACTTCATAGACCAAGTCAAAGAAGTTGAGAGCTTTACGCATGTCAAACAGAGTCAAACTCAGACTTTGCAGAAATCAAACAGAGTAAAACTCTACGCGAGCTATCTTACGCGAGAGCCATCCCCAAAAGTTTACGCGAGAGACAGGCTGTCGACATCGTATTTAATGCGCGTGATATTGTTCTGACATAATGATTTTCTGACAGCGGATTGCACAGAAGTCGAAAAGAATTGATTTACACTAAACCCGACACTTGTCGTTTAGTGTGCAGATGGGCTACTTTACGCTCAAGAGATTGCTTCTTTTATGCACGAAAGCTATTCGAGCTGTTTAAGCTCAAGGCTGTTGTGCGCGTAAAGTTTGTTTGAGCTAATTTTACGCTCAAGGCTACTTTTCAGCCACTTTACGCGGGAAGTCTGTTTTGGGTTATTTTACGCCCAGTCTGCTACTTTAGGCAGGAAGTATATTTTGGGTCATTTTTACGCTCAATCTTTTCTGGCTACATGAGAACGTGGTCTGCTTACGTGACTTTTATGCCACACTTATCGAGGAACGTGTGTACGTGCTCTCCCTATTTTGTTGAAGTTGTGGAACACGTGTCACCGTGCGTAGAGATCAAAACTCTACATGGGACACGTGTCATCATGCGTAAAGGTTAATTTTCATCGTGGGTGACAGTTATTTGAGCCCACACCAAACTTTATTGCTTTTTATGCACAGAGGGTCTAGTCTATAAATAGACTTATTTTTGACACAAGACGGATAATGATCAGAGGTGAAAGACAGGAGAGGAGATTCTGAGAAAACTCATACTTTCAGAGTGATATTTTCGGAAGTATTTCTTCAACTTTTTCTCAAGAACAGGGTGAAGCAAAGCAGGAAAGCATTCGACTGTACCATCAGTACCGTTGCTCGATACCTTTCCAGTGACTTAGTTCTTCCGATTGTTCGTCTTCTTCAAGCAGTTCTCTTCATCATCATCGTATGGTCCAAGGAACAAAGTGATCGCTCTCAGATCAGACTTCCATAGCAATACTTCCCAGAAACAATTTATACTTTTTGTACCTTTTTCTAGTTTTCTTTCAAAAGCCAATTTTAAGTATTTTGTTAAGTGAAACAAAATGGCGACTCTGCTGGGGACGACTTTCTCCTCTGACGAGAAAGTAATTGCTCAATATGATGATGTGTCGGCCAGATCGACAAAGAAGACTCTGGTTGTGCACTTCGACCAGACTGCTTACGAAGAAATGCTCCGAACTGTGGGTAGTACTCGCTGCTCCAATGTTCAAAAATCGTGGAAGGCGCGAAAAGTTTGGATTCCTAAGTCCAAAGCACTCTCGGATCTCCCTGCTGTCTCTGAAGGCAAAGGAATCCTTCCCACTTCTGTTGTGGAGGCTCCCGTCTGTGATGAGGCAGTCTCTACTTCAGTGATGCGCCCTGGGCGTAAAAATTAGTCTCTCGTCTGTGACGTAGTAGACTCTCAAGTTTTACACTCTCCGCGTAAAAATCGATCTCCCGTCTGTGATATGGTAGACACCCAAGTTTTACGCTCTACGCGTAAAGGAAAATCTCCCGTCTGTGACGTGGCAGATACTCATGTTTTGTGCTCTACGCGTAAAGGTAAATCTCCTGTCGGTGACAGAGTAGATAAAGTTCACAATGATGCCTTTGCATCTAAAGTGAATTTACCTGCACGCATACAGCGTAAAAATAAGAATTCTATTGTTGGTAAAACTTCAGTTTTCCACCAACAACCTTCTTACACTGCTTTACGCAAGGTACGAAACATTCAGATTACGCGTAATGCTGATGGAGTCCTTTGTGCACAAAAATCTCAAGATTTACGCACGCAACTCCAAGCGCGTAAAAATGTACAATTTTGTTCTGCTAATGCAGCCAGTAATCTTCTTTATACACAAGGGACTAAACGTTTCTCTGTCCCAAATATAATAAAGAAGACTCCTTCTACTCCTTCTGATTTACGCGAGTTGCTCGTACAAAAGCGTAAAAACAGAAAATCTCCTGTGATACTCCCCCAAGAAAATCACCATTGTGAGTGTTACCAGATTATAATCAAATATTGTTGTTCGGCTTCTAAACGGTCAATTTTTGACCGATTAAGCTATAATGTGCCTCAGCAACAAGTTGATGACCAAGAACATGAGTTGTCATACGCATCAGTCAACATGGCATCTCATACCAACAGAGGACGACGTCCAAGACGCAATTCGTCCCAGACTCCAAGACAACAACAATTTAACCAACTCCTTGATACTTTTGAAGGGGTATATCAGAATACTCGGTCAAGAGTTCAATGATCGTTGCAATCTTCAGATTCAGAAGCTGGGGGTACCCAGTCGTTGGAGTCAGAAACTGATAGTGTTGATTCATACCTCTATACCAAGCCCTCTGTATGTTCAAGGGAGGTTGAATCCTATGTTATCGGAGATGAGCCAGAGACGTCAACTGCTAATACAGAACAACGTCTCTCTGCGGTTGAACAATCACTGAAGGACATGCTTGCCGTGATGCAAAGTATGCATCAAATAATAATGACTCAGCAGACTGTTCAGCCGGCAGTGATAACACCGGTTCAGGTAGCAGCACAAACTCAAGATAGTCAAGGGGTTGATACACCTTTGAATAATCTTAGTCAAGAGCCTGCTATCAATCAAAATTCTGCAGCTCCAGATCCTCTCATTCCAGAAGATGTACCACCTCCGGTGGGAGTCACGGTACATCCAACAACTATTCAATCGAATGTGCTTCCTCAAACTAGTGAAGTTATTCAAGAAGTACGGGAGCTAAACGCACGGTTTGAAGTTCTGAAGCACAAGGATCAGCTCCAGAGGTTAGGAATTAAGCAACCTTATCCTCCTTATTGGAATGATGTACCATTTCCTCCAAAATTCAAGCCACAGTCGATGGTGTTATTTGATGGAAAGGCCTCTCCTAGTCAATATATCAATTATTTTGATATTATGACAGTACATCTGCAGAAGAATGATGCTCTTCTTACCCGAGTTTTCATCGGTTGTTTAACGGGTTCAGCTTATGACTGGTATCGCAGTCTACCCGACAATTGTATATCGTCTTTCGACGAGTTTAAAGCAATGTTTCTCTCCCGCTTCTATGAAGGAGGCATGGACATGAATATGTCCTCCTTAATAGAAATTAAACAAAAGGAGAAGGAAGATACTCGGACGTTTATCGAACGTTTTCGACAGACAACTTTGAAAATGCCTCCTGGTATGCCAGATTCAGCATTGATTGATACATGCAAGATGAATCTGCGACTAACTATTACTGTCTGCACAGGCTCTCAATTCACAGATTGGGTCTCGTTTATTATAGCAGCAGTTTCAGCCGAGACCAATAGTAGGTTAGCTCGTGAACACGGGATGATTTTTGCTTTAGAAGACAAAGAAAAGAAAGGCTCTTCTGGTAATAATTCCGACAATCGTAATGGGAAAGGGAAGGAAACCCTAGTGGTTAATCTTTCAAAACCCAAAACGATGCCAAATAATCAGGAGTCTTCCAAACCAAAAGAAGAGTACTCTTTTGATGACAGTGATAGCCCAGGAATATTCTAATGTCTTGTGAAGAGTGGCAAACTCCAGATTCTAGAGCCAAAGAGACCTAATGAAGTGAATCTGACTGACAATCCCAAATATTGTATCTATCATAGATACATAAATCACCCTACCAAGGCTTGCTACGTCTTAAAGAAGAAAATCCAAGAGTTGATAAATGCCAATGCCATCGCTTTAACCAATGATAAGCATACGGTCACAACTAATATAATTTCTCTTCAATTTGGAGGTTTTCCTCCACAACAAGTTCCAGATGGGATTGTCCCAATTCCAAAGGCAACAATGAAGATTGTGAATCTCCCGCTTGCTAGAGAGCAAAATGAAGGATTATTACCTCTCATATTAAAAAATGGTGAAATCATGTGGGTACATACTGACTTAGTACCTGAAATGGAAGATGAAGGTAAAACTTCAAAATCCAAGAAAGGTAAGAAAGTCGAAACCTATAATATGATTTCTCATGTCGTTACTCCAGATCATGATGATTTGGATCATCTTTGGGATGGCATTCCTTTGGAGGATAGACTGAGGGGTTTGAATATATGCCCTCCAAGTTTGGCTCCTCCTACCAAACTCAAACTTACTCATCGACAATGGTTAGAAATGAGTAGTGTCCCCTTGTACAGGGCACAACAAGTCTTTGCTGCTTATGAGAAAGCTCCTGTAGGAATTTTTCCTCTTATCCCAAATACTCCTACTCCTGTGGTTACAGAAGTTCTTGTTCCTCCTTCTTCTGTTGAACCATCTATCGAAAGTCCGCTACCCACGCACATGTATAGTCAACAATCAGTCCATCTCATAAAAAGATGGGCTATAACTTTCAAAAGGCAGAAGGTTTGAACTATGATAAAGGAATGCGACTTCCTTTACAAATACAAGGTCAGAAATCTACTGTTGGATTGGGTTTTGAGGTCCCTCATAAAAATCCTCGCAAGAAGAAGACTAAGGGAAAGAAGAACAAAACCTGTAATATGGTACTTCATTCTCCTGAGTCTGAAGAAAAAACCTTTGCTGGTACGAGATCTGGTAAAGAGTACCACAAAGATTATAAGGGAACTTCTAAAGAAGCAGAGGACGTTGCTGAAACACTACCAGCTCAATCGTCTCATGTTCCTACTGAGGCAAGGCCTTCTAAACCATCTGTGGTTGAGAAAGGGAAACAGAAAGCAGTACGCTTTGACGTTCCATTGAAATCTGCTTCAAATCAAGGGGTGGTGATGAAGCCCTACAAGTTTGATATTCTAGCCCAATTAGCTAATACTTCGGCTAGACTTTCTATCTTTGAGATGCTTCGTCTTTCTAAAGAAAGTCGAGAAACTTTGAGCGAAGCTTTGCTACAAGCAGACTCATGCCTAGCTCAACTCAAGAGTCCTGACAATATACCGGTGTCGTGTCCACAATGTCATAGTGTGGTGGAAGCAATTCCTAACATTACCTTCATACAAGAAGATATGCTGTTGAAGCATAATAAATACGACATGCCTCTGTGTTATACAGGGTATATTGAATCTAGTGAAATTGACAGGATTTACATTGATCCTGGGTCTTCTATTAGCATTATTCTTCAGAGTATGCTACGACCCTTGAGGATTCCTACTAGTGATTTGACTTACACTAGTACCACAATAGTTGGTTTTAACTCTGGAAAGAGTAAACCATTGGGGAAGATTCGTTTGAATATTCAGATAGGTGATCTTCGAACTATGGCAACCTTTTATGTTATCAACTCAGATGTATCTTACAACGTCCTTCTTGGAAGACCGTGGATACATGAGCATAACATTGTACCTTCAACTCTCCACCAATGCTTCAACTACGTGGATTCTCAAGGGATTGTGAAGACTGAATTCGCAGATATCAATCCTTTTAAGGGTGTTGAAGCCTATTTCTCTGACTCAATACTCTACAAACACGAGCAGGTGAAAAAAATATCTGATATGGTTGAAGATTGGTCGCCTGCAGAAGATCAATCTGTCAATGAAGATCCTCCAGAAGATCAACCTTTGAAGATTAAAGTCAAAGGACGAATCCAACCCCAACCTGTCAATGATCAACCTCTGATGATTAAGGTTAAAGGAAGAACTCGAGCTTCGTCTGAGGAATTTGTGAAAATTCCAGTCAAGAACCAAGTTCAAACTCTCATGATCAAGGTCAAAGGACGTACTTCTCGTACGAATGATCCAGAACCACCACTGATCATCAACCTTGGCAAGTCTACGCAGAAGACGGATGACGGTCCGTTAATGATCAATCCAAAGCGTAGTAGTCAGTTTGTAAATAATATAAATATTGATCATTCTGTACTTTCTCATATTAATAAAGATTTCCTTTTGGAGTACATGGCTGTCAAATTTATTGAAAGAATGACTTTGTCTGCTGATAATCAAAGTCATCAACATAAAAATGACATGAATACAGAGGAAACCTTATATATTAATCATAAGGAAAATTCTTTTCCTCCTCATGTTGATGTTGGACCTTATGCTCAAAGGTTCTTAACATCTTCTCCATATCTTCTTCCTGTAGCCTCATCATCACATGCTTGTGTAACTTATAGACGTCACGAAGAATCTTATTTTGTGATTCCGTCTAATAAGAAAAATAAGCGCCAAATTGTGTTTGACCTGGCTAAAAATATCCCTATTACTCAGACAGATGATCTTAGAGATAAAGATAAAAGAAGAATCCGAATTGACAAATATAGTCAACAATCTCTTAAGATTATCCAGAATATGGGATATGATTTAAAGACTATGCAATGTCTCAATCAAGGGAAAGGTAGACGATTACCATTATGTGGTGATCCGTTTTACGAGAAAATTCATCATGGATTGGGATACGATCTGTCCCACATGTTTAATGAAGATATACAAGAAGAATTTTCTTCCAGTTCTTTATAATTCTCAGATTCTGAAGAAATCTAGTTCATCGAATCGGATACATCCCATATGTGCAAAGAAGATGTGGAAGAAGAATGTTCTTCCAGTTTTTTACAATCCTCATATTCTGGAGGAGACTATTATGATGAATCTGAGTGTGTATTCTCAGTTAACATGGTTCAAACTGATGGTGAATCTGAACCATTTGAAAATGACCCTTGGGCACAACAAATTGACACTCAGTGGGTGCTTCATTTTGAACAGCGACCGCCACCTACAGAAGATGAAATCATCCAGATTGACGTTGGAGACGGAACTACGTCTAAGCCGATAGTCATCAGTAAAAACCTTTCTGAAGATGAAAATGAAGAGTTAATACAGCTGATTAAAGAATATATTGATATCTTTGCATGAAGTTATGAGGATATGCCAGGTCTAGATCCTAAAGTAGCTACTCATAAACTCAATATCCTTCCTAATGCCAAGCCTGTAAAACAACAGCAACGGTATTTTCGACCAGATATGATGGATGCAATTGAAGTAGAAGTCAAAAAGCTGATCACATGTGGCTTTGTTCGTGAAGAACAATACCCAGATTGGGTTGCCAACATTGTACCTATTATGAAGAAGAATGGAAAAGTCCGAGTTTGCATAGATTTTCGGGATCTTAATGCAGCTTGTCCAAAAGACGAATTTCCACTTTCGATTACCGATGTCATGATAGACAATACATGTGATTTTGAACGCATGTCTTTTATGGACGGATTTTCAGGATACAATCAAATTAAGATGCATCCAGGAGATGAAAAGCATACTACTTTCCGTACACCCCTTGGAGTTTACTACTATACGGTTATGCCGTTTGGTCTGAAAATGCCGGTGCTACATATCAACGGGCCATGAGCAATATCTTTCAAGAGCATCTACGAAAAATAGTTGAATGTTATGTGGATGACATTGCTGTCAAAAGTCGATCAAAAAATGATCACATTCAAGACTTAAAGACAGTATTTGAGTTGATGCGTCAACATCAACTAAAGATGAACCCTACTAAGTCTTTCTTAGGGGTTTTCTGTGGCAAATTTTTGGGATTTGTCATCACTTCTTAAGGTATCCATGTTGATCCTGACAAAATCAAAGCGATTCTTGAAATGCGTCATCCACACAATCTAAAAGAACTCCGTGGCTTCCAAGGTCGCATTGCTTATATCAGGAGATTTATATCAAATCTTTCTGGGAGATGTCAACCCTTCTCTCGTCTATTAAAGAAAGGTGTATCATTTTTTTGGGATAAAGCACGTCAAAAAGCCTTTAATGACATTAAGCAATACCTTACAAATCCACCTGTCCTGGTACCTCCAGTAGTGGGAAAACTATTTTTGCTCTATGTTCGAGCCTTGGATCATTCACTTGGTGCTCTTCTTGCACAGAAAAGTGATAAAGGCCATGAACAAGCAATTTTTTTATTTTAGCCGAATGATGGTCGGAGCTGAACACAGGTATACTCATGTGGAGAAAGAATGTTTGGCCTTGGTTTTTGCCGTTCAAAAGACATGACACTATGTGTCCGGACAGACTATTCATGTCATCTCCAGAATAAATCCTATTCGGGTATTGATGAGAAAACCGAGCATTCTTAACTCCAGATTAGCCACCTGGGCGATGCTGCTTACTCCTTACACTACAAGAAAAAGGCCATTTTTTGACGTTGAAAAACTGTTGTAAAAAGGCTTTTACAACGTTTAATAGAAGGTTGTTATATCCAGGGTTGTAAAATGGTAGTTATCTTCCACAATGTTCGTTTGAACGTTGTGAAGACATTGTAGAAGTTCTTTCAACGACAGTTTATAAACATTGTTGAAATTTATAAAATATGACAAAAAACCTTTCTACAACATTTTTCAAGTATTGTAAAAATACTTTTTAAAACATATTACAAGTGTTGTAAATATAATTTCAACAATGTTCTTTAACTATGGTAGAAATAATATCTACCATGTTCAGTAAATATTGTGCATAAATTTTTTACAACAATGTACAAACATTGTAGAAAGGTTTGTGCAACTTCTAGAAAATGTGTATATGTTATTCAATCATGTTTGCCAAACGTTGTAAATAATATTTTTATATTGTAATTGTAATATCAACAATGATTTAAAAGTATTGTAAATGAAGTTTACAACGTTTAAAAAAATTGTTAAAATATTATCTTACGACAGTTTTTAAACGATGTTGATTGTATTTATGTTTAAAAAATAATAATTTATAAATAAAAATATATTGATTGTAATTATAATATAAATACAAATACAAATACATTCACTTTAAAGAAAATAGAATAATTCTATTTATCACTTTATTGATCAAAATACAATAAAAGACTCCACAAGCCATTTTAAACATTGATTCACTTTACAATTCAACCATCTAAGATACATCATAGTACCAATTTAAGACATAGAACAAACTCCGATCATGATACACAAATATGATCTAGCAAATGTTTTCATCAAATTCGTTACCAGTCAACCTGTTTCAAAAGAGAAGAATTATTGTTGGTGTTTGCTCCAAAATATGTTATAAAAAATGTTTTTATCAACTTAGAAGTAATATATACTAACCGCATTAGGAGTATCAGTGACCTTGAAAATGCGCTTCGAAGGCAGAAGAAACTTTGATGCTTCTCCGAACACAAGAGTTGAAACATATACAAGCTTTTGAAATGCCTGTGCAGCAAATTCTTGTTTAGTAGTTAACCCTGATCCTCTAATAGCCTCTAACAACTCAAACAGAAAATTCTTTTTGCAAAGTTAAGTTAAAACTGAAACGAACCAGATGCTGCTCCACATCAGCTTCACGGTCTCCAGTCTCCAATATTTGCCTGAAAATACGCTTCTCAATCTATCAGAAACGCCACGCAAACAAGATTTTAACAATTAAGGGAACAAAAATATTTGTTGCACTATCAACAATACTTAAGTCCTGTGCCCTTTGTGACCTTCATGATGCATCTGAAGGTAAAAAGGTGTATCTAACAGAAGTACCTCCATATGAACAGAATGATCATCAATTCCAAGGGCTTCTTTAAATTTGATGATTGTCTCAATCTCATTTCCTTTGAGATTTTCTGCTTCTGGCAGAATAACTGAAATACAAATATAAAAGAATAATAAATAGAATAATAAATTAATTGTGTAAAATAAGAGCTAAAGTCCTACTATCAGCTGCTAAGAAAGTTGAAGAGAAAAAAGAAATAACACATACATATGTGATAGTACATGCATATTCAACCCAAGATTTCTTCTGTCTTAATCCATAGAAGGATCCAAACAAAGGCTTAGGTCAGACTTTGACAAACAAGCATTTCCTTGAAAACCCAGGAAGTCAGAGATATAACATTCAAATAAAAAGTTCCTTAAAATTGCAAAAGCATTGTCCTCTAGAATGTGCCCCTCAGTGCTCAAGAAGGTGCACTAGGACACAGTACAAGAAGCCTTGCCTCTCCTTCTGCAACAATTGCCTCTTCTTCTGTAACAAGTGTCGCACAAAATGCTTGTGTGTGGCAGCTGTGTATTATGGGAACAAAGCCTTATGCCCCTGCTACAACAACTAGAAGACCAAGGAAGGAGTCCCCAAATGCCCTTAAACTAAACTATACTACATCAAACTTCCCCATGATATCACAATCTGATGTTCTATTTCTATTTGTTTGTCTAACCCTTGTTGGTGGCAGCACTCACGGGTTTCTTATTTCTTTGTTATTACATTCTAAGCAAGCAAGTGTGGCATATGTTGCCCCTGATTACATTTAATTCTAATTTCAGCATCAGTTTTATATTTAAACATTGGGATCCTCTTCACAATTGGATTAATATAAAATCAATTGTCTAAACTGATGTAAGAATAAAAAATTTATACCAACTTTAGAGGGTCATCTTGCACTAACAATCCTATGGAGAGCAATGGTGAATAGGTTCCCAGTATTCAAGTATGGAAAGTTTAGAAGTCAATTTGCACTAATAATCCTATGAAGAGCATTCTAATATATGTTGAAGTGTATTTGTTTTTTGGGAGATCGTGTGTATTATTAATGGCATTCTTCCTTCAATTGCTTTTCCTCTTGAGTCAAAGTCACATTTCTTTTTCTCATGGTTTGACTAGCAATTGAATGGTGTACACCATGAGGACAACATACAAATAAATAGCCCCTCAATCAATGCATATTAATTCCAAAAATCAAGCATATTACTCCTTACCTTATTTGCAGCCTGTCTACATAACTCCAGTTATGGGAGCAGAGTTAATGAGTTCCATAAGTGCCACACAGTCAAAAAATTTGCACCGCTAGAGTAATCGATCATTTTAACCGTCTGTAGCTACATCTGCGAACAAAATTGCATTGAAAGATTAAATTAAGAATGCAATAGATATCATATGTTCCAGCATAACCACTTTCTACAAAGCTTATTCAGTACTCACGTTAGAGTTTGACCAATATGCATTTTCTAATTGAACAACGATAGTGCATCTCCATCAGGAGCATAGAGTTGCTAGTTCTCCCTAATTCTATGATGAAACAAATCTTGGATGAAGAGAAGATATACAGCTTCCCATTGGTTCGGTTTTCAACTTTTATGGCATGGGCTTACGACATAACTTGTTAAAAAAAAAGAGAAAAATAAATAGATAAAATGGTTCGATGTCAAGAACATGCCAATCAAGTAGAACCAAGTAATTCTAGCCAGAGAAATTATTGTGATTCCTCTATGATCTTACTGGTCTTCTTAGTCACTTCCTGGATAGGTAATTTGAAAGAGAAGTAATGGAATAAAGGAGATGAGGTCTATAGTAAATAGTTCCAATGGCGGTGGAATGAAGAAAATTCTAATACTAAACTCTCGACAATTTTGCTAGAGTTCTGGATACTCATCATCTTATAGTAATATCCAAACCTCTCGAACTCAGATTTGTATTTCATTTTCATTTGTATGAATTGTTGGTTGGTCAGAGGCAAGGCCCATGACAATCCAAGACAATAATAACCAGGTCAGCGGGACCAAAATAACCCTTTCATTTGGCAAGGGGCCGAGTCACTTAAGGGGAGCTTAGTACTCATTTGCAAGGGTTACGTCACCAAACGGGAGCCCAAGTGTTCATTCAGCAAGAAGCCGAGTAATTTATGAAAAATTGATGCTTATTTATGAGGGGAGTGATAACCATAAGCCTTATGATTTTTAACAATATATTTTTATTGATCTTTAAGCAGATAATTGTGCCGATAACAAGAAAATCAAAATGTACAATGGACCCGTTATTGAAAGCGATGGATTTTAGCTACGACAAGCTTTGACTAGAAGGCATGCTACGGAATTATTCCCACCGTTTATTCTCAAAATAGCCCTTACATTTATAAATAAATTTAATAGTATCCACAAATTGAAAAGAAACAATTTATAAAAAAACTAGAATACCTCCAAGCAACGACTGCGCAATTTTGCGCTTTGCAGCAATTTGAAGTGGGATATGGAAGTTTAATGTTGGATCCTCTGTTTTCCCTCTCTTGTATATTGAAGTAGAATTAGTCAGAATATCATAATTTATTACTATTGAGTTTCTTTCTACGAAATACAAGGCACCAGGGCATCGCATAGAATTACTACCACGCATCCACTTCATCAGTTCTTCTGAAGGACTTTGCATGCAAAGTCCACATCACATAATACTAATTGAGTTACTTATTGTCAAGTGTTAAGACTTGAAACTTATTATGACAAATAATTGGAGTATGACAGCAAATTACTTAGAACAAGATTTCATAAAAGAATAGAGGAAAATTGCAGAATCATGCATTGAGCACTAGGTTTTCAAGTTTTATTTCTGTTGAAAAGAAAACAAAATGTAGCATAGGTCATCTACAAATGCTTGCCTTTAGCACTCATTATTTTAGCTTCTACACCTAGAAAATTGGCAACCCATCAACTATCCTTAATTCATGATGCTCCCACCAACTTCCTGGAGAGATGCTTACGTATAGAACAATTGACATGCCAAAACCCAAGTTTGAATAGGTTCCTGGTCCTGGCCATAAACCACTACTTCGTGTCAGTGATTTAACAAAAGGGCAAATTAAAGGTTGCTTATTACCATCAATCACATATGTAATAAAATTAGATTCAATGGAGCATTGTTCATAGAGTAATCAAGAATTTTCGGATGTACAATTTATAAAGCACCAGTACTCATAGTTAGACTCATAATATCCTCCTAATTAATAAAATAAGTCACTTTGTATCCAAAATTCTCATTATCTGGGCGATTCTTCGGATGTGCAATTTATAAAGCACCAATACTCATAGCTAGACTTATAATATCCTCCTAATTAATAAAATAAGTCACTTTGTATCCAAAATTCTCATTATCTGGGTGATGCTCGAAATGGTTGGTCTAGTGAGTGTGGATTGTAGTTTGAGACTTTGAGGGATGAGTGTTTCTTCCAATGCCCACGGAAAGGTCGATAAACATTCCCCCCACATACAGAACCAACATATGATACACAAAATATTTAAAACTTTCCTACACAGAGACAAAAGAAGAAACAGATGGAGAGCATGGATGCATTCAAATACTTGGAGCTTGACCTTCTTCGGGAATCGGATGTCGACGAAGTGGGGCTGGGCCTCGTCGGACTGCCAGTAGGTGTCGAGGTTGTCGTTGCAGAGGAAGATGACGTCGTTGCCAGGCTTGCAGGAGTTGACGCTCCACGAGACCGTCTTTGTTATCTCATAGAGGTCGTCCTCCAGCGACAGGGTCTTACTTTCTGTCAGCTTTTTATTTGAAAAAATTATTGATATATAGAGAGACATTGAAGATCATAAACCCTAAAAAGAGAAATTTTGTCAGAAAATAGAAGAAGCTTCTTACATATCATAAAAACCTAGAATGAAATATCAAAATAGTGGATGAATAATTTTCCTAAATTGAAAACTCTAAACCTAGAAAAAAAATTGGAAGAATAAACACTAACCTCGCTGTCGGCGATGATCCGGCGGCACTTGCGGAAGGTGGCAGGTGTCCCACATAGTAATGTAAGTAGAACTCCTCCTCCCCCTGTTCGTTCCCCCTTTGCTTCCTCTCTCTAAACTCTGCTTTTTACTGGTAGTGGTCGGAGAAGGACGATGGTGGTGCACCCATGACCATGTAAGAGAGAGAGAGAGAGAGAGAGAGAGAAAAGTGGGTAGGGGTGTGAAAGATGATGATTTGAGATTAGGGGGGGGGGGGGGGGGGGGGGGGGCTTGATCAAAAATCTTGGGGGAAAACCAAAAGCTTGGAGGGAAACAACACCAACACTTTTATTTCATGAAAAATTACCATTTTTGCATGTTAAATAATATTTTTTTATAATCCAGTTGGAGTACTCATATTTTTTGGCAAATGTTAAAGGCCACCCCCAAATTACTAAGGGCCACCAACTTAAAACTTTAAAAAAATTTACAAGTTTACCATTTTGAAAACACTAAGGGCCACCCCACTTCTGTCAATTGAGGACGGCAGGGCTTGCCTGCAGTCCAAAGTGAAGACAGGACTGCAGTGCTGGCCTGCAGTCCTCAATTGACATAAATTTTTTTTTTTTTTTTTTGTCTACAGTGACTGCAGGCTTGCCTGCAGTCCCAACTGAAGAAAGGACTGCAGTACTAGCCTGCAGTCCTTGAGCTTCTCGACCCAGGCCTTGGCCCCGTCCCACGCTCGTCGTCACTGCTCGGCGGTGGTGGTCGCGCTTCTGCTTGGACTGTTGGATCCATGGACGGCGAGCTCCCGGGTGGGGGTGATGACGAGGGCGAAGACGCCGAAGGGGTCCTCGGAGAGGCGGTGGAGGATGGGAAGGGCGAAGGCGGCGGTCTTTCCGCTTCCGGTCTGGGCTAGGCCGAGGACGTCGTCGCCGGCGAGGATGCGGGGGATGCAGTGGGACTGGACGGGGGTCGGCGTGCGTATGCCGAGCTCGACGCACACGGAGACGGCCCAGTCGGCGAGGCCGAAGGAGGAGAGGGACGAGGCTTCGGAAGTGCCGGCGTGGTCGTCGGCGTCGGAGAGGGTGCAGCGCGGGGGAGAGGGTGCTGCACGGGGGAGAGGCGGGGGAGAGGGTGCTGCGCGGGGGCTTCGGGTCGGCGGCGGTGGGGAGAGGGAGGCTGTCAGCTTCCTCCTCTTGGTGGCCCTTAGTAAATCATTTAACATTAGGTTGCCCTTAGTAAAAATTGGAAATGGTCTTGGTTGCCCTTAGTAGGATGGTTGCCCTTAGTAATTTGGGGGTGGCCTTTAACATTTGCCTATTTTTTTCCTTAATCATTGAATGGGTAAAATAATTTACTTACAGAATTTTACGTCACCACTAATAATTCTTTCCATCATAAATTGTATTACCAACTTTTTCCTTAATCCAACCCAATTAGCTTTTTAATACTGACTGAATACTCATTCCGTCACTGACTTACGCCACTATAACCAAAAACTTTTGTAGCGGACTCTAGAGGAAGGCACAACGTGCGTTGAGAAGAGAAGAGGCTGGTCTTTAGAGAGAGAGAGGAGAAGATGAGAGATTGGACTATGGAGAGCGGCGAAGCGTGCGTAGAGGAGAGAAGATGTTGGTCTGTATAGAGAGGTGCAACATTGATGAGAGGAGATAGAGGGTTTAGGGTTAGGTTTTTATTTTTTGGTAAATATAAAGTGAGGGAGAAACATGTAATTGCAAGTTAATTTTAGGTTTCAGTTCGGGTCGAAAATCGAATGCCAAATCTATAATCTGAACCGAAAAGCTAAGTTATTATGTTCTTATAAACGAAATCCGACCTGTTATTTCTCAAACTAATCTGAATTATTTTTCGGGTTGATTTTCAGTCAATGCCCGTTAATTGCTCACCTTTATTTAAATCCATGTGAACTCCGCTCGGAGTCAATAGCTATTGGTCTAGAGGTCTCTCTACAAAACGATATGTGAGCACTCTATCTTTGCATCTTGTTCTGGTATGATCACAAGTTTCCTATATATATATATATATATATATATATATATATAGAGAGAGAGAGAGAGAGGCGTGCATTGCACTTATTTTAATCATTTTTTATGAATTTTTTCTTGGAAAGAGAAAAAGATGGAAAAATAGCAAACTATATTTCCCTTAAAATAAAATATAGACATAATTACCTAACTATCCTCTTTAAATTTAATAATTAATTTTAATTATTAAAGTTAGGCAAGGACATATTTGGGAGAAAAAAATTCACGGTGAAGCGAACTTTTCTTATTATGTAGTAGTATATATATAGAAGTATGGATATATGGCTGGACCAATTATGAGTTAAAAGTGAACCTAATTGTTAAGTTAATGACAAACTTATAAATTAATGCTTGCAGGTCTTGATGTTGATCTTCAGGTCTTGTTGCTGCTCACATGCATTAGAACATAGGCTCTGCAAAACTATTAAACTAGCCAGGGTTCTACCAAGTCCAGTCCTGAGCTCATGGGGGGCCCGGGAAGAAATTTCAAAACAGGACCCTCATACATAATATAAAAATATATTAAAAACTAAACTAAAAGTAAATTAAATAAAGGTTACCACCAAGAATTGAACTAAAAATCTTTAGCATACAAGTCTAACATACTAACCACTACACCACAATAGCTTTATATCAAAGAGGGCTTATGGTACATACTAGTTCTATTTTAGATACAAATTGTTTAACATATTTATTTTTCAATTAATTTTTGGGGCACTCATAATTCATGGGCCCTGGGCGGTCGCCCTAGCTGCCATGGGTTCTACCATCTGGTATACCAAGTTGGTAAATAGGCATTTGCACGGTTCTCATCAAAGTTGATCTCCTTATCCTTTAATAAATAAGAGTTAGCTTTCCAACTTTCCATTTATATATTATACAAAAAGTTGACATTTAAAGTTAGCAATAAAGTGACTTAGTTTGTTCCTTTAAAGTTCATTATCAACTCAAGATACTTTAAAAAAAGAAAATACAACATATACAATAATTCAGAATTAATGATTTATAGACTAGTCACAACTTATAATAACTAATTTAAATAATAGAAGAAGGCTCAATTTTTTTGGAATGAAAATTTGGGGGGGGGGGGGGATTTACCCTCCCCACAACCACCACCACAACACTGACACACATACAAAAATGTGTAACTTATGATTGGGTGTGTCTCTTTTTTGTCAAATGCATAGATATACAATTTAAAATAGTTAAAAGATAAATACATTCACAACGTTTATTTATATTAAAAATATTAAATTAAATTTACAACAATGTATGAACATTATGAAATACACATCTTTTCCAACATTTAATAAAAGTTGTTGAATATAACCCTTTTACAATATTTTTCAAATGTTGTAAAAGACAACACCTACGCAACGTTTATATAAAGTGGTAAAATTAAATTAATTTTACAACATCGAACAAGCATTGTAAAAGATAAAAAATTACAACAGTTGATAAACGTTGTTGAACATGCCATTTTACAATATTTTAAAAACATTGTCAAAATTAGTAACATTAACAACATTAAATAAACGTTGTCAAAATTAATAAGTTCTTCAATGTTAATAAAACGTTGTTGAAGACAATAATACACAACTTTTGCAATAACCATTGTATAAGCCTTAACGTTTGAATATAAAATGTTGTTTGTACAAGTATTTTACAACGTTTTTACGATAAAAGTTGTAGAAGACCCCTCCTTTTTACAACATTTTCAAGATGTGTTGTAGATGAAATGTTGTAAAAGAGGTTTTTTCTTGTAGTGTTATGATATGGTCTATGTACCTCAAAAATTAGTGAAGGGTCAACCATTAGCTGATTTCTTAGCATCTCACCCTATACCTGAAACATCTAAGCTTTATGAGGACATTCCAGATGAAGTCGTTGATTGCAACATGACTTTAAGGGATAACATTTGGCAGCTATACTTTGATGGAGCATCACGGGTTGGACCTAAAGGCAATATTGTCTCCGGAGTAGGCATCGTCTTAGTCTCTCCTGATAAAATAGTCATATACCGTGCTTATTCTCTTAATGAACCATGCTCCAACAATGTGGCAGAATATAATACTCTACTAATTGGTCTTCAAGTAGCAAAATAATTGGATATCGAGTTTCTGAAAGCTTATGGAGACTCTCAACTGATTGTTAATCAGGTCAGAGGGACATATGAAGTCAGAAATCCTGACCTCATTCCCTATCATCAGGTGGTAATCGAATTGATCCTTTCATTCAAAGGGTTCTTCATTGAATTCGTACCACGTTCTCAAAACTTGGAAGCTGATGCTCTCGCTAGTTTAGCTGCAGACTTAGTTGTTCCTATTAGAAGACAAAATACCATTACTTTGTTGGATCGAGACTTATTCTGTGTCAAGAATAATTTGCATATCGAACAAAGTTATACTACAGAATCAAGTTCTCAACAAAGGGATTGGAGAAGTCCATTCATTGATTATGCGGTTCATGGGATTTTATCTGAAGATCTAAAAGAAGTTGCATCAATTAAGAGACGATCATTTCGATTCTACTATGATTCTTCTTTACATATGTTATATCATCGTTCTTATGACAGACTTTTGCTGCGTTGTCTCTCTGAGAGTGAAGCTAAGCAAACACTCCGTGAAGCTCATGATGGTGTCTGCGATGCTCATCAACTGGGTCCGAAATTACAGGACCATATTCGAAGAATGGGGTATTATTGGCCTTCCATGATAGCAGATGCTGTGGATTATGCCAGACGGTGTAAAGCATGTCAGATTCATGCTGATTTTATTCACCAATCATCTGAATTCTTACATCCTACAGCAGATTCTTGGCCCTTTGAAGCTTGGGGCATGGATATTATTAGTCCGATTAACCCTCCTTCTGTTAAGGGACATCGGTTTATACTGGCTATAACCGATTACTTTTCTAAATAGGCGGAAGCGGTTCCCCTTGTTGAAGTAAAAACATCTAATGTGGTTAGCTTCATTAAACATCATGTCATTTCTCGTTTTGGGATTCCTCGACGGATAATCCATGATAATGGACCACAATTTGCCAGTCAGGCATTTTATCGATTCTGCGATAAGAATTAGATCCAAAATCTGGCTTCTACGACCTATAATCCAGCTGCTAATGGTTTGGCCGAAGCTTTCAACAAGACAATCATTAAACTTCTCAAAAAGTTCATCTCTTCTAATAAACGTCATTGGAATGAGAAACTTGTAGAATATTTATGGGCTTACCGAACGACAGTCCGAACTCCTACTGGTTTTACACCATTCTCACTGGTTTATGGATGTGAGGCTGTTCTTCCACTGGAAATCCAGGTTCCATCTCTTAGAATAGCCATTACAAATGAGCTAACTACAGAGAATAATGATCAGTTGAGACTTCAAGAACTTGAAGGTCTATACGAGAAGCGTCTTCAAGCGCAACAACACATCGAGTTATATCAAGCCCGCATATCTCGAGCTTTCAATCGTAAAGTTAAAGAGAGGGTATTCAAAGTCAGTGAGCTAGTTCTAGCTGTTCGAAGACCGATGGTTATGACTCATAAGAGCAAAGGAAAATTTCAAACGAAATGGAAAGGTCCTTATGTAGTCGAGACAGTCTTCTCTAATGGTGCCTATAGGTTGTCTAAACCTAATAGAGATTTGCTCATGATGACAATTAATGGCAAATTCTTGAAGAAATACTATGTCTGAATTTCTTCTTTATTCCTGTAATGCCTGTAGTTCGTATTACGTATCTTGGTATACGTGTACGTATTCTTGACTCGTATTGCGTATTTTCCTGCATGGTTATTTTGGCATGTCATTGGTTACAGCTTAGCTTGGTTCGGCTTAGCTTGGTTTGGTTTGCTTTTGGGTTCATCATGAACCAAAAGAAAACCCCCACCTACCACCACCACCCTCATTTATATTTCTATCTAACTCTCTCTCTTCATTTATTCTTCTCATTCACTTCTTCTTCTCCACCATTTACTCTTCCACCTACCAGAAAAGAGAGCTAGGCAAGTGCAAACTTGCTTCATGATGGATCTCAAGTTTTATTGTTCCATTCTCTTCCTTACTTGATTCTAAGCTTCTTTAGAACTTGATATTTTTGGATTTGATGGATGGATTCTTGTAGATCTAAGTTTGTAAACTTTTCGGTTTTTCTTGGTTTTGATCTCTAAAACTTGGTTATTTTCGAAAACTAGTGTTTCTATGTTGTAGAGAATTCAATTTCATGCAGTTTTGGCTTTTGTTTCGCTTGATTTCGACTTCGGATGAGGAAGTTATGGCCAAAACAATTTCTGGTCATTTCTATGTTCATCTGCAGCATGAACAGCATGTCGCAGAAGGCGCATGTCGCAGTAGGTGCATGTTGCAATGAAGCGCATGTCACAGTAGCCGCATATCATGTCGCAGAAGGCGCATGTCGCAGTAGGCGCATGTTGCAATGAAGCGCATGTCGCAGTAGCCGCATATCATGTCGCAGAAGGTGCATGTCGCAGTAGGCGCATGTTACAATGAAGCGCATGTCGCAGTAGCCGCATATCATGTCGCAAAAGGCGCATGTCGCAGTAGGCGCATGTTGCAATGAAGCGCATGTCGCAGTAGCCGTATATCATGTCGCAGAAGGTGCATGTCGCAGTAGGCGCATGTTGCAATGAGGCGCATGTCGCAGTAGCCGCATATCATGTCGCAGAAGGCGCATGTCGCAGTAGGCGCATGTTGCAATGAGGCGCATGTTGCGGTAGGTGCATATCATGTCGCAGTTGAGCCACATGAGGCGCATGTCGCGATAGGCGCATATCATGTCGTGCATGAGCCGCATTAAGACGCATGTCGCAGTAGGCACATATGGTGTCGCAGTTGCATGCATGTCGCAGAATAGGCCGCATAATGCATATTTTGGACTATTACTAACTGTTATATGTCCTAATTAACTGAATTATTGCTCGAATTTCTCCCAACTCCCAACGTGGAAGTTGTAGATCTTTTTCTTGCCATCAAGATTATGTCATTAGTTATTTTATGCATGTTTCTTTCATTCATGATATTGTAAGAATAGAACACGATAGTGGCCCGCTGTGGCGCACTCTTGACAAGTAAACTGACATGATATATCTCGGCATGCTGTTACGACAGCTAGTCTGACATGACAAGTATGAAATACCTGGACACCATGGGCGATTGTGTTTGTAATAAACTGGTACTGTCTTGCATCATGTCTAGGATGGGATCCCTGAGTACCACGGTCAGGGGTACCTACTGAAATTGACTAAGGATAATTAACTAGAATGATTCAGTAGTCATGAAGAGATTTTCAGCTACAGGCAATCCCGTTATCTGGACGCATTCAGTGGACTTGTAGCCTACCGACGAGTAGGACACATTTCTAGCACACAGTCATATGTTGCATTCTTCCTAAATGGACATTCGACCTGGATAACCGGATGGTCTGCAGGGCTTGTGGCTGTTGGGATAATCTCATTGCATCTTGCTAGTAACTAGGCTTGTGATAACCCTAGTTAGTTAAAAGTATCAAGCCGTACTCTTGATTGGCCGTGATTGATTGGATGAAGTTTATTCCAGCTTAGTCTTATCCTAATCCTGTACAAGATTGTATCAGGACATGATTTCTTGTATCGATAAATGATGGGATACCAAGTTCTGTTCAGATGAAGGGTTACAATCCCGGTCCTTGTTTGGTTTAAGGGTTGTAACTTGGCTATCTGAATAGTTCCATGGTTATCTTATCATATATCGTCCTGCTTATTGTGCTGGCCTTAACAATAAAGATCAGGGGTCCAGTTCTGTTCAGGCGAAGGGTTACAACCCCGGTCCTTGTTTGGTTTAAGGGTTGTAACCTGGCTCCCGGAGCAGTTCTGTGTCCTCTCTTCGTTTATTGTCTTATTGCAACCCCTGTCATGCTCGTCATGTTTTACCTTACTTCAATACCATGATTATTTATACTGGCCTTAACAATAAAGATCAGGGGTCCAGTTCTGTTCAGGCGAAGGGTTACAACCCCGGTCCTTGTTTGGTTTAAGGGTTGTAACCTGGCTTCCGGAGCAGTTCTGTGTCCTCTCTTCGTTTATTGTCTTGTCACCTTATCAATAGTAATTGAGGCGGGTTTCTATTCAGGCAAAAGATTGCAACCCCGATCCTTATTTGGTTTAAGGGTTGCAGTCTGGCTACTTGAATGGTTTCTCCGTGCTCAATATATTATTGATTATCTCAGTTATTATCAGTATCTTTTAATTACCTTAATATTCTATTGTGATATGCTGGTTTTAGTTCCTAAGTGAAGCCTCTTTTGTGGCACTTGCTCTTTCTGGGGTCTGCCCAGCTGGTTTTGTGTGGCCAGATATCGGAGCAGCACCAGAGGATCTACCTACTATCCAGCCAGATGGTGACCACCAGGCGTAACCCTGGCAACGAGTGGGTTTCTTTTTGTCCTCCCACTCTATTTATAAAATTATTCTTTTGAGACGTTTAGCCGGCGAGCACGTGTTAGCTCGTATTGCACCTTTATTTACTGTCTGCCTACGGGCTGTAACATGATTGACAAATCCTAGGGTTGATCATGTATTGACTAAAACTCTTGCTAGTCCTGACATTTTGTACGACTAGCTTCATGATCATCCAATATGTAATGTATGGGACGCCTTACTATTGTATATTGATGCTCTAATATCTTGTGACTGTTACTACTTGCTTGTGATTGAGACAATAGGCTTGTTCTTGACCATAGGAGACTGATGGATTGTAGTTAAACCCTCATATATCTAGACAGCCGTGACCGTATAGTGACGTGGATTCCATTTCATTATACGTAGCTGGCAATGTCTGCCCCCGTTCTCCAGTATTCTGGTTCTGGGGCGTGACATGGTTTTAGTGGTGGCCCATGCAGGTCTTGTAATTCAAGATATGTGAGGGTTTACCGAATAGATGTCTCAATCAGTACTCTCCCTTGATCTCTACTCGTATCCTCTTGATCCCTGAAAATCTTGACCTGATCACATGCTTGTATCGTTGATTTGTCCTGGTCCTTCCTTATTGTTCCCTATGTCGTCTTCTTCAGCGGCATTGTTCCTGGACCTGCCGATCAGCAAGGCGGAGCACCTCCAGCGGACCAGCAGCACCCTGGAGATCAAGCCCAGCATTCAGGAGTAGCCTCCAGAGTTATGCCTACCGAAGGAGAACCCCCAATTCAGCCCATCCAGCCTGCAGAGCCAGATGATGGCACTTTGGCAGGTCTCATCAGGTCCCTATTAGCTTCCCAGGATCGTCGCGGAGATGTCTTACACCAGGTGGTGGCAGATGCTTTGACCAGAGGAGGTCAACAGGGTAATAGCGCAGCCAACAGCTTCAAGCGCTTGAACCCTCCCTTCTTCGATGGCAGTAAAGATGCGATCGCTGCAGATGCATGGCTTCAGGACACAGAGGTGATTCTAGAAGCAGCCAGGACTCCAGAGAATAAGAAGGTGGCTGTAGTGCGCCTGCAGTTACTAGATCTTGCCCGCAGCTGGTGGGCAGCGCAGGCCGATGGATTAGTGGCCCCTATTTCATGGGCAGTATTCAGGGAGAGATTCCAGACCAAGTATTTTGATGCTGTAGCTCGGTATGATCTACAGACGAGGTTCACCAATCTGAAGCAGATGGGTAGGACGGTCAATGGATATGCGGCCGAGTTCTCCAGGCTTAGTCAGTTTGCTTCCACCTTGGTGGCGACCGAGTTCGATAGAGCCTAGCGGTTCCAGCAGGGACTCCACCTAGAGATTTTATTGGCGGTAGAGCAGTTTGAGCATCAGACTTTTGATGCAGTATTGAGAGCAGCCCGGAGGCATGAGTATACATCCCAGAGGATCGTGGATAGGACCGGAGGTCGGAAGCGATCTCACGGCCAGATGAATCAGTCTTCAGCACCAGCCCCGGCAGCCAGGGCTTTGACCATTGGAGCTCCGAGGCGGGTGGCCTCAGTGACGTCGGTTCAGCATTCTATCCCGACGTACCCTCAACAGCAGAAGCAGAAGCAGTCTTCCGTAGTGGGATGTTCACACTGCGGGAAGCCAGGAAATGTGGTGTCAGAGTGTCGTAAAGCACAGGGTTTGTGCTTGGTTTATGGTGCCCCGGACCACAGGATTGGGAACTGCCCGAACAGGGGGAGTTCATCCGCTTTCTTTTGTCCTTCAGTTAGAGGACCAGCCCCAGTCCAGCAGCAGCAGCAGCTGCGGTACCCGTTTCCGAGGCCATTGTCGATGCAGGCCCAGGCATTCCAGCAGCAGAGACCGCAACAGTATGCCCAAGCCCAAGCCCTGATCCAGAGCAGGCAGAGGAATTTTTAGCAGAGGGGACCCGCACCCAGAGGACATGGTCAAGTGCTGGCTTTGACCATGGGAGAAGAAGGAATAGCACCAGGTGAGGTGGTAGCAGGTACTATTCTCGTCAACACCTTTCCAGCTTCAGTATTATTTGATTCTGGTACCTCGCATTTATTTATGTCTGCACGATTTGCGACACGGGTAGGACTGGAGCCCGAGTCATTATCAGTAAGGCTCAATATACTTACTGGTAACGGACTTGTGGGAGTAGATAGAGTGTTTTTCTCGTGTCGGATCGTAGTTAGCGGTAGAGAATTCCCCGCTAGATTGATAGAGTTCCCGATGGCCGATTATGATGTGGTCTTAGGGATGGATTGGTTGAGGGACCAGTATGCTAGGATAGACTGCCACATTGGCAGGGTTATTTTTAGCATTCCAGGCGAGCCAGAGTTTTTTTTCTCCCGAGGCGAAGTTGAACCTTCTCCTCCATTATTGCGGATGGCAGTAGCAGCAGTACAGTTACCTCGGATAGTCGAAGAGTTTCCGGATGTTTTCCCAGAAGAACTTCCAGGGATGCCGCCAGAGCGAGAGATCGAGTTTACCATCGACTTGATTCCCGGAACAGCCCCAGTGTCAGAGAAAGTCTACAGGATGGCGCCATCAGAGCTAGAGATATTGTACAAGATGATTGAAGAACTCAGAACCAAGGGATTCATTCGTGCTAGTGGATCACCTTGGGGAGCCCCGATGCTTCTTGTGAAAAAGAGGGATGGTACGTCCAGATTGTGTGTTGACTATCGTACCTTGAACTCAGTGACAATCAAGAACAGATACCCTCTCCGGAGGATAGATGACTTGTTTGATCAACTCAGAGGGGCGTCAGTATTTTCGAAGATTGACTTGCGGTCAGGATATCATCAAATTAGAGTCAGAGAGCAGGATATCCTGAAGACAGCTTTTAGATCAAGATATGGGCATTGGGAGTTCCTTGTGATGCCATTTGGAGCAACCAATGCGCCGACTGTATTCATGGACCTCATGAATCGCATCTTTATGCCCTATTTGGATCAGTTCGTGGTTGTGTTCCTAGACGACATCCTGGTCTACAGTAAGAGTGAGGCGGAGCATGAGCAGCATCTCAGAATCGTTCTTCAGATTCTCAGAGAGCACCAGTTGTATGCCAAGTTTAGTAAATACGAGTTCTGGCTCGATCGCATTTCGTACTTGGGTCATATCATCACCTGAGGAGGAGTTGAAGTAGATCTCCAGAAGATCGTGGCCATTGAAACATGGCCAGTACCTAGCACAGTGGCAGAAGTCCGTAGTTTTCTTGGATTGGCCGGTTACTACCGGCAATTTGTTTCAGACTTTGCTCGAATTTCTGTGCCATTGACCCAGTTGACCCGCAAGGATGTGCAGTTTGCTTGGACAGCAGAATGCCAGGATTCTTTTGAGTGGTTGAAGCGAGGCTTGATGACGGCTCCTATTCTCACGCTTCCAGATGGAACTGAAGGATTCTCAGAGTATTGTGATGCTTCGGGCAGAGGTTTAGAATGTGTTCTGATGCAGCATGGGAAGGTAATAGCTTATGCGTCATGGCAACTTCGTGATCATGAGAGAAATTATCCAACCCATGACTTGGAGCTGGCAGCAGTAGTGTTTGCACTTAAGTTGTGGAGGCACTACCTATACGGAGATAGGGTGGAAATTTTTACCGACCACAAGAGCCTGAAGTATGTTTTCACCCAGAAGGATCTCAACATGCGTCAGAGGAGATGGCTGGAGCTGCTTGTGGATTATGATGTCAACCTGTAGTATCACCCACGGAAGGCCAACGTTGTTGCAGATGCATTGAGCAGGAGGGCAGGAGTTTATTTCCTGACAGCACAACCAGAACTGTTAGCCGATCTTCAGAAGATGGGTATAGAAGTTGTCCTCCCTTCCAGTGTGGCATTGATGGCCAGCATGCAAGTTCAGTCCACTATAGTCGAGAGGATCCGGATGGCGCAGTCAGCAGATTCCAAGCTTCAGCGACTTAGAGCAGAGTGTGAGGCAGGACGAAGACCAGAGTTATGTATCCATGAAGACGGTACACTTCGACATGGTAAGCGTCTTTGTGTACCCAGTGGAGATATCAGACAGGAGATCATGGCAGAGTCCCACAGTTCGCAGTATTCCATTCATCCTGGTGGCACGAAGATGTACCGTGATATCCGTCAGCACTTTTGGTGGAATGGCATGAAGAGGGAGATAGCCCGGTTTGTCTCTCGTTGTTTAGTCTGCCAACAAGTTAAGGCTGAACATCAGAGACCAGCTGGACTACTTCAACCATTGCCGATTCTTGAGTGGAAATGGGAGCATGTAACCATAGATTTTGTGACTGGATTACCTAGATCCCCGGCGGGCAGAGACGCTATTTGGGTTGTCATAGACAGGCTCACGAAGGTGGCTCACTTTCTCCCGTTCAGAGTTGGTCAGTCAACGGCTCAGCTAGCGGAGATGTATCTCCGGCAGATTATCAGGTTGCACGGTGTACCAGTCAGTATCACTTCAGACAGAGATTCAAGATTTACGTCACACTTTTGGCGTATCTTGCAAGAAAGTTTGGGAACTCACCTCCAGTTCAGTTCAGCTTATCACCCGCAGACAGATGGCCAGTCGGAACGTACGATCCAGACTCTTGAAGATATGTTGCGATCATGTACACTCGACTTCGATGGTTCGTGGGAAGATCATGTGCACCTGGTGGAGTTCTCGTACAACAACAGTTTCCAGGCCAGTATCCGGATGGCACCGTTCGAGGCACTGTATGGTAGAAAGTGTCGATCCCCGCTAGCCTGGGATGATGTTGGAGAGAGACAGATGCTTGGTCCGGAAATGATTGCTCAGACGGTTAAAGTGGTCAGAAAAGTCAGAGATCATCTTCGAGTTGCCCAAGATCGCCAGCGTCATTGGGCCGATTCTCATCGGCGCCCTCTTGAGTTTTCTGTCGGCGACCATGTATTCCTGAGGATCTCGCCTACCCGTGGCGTCATTCGTTTCGGCGTGCGGAGAAAGCTTAGTCCTAGGTATATAGGACCGTTCGACATTCTGGAGCAAGTAGGAGATGTATCCTATCGTCTCGCTCTTCCACCGTCGCTACGTGAGGTGCATGATGTATTCCATGTATCCCAACTGCGATGGTATATCCCGGACCCGAGCCACATCCTGGATCATTCGGAATTGGTTGTTGGTACCAACCTTTCGTATGAGGAGAGGCCCGTGTCTATATTGGACCGAAGAGAGAAGACACTCAAGAACAAGACTATCAAGTTAGTCCGAGTTGCTTGGGGTCATCACTCTTTGGGTGAGTCAATGTGGGAGCGTGAGCATGATATCCGATCGCGATATCCCGACCTGTTTGACTCGTAAGGTATAATGTCTTCCTTATGCCTTATGCTTTCAATTCCTTGCTTGAATAAATGACTGCATGATAGACTGCTTGTTATAGCTTACGATTAGTATAGCTTGTCCTTGCAATTCTAGCCTCTTGATTAAATTCCGAGGACGGAATTCTTTTAAGGTGGGTAGAGTTGTAATGCCTGTAGTTCGTATTACGTATCTTGGTATACGTGTACGTATTCTTGACTCGTATTGCGTATTTTCCTACATGGTTATTTTGGCATGTCATTGGTTATGGCTTAGCTTGGTTCGGCTTAGCTTGGTTTGGTTTGCTTTTGGGTTCATCATGAACCAAAAGAAAATCCCCACCCACCACCACCACCCTCATTTATATTTCCATCTAACTCTCTCTCTTCATTTATTCTTCTCCTTTACTTCTTCTTCTCCACCATTTACTCTTCCACCTACCAGGAAAGAGAGATAGGCAAGTGCAAACTTGCTTCATGATGGATCTCAAGTTTTATTGTTCCATTCTCTTTCTTACTTGATTCTAAGCCTCTATAGAACTTGACATTTTTGGATTTGATGGATGGATTCTTGTAGATCTAAGTTTGTAAACTTTTCGGTTTTTCTTGGTTTTGATCTCTAAAACTTGGTTATTTTCGAAAACTAGTGTTTCTATGTTGTAGAGAATTCAATTTCATGCAGTTTTGGCTTTTGTTTCGCTTGATTTCGACTTCGGATGAGGAAGTTATGGCCAAAATAATTTCTGGTCATTTCTATGTTCATCTGCAGCATGAACAGCATATCGCAGAAGGCGCATGTCGCAGTAGGCGCATGTTGCAATGAAGCGCATGTCGCAGTAGCTGCATATCATGTCGCAGAAGGCGCATGTCGCAGTAGGCGCATGTTGCAATGAAGCGCATGTCGCAGTAGCCGCATATCATGTCGCAGAAGGCGCATGTCGCAGTAGGCGCATGTTGCAATGAGGCGCATGTCGCAGTAGCCGCATATCATGTCCCAGAAGGCGCATGTCGCAGTAGGCGCATGTTGCAATGAGGCGCATGTCGCGGTAGGCGCATATCATGTCGCAGTTGAGCCACATGAGGCG
Source organism: Iris pallida (assembly GCA_029216955.1). Taxonomy (NCBI): domain Eukaryota; kingdom Viridiplantae; phylum Streptophyta; class Magnoliopsida; order Asparagales; family Iridaceae; genus Iris; species Iris pallida. Next base: position 4,702,702 of record JANAVB010044814.1, on the reverse strand, counting down.
CATGTCGCGATAGGCGCATATCATGTCGTGCATGAGCCGCATTAAGGCGCATATCGCAGTAGGCGCATATGGTGTCGCAGTTGCATGCATGTCGCAGAATAGGCCGCATAATACATATTTTGGACTATTACTAACTGTTATATGTCCTAATTAACTGAATTATTGCTCGAATTTCTTCCAACTCCCAACGTGGAAGTTGTAGATCTTTTTCTTGCCATCAAGATTATATCATTAGTTATTTTATGCAAGTTTCTTTCATTCATGATATTGTAAGAATAGAACACGATAGTGGCCCGCTGTGGCGCACTCTTGACAAGTAAACTGACATGATATATCTCGGCATGCTGTTACGACAGCTAGCCTGACATGACAAGTATGAAATACCTGGACACCGTGGACGATTGTGTTTGTAATAAACTGGTACTGTCTTGCATCATGTCTAGGATGGGGATCCCTGAGTACCACGGTCAGGGGTACCTACTGAAATTGACTAAGGCTAATTAACTAGAATAATTTAGTAGTCATGAAGAGATTCCCAGCTACAGGCAATCCCGTTATCTGGGCGCATTCAGTGGACTTGTAGCCTACCGACGAGTAGGGCACATTTCTAGCACACAGTCATGTGTTGCATTCTTCCTAAATGGACATTCGACCTGGATAACCGGATGGTCTGCAGGGCTTGTGGCTGTTGGGATAATCTCATTGCATCTTGCTAGTAACTAGGCTTGTGATAACCCTAGTTAGTTAAAAGTATCAAGCCGTACTCTTGATTGGCCGTGATTGATTGGATGAAGTTTATTCCAGCTTAGTCTTATCCTGATCCTGTACAAGATTGTATCAGGACTTGATTTCTTGTATCGATAAATGATGGGATACCAAGTTCTGTTCAGATGAAGGGTTACAATCCCGGTCCTTGTTTGGTTTTAGGATTGTAACTTGGCTATTTGACTAGTTCCATGGTTATCTTATCATATATCGTCCTGCTTATTGTGCTGGCCTTAACAATAAAGATCAGGGGTCCAGTTCTGTTCAGGCGAAGGGTTACAACCCCGGTCCTTATTTGGTTTAAGGGTTGTAACCTGGCTCCCGGAGCAGTTCTGTGTCCTCTCTTCGTTTATTGTCTTATTGCAACCCCTGTCATGCTCGTCATATTTTACCTTACTTCAATACCATGATTATTTATACTGGCCTTAACAATAAAGATCAGGGGTCCAGTTCTGTTCAGGCGAAGGGTTACAACCCCGGTCCTTGTTTGGTTTAAGGGTTGTAACCTGGCTTCCGGAGCAGTTCTGTGTCCTCTCTTCGTTTATTGTCTTGTCACCTTATCAATAGTAATTGAGGCGGGTTTCTATTCAGGCGAAGGATTGCAACCCCGGTCCTTGTTTGGTTTAAGGGTTGCAGTCTGGCTACTTGAATGGTTTCTCCGTGCTCAATATATTATTGATTATCTCAGTTATTATCAGTATCTTTTAATTACCTTAATATTCTATTGTGATATGCTGGTTTTAGTTCCTAAGTGAAGCCTCTTTTGTGGCACTTGCTCTTTCTGGGGTCTGACCCAGCTGGTTTTGTGTGGCCAGATATCGGAGCAGCACCAGAGGATCTACCTACTATCCAGCCAGATTGTGACCACCAGGCATAACCCTGGCAACGAGTGGGTTTCTTTTTGTCCTTCCACTCTATTTGTAAAATTATTCTTTTCAGGCGTTTAGCCGGCGAGCACGTGTTAGCTCGTATTGCACCTTTATTTACTGTTTGCCTACGGGCTGTAACATGATTGACAAATCCTAGGGTTGATCATGTATTGACTAAAACTCTTGCTAGTCCTGACATTTTGTACGACTAGCTTCATGATCATCCAATATGTAATGTATGGGATGCCTTACTATTGTATATTGATGCTCTAATATCTTGTGACTGTTACTACTTGCTTGTGATTGAGACAATAGGCTTGTTCTTGACCATAGGAGACTGATGGATTGTAGTTAAACCCTCGTATATCTAGACAGCCATGACCGTATAGTGACGTGGATTCCATTTCATTATACGTAGCTGGCTATGTCTGCCCCCGCTCTCCAGTATTTTGGTTCTGGGGCGTGATAATTTCCCAGCTACCAATGTTTGGTTAAGCTGATTATTTGTCTCATAAAAAGAGAATTTTGATCTTCTGTCTTACCAGCTGATTAAAAAAAGAGAGGATTTATTATTTATCATGTTATTATGACATTTGAATAAATATTAAGTCTACTTCTTTTCCTATCTATCATGTCCATATGACCTCTGAATAGATATTAATCTATTTTTCTTTAAGTTGTTACGATCTGTCACGTTCATATTACCTCTGATAGTATCGTATACTCTAAACAGAGAACGAGATTCATTATCTATCATGTCCATATTACCTCTAGATAGATATAATTTATTGAGTTTAGAAGACTTGACATGTCCATATTACCTCTGATAAGTGTTTTCTATCTCCTACCTATTGTGTAATTTCAAAATAAATGATGGGGTCACAAAACAAATATTTTATTCATTTCTTGTAAACATTACAGAATAAAAAAAATAGAAGATTACAAATTTTTTTGTTTGCCTAAGGCGGAGCAGAGACATCTTCAAGCAATTTTTGTAGCTCCGCTAGGCGCTTCTCGCGAGAGCTCAGCACAGTTGCAGTAGCCATAGTACGTCGAGCTTCTGGAGTAAAAATATGGAAGAATTCGGCGAAAGTAGCTATCATTTTATCCTTGGCTTCGTCAAGGATTTTGATGGTAGCTTCAGCACCGAAGACTTGTTCCTCCAAAATTGAGCTCTGCGTTAGATGCTGGTCTCGAGCTGTGATCAACTGCTCCCTCTCCTCCTTCAAGCAAGCCAATTCTGCCTCAACTTCATGAATTCTATCATTCTGTTGATGATTTATCATATTTGAAGTTTTATAGCTTCTCTCTGGATATCCAGCTGGGGCTTAGCTTCAGCCAAAAAAGCTTTTTCTTTGGTGACCTTGCTGCTGTACTCTTATAGAGATTCATTGAAAGTAGTCTCCCGAGCGGTGTATTCAGCTGATAAAGCGTCATACTCGCTTTGGATGAGACTTTCAATAGTTTCACTTGACAGCCTTAGATATTCTCTAATGGGCTGTTCAAGTCCCTCTACTACCTTTTCTAATGCCGCTGCTCTCTTCGCATCATTGAACATGGCGACATTTCTGATCGTGAGAGCGATGACAGCCTTTAAGCTTTCATAATTAAGGCCTTTCTTTAATACCATCTTGATCAGAGCCGCCAGCGTTTTGTAGAAAGTTTTAGTATGAATCTCAACTAAGAGATTTATTTATGCGTTTGAGCTCGGCATGGCGGCAATGTCCACCAGATCCCTTTTCTGAAGACTAGGAGCAGATGTTGTTGCTTTGGTAGCAGACTGAGATGAAGTCAATGTTGTCGTTGCTACAATAGCTAAATGATCCCCAGGAGCTTTAGGGACAATGTCTTCAACACTTTTTACTCCAGCCGTTTCTGGAGTCGAAACTGCTTGAGTTTCAGTGGCGGTGATAGTTGCGGGAGGAATGGTAGTTATCGTAGCTGACTCCGGTTCAGATACCGTCTTCTTAGGAACTTGTACTAGATTAGTAGCAATAACAGAGGATGCTATTACAACGTCTCCAACTTCAGTTGATGAGTTGACCATATCCTCATCACCTTCATAGGCTACTGGCTCTTCAGGCTCTGGGAGTACTTCAGTTTCTTCATTGAAGTCTGTTTTTTCTTCAGTAGCCGCTTCTTCATCTGCAGTTGGTTCTTCTGCAGTTTGTTCTTCTTCTCTGTTTTCAGCAAGTGAAGACAATTCTGGCTGAGCCTCTACTTCGGGCTCTTGTTGTACTTTCTCTTGGACATTATCTTCTTCTGAAGAAGAACTCTCTTCCTCGGATTCCATGTTTTCTTCATAAATGGCTTCTTGAGGAGGAGGAGGAGCCACAGGCTTTGCTGCAGTGATGACACCTACAAATTAAACAAAATAAGTTAATATATAAAATCATAATACATATTCTTGTATAGATTTTGTGTGATTTATATTTACCTGGAGTAGGTGCAGGACGTGCCAAGTACGAGTCATAGTCCTCATCCTAGTCATCATCATCGAAGGCAAGAGCCAGTTCATCTGATGAGATGAGCTCTCGATCAACAGTATGTGTAGTGGCAGCGTCCTCAGTAGCTTGTGTCTTTTGTGGCAAAGACAGATAAAGTGATGAGCTGAAGCGTCCAGGAGATAGGAGCCCCACGACTTCTGTTGATGCTGCTGGTTGGGATGCCGAGGATCCTTCTCCAGGATGAGCTGAAGAAGATGCAATGGATTGAGGCTTCTCAACTGGAGTGTCGTCCTCTGGGGTAGCGGCTCTCTGTCTCGAAGGCCCTTTGACAGTAACTTTCTTTTTTTTCTCTGGGAGGGTCTTCTCTGGAACGGTAACAGCTGTACCTGACTTTTGCTTCCGGGTTTTACTGATAATAATCGGTCCTGCAGCTATTTCCCCAACTCCAGTAGGGATTACTTCCAGATACTCATTTGGAACAGCAGCATCATCGGGTATGTCTGAGGGTACCCTGACTGGTTCTTCGATATTCCCTTCTTTGGGCCATCGAAGACTCCCCTTCATATTGTAGCCATGGGCAAAGGAGCGAATGGATGCACAAAAGTGAGCATACGTATGAAGTATTTCGAAGCTCGGTTGTGCTTGTAGCAGTCGATACTCTGAACTTAGCACTGGTACAAGCAGTGCTAAAGTATCTCCAGGCTCTGGCACCATCAATTAGCTTCCTATAATGGTAGAAGCTGGTGGAGGAATTACCAACATGAAGTTGGTCATATCCAAACTGGCGAGCGAACCGACTTGGTAGATACGGTTTGAACACACAGTTGTCTTCATTCCTGTACATCAGATGTGAGGGTCTGATGTACTTTAGCCATTTGAAAACTCACATAGGCAATGAAGTCCTCCCTTCCCCTCTATCTTTAAATTGTACTCCGAGACAGTCGGCTGGAACTTGTGACCTTGTGCAGAAGAAGTTCCATCCATGGGAGTAGTTCAGTACTGCTCGGGTATCTGCCACTGTAGTTGCAGTCCATGTGGCTTTGTTGAATTTTTGGAGGAAGACCTCCGCATTATCTCCAGGGCCCGGTGCAACAAACTGTAGTTATGATGCAGTAGCTTGCCCATCAAATAAGTATAGGGCATCTCTACCCTAGGAAATTCTTTTCGGTGAGGAGCATTGTTGATTAGTTCCTCACCAAAGGTCCGCAAACCTGTATTTATTCGACACACCATTGCCGATAGCAGGTTGATTCTGACCTTGAACACCAAACATACTGCCGGCCATAATACGTTTCGGTGAATTCTGTCGACTGTGCTAATCCCTGGCACGACCCATCTTCGCAGCCACAGAGACAGAAAGCCTGCCAGCAAGGCTTCCCTTGAGATCTTCTGACTGCCACACCTCAGGTAGCTTAAAGATTCAGTCCCCGCAGGGATGTCTCCAGTCTTAGTAGACTGATACTGGTCCGGAGACTTATGTGAAATCATCAAACTATGGATCAGATCTGAAGGGATTATTGAACAAGGGTTGATGGTTGGAGCCTTGTTTTCTTGGAATCTCCCCTTCTCGTTCTTGGGTATCCTATTCTCATGGTAGAATAGATAGGTTGTCCATTTATTTGTATATGCCAAGTGCGACCCACTGTCATACATACTGGTGCAAATTAAGTAATGTCACATTAATTCTTGGTAGACCTCAACCAATTGAGGATTTTTCTCTCTGATTTCTGCTAGTTCTCGGTTGGAGGGAACATACTCTTCATAGGAAGCTTCACCCATCGGCAGCTTAGAGATGAATTGCATCTCGTGCAGGGCAAGACCCATCTCACCGAATGGGGTTGCAAAAGTTCCTGTTGAACTCATGTACAACTCCATCAAAGCCAAGAACAGGTTACTGTTCATCGGTATACCCTGGCTCATAGAGGCTACCGCTTCATAAAGGCCGATGGCTTCCAGGTCCATCTTGAAGTTCTTCATGATCCAGGCACTAAGCTGGATCCAATTTTGGTTATAAGGAGTCAACCACCCTGGTAGCCTAGGGTTGGCCTGAGGATATAATACTGCAGCCCTTATGAACTTGTTAATGAACATTGGAGTCTGCACCGGCTGAATCAGAGCTGAATCTTCACTCGGTGTGAATCCAGGCAAGGGACCGAAGAAATGGACGACACTACCACTAGGAGCACTAATGTGGTAGCCCATTTCATTGGCTCTATCCCTCTTAAGAATGATCCTTTCCGGCCTACCATGACTGCTAGGATTCAGGTTCCATAGCATCTGTCGGGGATGAGTAGCATGGACGAATGCAGATAAGGGGTAATCTTTGGCCATGTCCGGGAGATACATTGCCCCATCTCCAAATTTAAACACCCAAGCCTCCTTCTTGGGGTGTGTTTGTGACTGGAAGTCTATAGCATCCCCGAACAAGAAGGTTGGCTTTGAAAGTTGTTGGTCATCTAGCGATACCAACAATTCTCCATTTATCATGGACAACAGCATTCTGTCCCCTTGAGCAGATATCAGCTATTGTCTCCCTTCTGGGTATTCCGGATTTGACTGAGGGAACTCCACATGGGATAAATTCTCCAAGTAATTTGAGCCCACCATACCAGCTGAAGAGCCAAATATTTCTGCAAGCGGATGAATTTGCAAGTCCACTGCCAAAAGAAAAAGAATAATCAAGTTAGTAAAAATCTAATTTGAACTTTTACGCTGATGACTTAGTGTGAATTTTATGCATAATGATTAAAGACTCTGTACTAAGAGAACTTGACTATGCAAAACTTTACGCTTATGCGCAAAAATTAAAGTTGATAAAATTTTAAAAGTGTAAAAGTTCTTTGTTTTACGCAAAATCTTTCACTTGTGAACTTTACGCTGGCTCGTATTGACGTGAGCGTATTTTGAATTTTACGCTGGCACACATAGACGTGAGCGTATTTTGATTTTTATGCTGGCACAGATTGATGTGAGCGTATTTTGATTTTTATGCTGGCACATATTGATGTGAGCATATTTTGATTTTTACGCTGGCACGTATTGACGTGAGCGTATTTTGAATTTTACGCTGGCACGTATAAACTTGAGCGTATTCGAGCTTTTACGCTGGCACGTATAAACGTGAGCGTATTCGAGCTTTTACGCTGGCACGTATAGAAGTGGGCGTATGTTTGTATTTTTACGCTAACACGTATAACGTGGGCATATTTTGTTATTTTGATTTCTACGCTGACACGTATAAACGTGGGCGTGAAGTTTTACGGTTCGAGTCTTCTTTTCCGACGAACTTACGGCCGAAGTAGGGTGTTCTACCTTTCATGGCCGAAGCCACAGCGGGGTTTGTCTGTCGGGGCACCGCCGATGATGGGATATTGGTTTCCGCACGATCAGTTGTCGACGAAGCAGCGACGGGCTTCTTGCCCTTGCTGTCGGCGGCAGTCTTGCTCTTGGGGGCCATGGATTTGAGTTGAGATTTCGAAGAAAGAGAGTAAAGAAGTTCGGGATTGCAAAGGACGAGTAAAATTTTCTCTCTACTCGTAAGGCTCTATTTATAGCGGATTTTGAAATCAGTTCAAATTTCCAAAATTTACGCTGACTGTTGGATATCTCTACTTTTACGCGGACTGTTGAGTATCTCGAACTCTACGCGGATGACCGTTGGATATCCCGAATTTTACGCAAACTGTTGAATATCCCGGATTTTACGCTTCTGTTCAAAGTATTTCAAAATTTGAAAATATTTGAAAACTTTGAAGGGGGTCTTGTAGGAGCGTAAAAAGTACTTCATAGACCAAGTCAAAGAAGTTGAGAGCTTTACACAAGTCAAACAGAGTCAAACTCAGACTTTGCAGAAATCAAACAGAGTAAAACTCTACGCGAGCTATCTTACGCGAGAGCCATCCTCAAAAGTTTACGCGAGAGACAGGCTGTCGACATCGCATTTAATGCGCATGATATTTTTCTGACATAATGATTTTCTGACAGCGGATTGCATAGAAGTCGAAAAGATTTGATTTACACTAAACCCGATACTTGTCGTTTAGTGTGCAGATGGGCTACTTTACGCTCAAGAGATTGCTTCTTTTTCGCACGAAAGCTATTCGAGCTGTTTACGCTCAAGGCTGTTGTGCACGTAAAGTTTATTTGAGCTAATTCTAAGCTCAAGGCTACTTTTCAGCCACTTTACGTAGGAAGTCTGTTTTGGGTTATTTTACGCCCAGTCTGCTACTTTATGCAGGAAGTATATTTTGGGTCATTTTTACGCCCAATCTTTTTTGGCTACATGAGAACGTGGTCTGCTTACGTGGCTTTTATGCCACTCTTATCGAGGAACGTGTATACATGCTCTCCCTATTTTGTTGAAGTAGTGGAACACGTGTCACCATGTGTAGAGATCAAAACTCTACATGGGATACGTGTCATCTCGTGTAAAGGTTGATTTTCATCGTGGGTGACAGTTATTTGAGCCCACACCAAACTTTGTTGCTTTTTACGCACAGAGGGTCTAGTCTATAAATAGACTTATTTTTGACACAAGACGGATAATGATCAGAGGAGAGAGACAGTAGAGGAGATTCTGAGAAAACTCATACTTTCAGAGTGATATTTCCAGAAGCATTTCTTCAACTTTTTCTCAAGAACAGGGTGAAGCAAAGCAGGAAAACATTCGACTGTGCCATCAGTGCCGTTGCTCGATACCTTTCTGGTGACTTAGTTCTTCCGATTGTTCGTCTTCTTCAAGCAGTTCTCTTCATCATCATCGTATGGTCCAAGGAACAAAGTTATCGCTCTCAGATCAGACTTCCATAGCAATACTTTCCAGAAACAATTTGTACCTTTTGTACCTTTTTCTAGTTTTCTTTCAAAAGCTAATTTTAGGCATTTTGTTAAGTAAAACAGATACGAACATGCTGCACGTGTGCACTGTGTGCCCTGCTACTCGAACAACACTGTGGACACGACACAGCTTTGTTTGACAGGAAACTTGACACAAAGGTGGGGGCAATGTCTGACAAGGCTCCCCCAAAGTATCGTGTCGAGTTATGTCGTGTCGAGTGAGAAATCGACCATGTACTGAATTTGTACACACTGTGCACGCACAAAAAATCCGCACTGATACCCACGTATAACTCTCGACACGACTCGCATGGACACTCGACAGACACGTGTACACGTAGACCTATACCTGGCGAGCACGTGGACACGTGCACGAGGTGTCTAGTGTCGTGTGTCGTGTCCACGAGAGCCTGGACATACTGTACGAGCCTGTCTGTACACACAGATTGATACACCCTGTTTTGTACGATTTGGATACTTCGTGTCCACTGTTTGGACACGAGGTAACATATGTACCTGTGTGTGACACCTCTGCACACTTGATTTGAGTTTTCATTTGGATTTTGAGTTCGAAATCGAAATGTGAACTTCATGTTCACTGATACATGAAAACTGGGATTTGTTTTGGGCTTTAGGTTTTGGTTGATATTTGAATTGCTCACTGTGATGTAGGTTTAGGTATTTGATTTTGGTTTTGTTCAAGGTTTTAAACAGTTAGTTCATTGTTACTCTAGTAACTGAGAACTGGAATTTTTGTATGTGAATTGATCTTTGTATATGTTGTATGTTAAACTGAAATAAAATGGGAATTTGAACATTGATATTGAAAACCTGATATCTTAATGGACTGAAACCTGAGCATCACCCTACTGTTAACTAACCCATTTACATTGCTTCCCCCCCACACACACAGAACATAACATGTATTCACACACACACACACATATTCACATGAGGCACTATATCCCCCTTTTTCACTTGACACATACCACTTAACCCTTCAGTAACCTCTATCACATTGAACCCTTGTACACATCAACACACACACACATGCCACTGTTTATCACACCCTCACACACATCCTTCTCTTCACTCACCCTTACACACATTGACACTACCTATATGCAACACACACACACACACACACTCTTCTTTCCTCCCCTCTCTCTATTTTACCTATATACATGTTAGTCTATGTGATTATATATATTTATGCAAGTATGTAGGATGCATGAATATGAGTAATGTAATGTATGTTTACCTTTTTATAGTTTTTGAATATATGTTATATATATATTTTTTGCTATTTGAATTATAGACAATAGCCTATGTGAGTCCTTTGCTCTTGAACACTCACTTTTATAATCCCTTTCCTTCTTATATATATCTTCCTAAATGTATCCATGTATTGCTATTGTTTGCCATTGATTATAAAAGAACAGAACAATTATATCGGAGGACTGGACTTTTACTTCACAATACAAACTCGCTCGTACAAAGAAAGCCTAGGGACGAAAACCTAGGTACAGCAATCTAAGTACGATTCTTTAGTTTAGATTCTGGGGGGTGACGATAGAGGCTCGGGAAAGCGACGGCCGCTCTGCCTTACTCCTTGGACGATCAGACGTAGCCTTGGCTCTGATGAAGAAATGCTCTTGGACTTGTGGGGAGACTCCCTTGCGCCCTCTGTTGCTAGATCTCTGGATGTCTCTGTAGTGCTCTTTTTTTTTCGCCAGCCTTTTCTCTCTATGTCCCTTTCTGCTCTCTCCTTTTTTGCAAGGGAATGACACCTTGCTATTTATAGGAGTGGGGTGTGATCATTAGGGTTTACAAATGATTGCCTCCTTGAGAAGTGTAAAACCCCTAAATTTCTACTATTTTTTTATTATTAAATTTAGTACCGATTTAAAATTTTGAATTTGTACGTCGCATAGTCGTATTGTACGTCGCGCACGAAATTTTTATTTTTCGCAGTTGCTCGTCGAGTGCGAACATGTGCGAGCGTACATATTTTAGAAAAACATTTTTCTCTATTTTACTATATACTTTCAAAATATTATATAAATATTCTTGCTATAAAAAGCCTTTTTGTTTCTAAAAATTATTAATAATAAGTAATATTTTTGTATACTAGAAAAGCCTAATTATGCAAAAAATATTTTTGCATATATATATTTCGTAATTATTTATTGGTCTATTTTAAATAAAAGTATAATTTTTGAGATTTATTAATATTAATATTTTATTGTTCAAAAAGATATTTAAAAATATTTATTATTTTTGAAATTATTATTATTGGTATTTTGAAAAATAATTTTTCAATTTATTGTGGCCATTTAATTCTTGATTTAAATTTTTGGATTTATTTAAATAGATATCTATATTTGAAATTAGAATTTATCTCATTGGTTTTAAATTAAAGGATGTAAATTTAATTAGATTTAATTGGATTTGGATTTGGATTTGGATTGGATTTGATTGGTTTTAAATTAATAGATGAATTATCTATTTTGGGTTTAAATATTCCTAAACTTTATCTAACTGGGAATTCCCACATCCTATAAATAGGCAGGTACTCCTCCATAAACTTTTATCCTCCACAAATTCCTCCACAAAATTTTCACGTGTACGTGCCTCGTGTCGGTGTCCATCTCTTCCATGTCAGCCGTGACGGCCTCGGGTCCGACCCCGGGTGTCTATCCAATAGGTTATTCTTTTTTTACATATTCAAATATCAACTCCCATCCAACCACACTGGACACAAATCCAGTATTCCCCTGCCGTGTCCGACACTCCGGACACGACAGCCACCTAAAACCCTAATCCTATTCTAATAGCCGGCCGTCCCGACACAACCAGACCCGCTCCTGCCACAGCACAAACCTGGCCATCGCCATGGTCCCTCTCCGACATACCCCTGTCCGCGATCACAGACTCCGCGACCACCACATCCTTCTTCCCGACCCAACCCTACTGCTACTCACACCAGAACCAAACTGCCACGGCCAACCCACTGCCAGAACCCCATCGCCACCAACCATCACCAAAATTTACCACTACCACTACCACGTCCGCCGCCGGTGCCACCCCGGCTGCGCCACCAGCGACCACCGACATCCCCAACAGCAAGCAAAGAAAAACGAAAGCACGCTCAAACCCTACTCACCTGGCCGCCTCCGCCGAGTCTTCCCGTGAGCTCCGCCCGGACCGTCGCCCTTCTCCGCCTACTCCCACAGTGATCCGCCGCGCCCACTGGCCGCCTGAGCCTCCGCCGCGTGCATCTCCCCGCGCCAGTGGAAACCTCGCCGCGAACCCGACCGGAACCCTCTCCACGTCGTTCCTTCGCCGCCTAGCTCCGGCACGCTTGCCGTCGCCGCCGACGAACCCTGCCTCCGCGCTCCTCCTCTCCTGCTGGAAAACCCCCAACGCCAAAACCCTCCGCCTGCGCGCCTACGACCCCCGACCTCCGCCCTTCGTGCCCTAGCCGCCTCTTCCCTTCTCCTCCGTGAGACCACCGCATCGACGCCGGCAGATCCGCCCAGCCGTGCCGCCGCGAACCCAAAACCCCCGCTCGAATCCACCGTCCCGTCGACTCCCCTTCTCCCGCCGACGAGCGCCGATCGCCTCCGCCCCCTTTTCCCTCACACTCCTCCTTCTCCGCCCCTTTCTCTTCATCGTTCTCTCTCTCTCCTAATTGATTGAAGGATGAGCAATTGAGCACTATGCATTTTTTTGTAAGTTTTTTTTTTCCATTATTATTAACAAGATTATCATTATTATTAGTTTGATTAATAATAATAATAATAATAATAATATTATTATTATTATTACTATTAGGATATTTATTATTAGTATTAATTATTCTTGCTATTTTGTTTTTATTATTATTTAGTATTATTATCACTATTAATTATTTTTGGTTATTTTGTGTTGCTAGTTTTCTGTTGAGTTTTTTAGCTTCTTTTATTACTGCTATTATTAATATTATTATTATTATCTTCTGATAACAGGATAGTAGTTAGTAAATTAATTTCATTGTTATAGTTGATATTATTATTATTATTATTATTATTATTATTATTATTATTATTATTATTATTATTATTATTATTATTAGATGTTTTATTAACAAATTGCTTATTATGGTTATTTATACAATATTTTTGTACTTAGACCTTACATGTAATTTCAAAAGGAGTTCAAAGGCCCTCAAATATTATTATATCATTTGTCTAATATAGTCTTAACCAAAAATTATGTTGACAAAATTAGTTTTTAGCACTAAAAGGTTTTTATATTTTTATGTAATTATCTAAAATATATAGTTTGTCCTTAAATATCTTTTTTTTTTGAATTCCAATGTATTTTGACTAATAAAGATATAGGTTCCTATCTACAAATTTATTTTGACTTAAAGTTTTTGCAAAGTGATTTTATGTTTTTAAATTATTTATCTAAAAACTATTTTAACTAGTATAATTATTTTCTTTCTCGAGTGTTATAAATAATTCTCTAAAAACCATATATATATTATTCTTAATTTTTCTCCTTTCCATGATCAATCCCGTTATTTCTATTCCTTCGCCAATTTCGAGACTACCATATGTCCACCCTAACTAATTTAACCGTCCTGGACCCAATGGTACTGTCCGTGCCACCATCAGAGGTCACTATGTATAGTTGTTGTACCGAAGTCGCAGTTCATGCCAGCTTGATTATCGCAGCACACCAGGCGCTCTACCAGGTAAGACACCTTGCCATTTACTGTTTAATTATTTTAGCTCATATTTTATGTATTATTTATTTTCTTTATGCAAAATAAACTGTGATACATGGCATAACTGTTAGAACTTATTGTTCATTTATATTTCCTGCTGTGTATTATTTTTCTTACAAATTAAACCTAGATTTAAGGGACCACCTTGTGTGTTGCATTCATTGGCCTTGACACGTTGTACCACGAAGTTGTGTGTCGTATGTAGAACACGAAAGTGCGTGATTGGCTGGCCACCAGTACGTACAAGGCGTGCGATAGGAATAACCGCTAATAGAAATTGCATGCTAGTTTGACTTAGCGATTATAGTGGTTGTGATATGGATACAACACAGTAGGCATTGGGCGGGGAGGACAATTCCTTAGCGTATGGGCTTCGATGCACTTCCCTTGTGACCCGGACTCTCCGCTGGAGATACGGGGTTGATGACCCATAATTACTGACGGCCACTGACGATTCTGCGGAACGTCATGCTCTTACTGATGGGGCCTCTGGTGCCCAAAGGGGGACTATGCCGATCCTATTTAGCCAGGGCCCATGTGCAGGAAGGATTGTTCTTAACTACATATCACTTAGAACGGTAGGCTACCTTTATCCGTTAGGTACGAGTACTTTTGGTTTGGGTACTTGTATCTGACCGTGGCTTGGAACAATAACTTGTCGCGGATTAGTTCGTCATATCTTGTCCTTGTTTGGTTGTAGGTGTGACTTACTACTTCGATGAGAAGGTATTGAACCTTGTTGGGGTCCGAATACCATATTGGATTCATAGCATGGAAAGATACGTCGCCGTAAATTAGTTTACCATCTCCTGTCCTTGTTTGGTTGGGGGGATGGTACGCTCGTTCAGTAGGTGCGTATTGGAACATGTTATAATTCGATTTACTTATTTATTTGAGCAATATTTATTCAGTTTATATGGCATGATATTATGTGTCTTGTTACGTCCCTCTGAGGACCTGGTTATCTCTCCAGGTGTGTGCTATTGTCTTTCGCAGGTGTTCTAGCTCTAGCCGTGGTCTTTGCTACTTCTTTGAGGATGATTGCATTTGGATCGTCTTTGCTTCGCTCGCCAAACTTATTTCTTTCTCATGTATTTTCCTTATCTTGTTGGTAGTGGATTTGTCTCCGCCCAACATATTGTATCAAGACAATTTATTCTCATTATATGACATCTTCTATTCATTTATTTTGGGTGGATGAGATTAGTTGTGGTTTTACTGCATTTTACAGCTTATGTATTTATACGAGGCTTCCATATATTAGAGTATACTTCGTATGAATACAGCTGGCATGTCTACGTTCCTAGTCCTACGTATTTTGGGACTGGGGCGTTACAAGAAGTTCGCGGTTAAAGATCAATTAATCTGGGCCATTAATTCTGATTGTAGCAAATCTAGGCAATTAATGTGGATTACATTAAATCTCTGTGGGCAATTAATGATGATTGCCATAAATCCCCCTGATTTGTTATGCTAAGCTCGGATCTCCCACTATGTGTTCAATTTGCATGTTTGTAAATGATCTGATTTGATCCCAGTAATTATGAGGATGGCACTAATCCTGGTTGTTGGGATTTGTTGATGAATCTTGATCGATTTGATGCCACGTGTCCCACTATTATTATGCTGCTAGCTGTAGGGACGCAGGAAAAACTAATCTTCAGCCACGTGTCTTAACCGCGAGACACTTAGGGAATCAGAGCCGCATGAGGATTGTTCCCTACTGAGCCGCATAAGGCTGGCCACGTGTCAAGGCTGCTTGGGCATGGCCTCTGAACATTTGAACCGCATGGAGATAATCTGAGCCGCATGAGCGTAGGCGACCGCATGATGGGTGACTTCTCAGTGAGCCGCATGAAGATTGTCCTCGTGAGCCGCATAGGGTAGCCTCTGCCTGAGCCGCATGGAGTGGCCTCTGCCTGAGCCGCATGTGACTGTCCATGTGTCAAGGCCGCATGAAGGATTTTGGGGTTTGATGGATTATGTCAGATATTTCCTTCGTTTCCCTAGGAGTCTACCATTATGACAGAGTCATTATTGCACCTTTATGTCAGAGCCGTCAGTTCTCCTTTATGTCAGAGCATTGAATAGGGCTGTTGCTTAATTTGTAGAAGCGAACCGCAGAAGGCCACGTGGCGTTGCTTGAGCCGCATGTCCAAGTTGGTGACTTTTGAGCCGCATGATACTCTTGAGCCGCATGAAGCTCGTCTATTTTTTTGAGCCGCATGGGCAATCATATTCTTTTCCATGCTTCTACAAGACCCCCTTCAAAGTTTTTAATTTGCCAAATTAAAATACTTTGAATAAGAAGCATGGCTATGTGAGCTCCGCTGGCCGCATAGGATGCTCTGGCCGTATGAACCTCTTTGCCGCATGGCCTCCCTGCCACGTATGCGTATCATTAATTGGCTTTAATTCATTTTAGAGCCGTCTTTTGGAGGAATCCCAAGGGTTGGTTCATTAAATCTTTAGATTTTATGTTCTGGGTGAATCTCCTTTATGTGAGAGGGGGCGAAATCCGAGGATTCGATTTTGCCTGCAGCACACGACCCGAAGCGATTATTGGTCTATGTGCCCCCCTCTTTTGTCCTCCTATAAATAAGAGGAATTAAGAGGAGAAACTTCTTTACTCTCTCCTTCAATTCAAACCTTCCCTGCCCCGATTGTCATCCTCCTCTTCGATCACCGATGGCTCCCAAGAAGACTGTTGCGATGAAAGGTAAGAAGGCGGCGTCTTCGTCGGCTGCGGCGGCGAAGGATAAGAAAGCTGCTTCTACTTCGACCGCGGCGACGAATGATAATATGGCAGCTCCTCCGCCAGCCGTCGTGCCCGTAGTCCACCCCGATGTCTACCCCACCATTGCTGGTAAGGACGCTGCGTGAGCTTGGAATCCTAACTGTTGTGGCTACGTCGCATGCTCTATGCGTGAGCCTTCATCTTCATGTGTGACGTATGTACGTCTCATATCCGAGCTGCATGGGGTATGCTCCATGTCCGAGCCGCACGAGAACGACTGAGCCGCATATGCACCTTTAGAACTGAACCGCATGCAGTCCCTCTGAACAGAATCGCATGAGTTCCTAATGGACTGAGCCACATAGCGTCCCACGAATCACAACCGCATACGAACCCATCTAAACAGAGCCACAAGAGGACTCGTCTAACTCGAGCCGCATGTACTTTGTAAAAATGCAGCCGCATAAGGACTCGTTCAATCAGAGTCGCATGTACTCTGTGAAAAAGCGAGCTGCATAAGGACTCGTTTAAACAGAGCCGCATGTACTCCGTGAAAAAGCGAGCCGCATAAGAACTCGTTTAATCAGAGCCGCATGAACTCTAAATGTTTTCTAGCCGTCTTCTGACTTTGTTTCTTTTGTCTTTCTTAAGTAAATTTGCCAGTTAATGCTGCTGGAGAATCCCTGGTGGGTCAGGCCCAAGCCGCTATGGGCTATAGGTACGACCAGATAGTCCGGTATGTGGCAGACCAGCTTCCTAGTGACGAGCCTCTGGCGAGGCTGAATGCCCTCAAGAACCAACCCTTCTACTTTTTCTGCGCTATGATAAACTCGGAGAAGTTGGAAGGGGAATACCTGAAGCCTGCGTTCTTTTTCGGAGACGCCTTGACTGTGAAGAACAGTCAAGTTCTGGATGTGTCAGAGAATTAGAGCTTTATTTCTAACGGGATGGCGATCCGCATCCCTCAAATGGAGCACACTTTCCATTATTTTTGTTTAATATGCTCCCGCTGGACAGGAAGATGGAAGAGTCTTTGACCCCGACCCGGAATGGAATGTTTGTGGGCGATATTCATTATAACAACATGATGAAGTCAGTGTGTGCATGCAAGGTGCATACCAGCCGCTATGTAATAGGATTGGCCCCGGGCACTTTCTTGAATGTGCCGGGTCCCAATTTCACGTTCTCTGCGGCCGACACTTTCCTGAATCAGCTTGCTCGGAAAGGCTCCTATCCAATCGGCCGATTGGCGCTCCTGAGTTGGATACACCCCATTCCTCCATGGATCAATCTGTCTATGTGGATCTCGCGAAAGTACGAGACTCTTCTGCGTGAGATTGGTCTTTATCACGCTATTTGGGGCACTAGCCACGGCTTGCCCATAAACAAGAAATTATTCATGGCTCTGCTGGAGATGTACAACCGCCATACGAGAACCTTCTATACACCTGTAGGGGAAATAGGGCTTGCACTCCATGAGATGCACGTGGTCTCCAAGCTTCCTTGGGGGATGAAGCTTTTGAGGTGTACACTCCTACGAATGAGGAGTTCGAGGAGCTGGAGGAACGGTATCCAGGCTTCGTGGCTATTTATCAGGAGATATTTTGCCACCATAGTGCGTGCCAACAGATAGCCAAGAAGGAAAGCAGCTCGGAAGGGAATGCTCCCCACACTAAGGCCTGGGTAAGCTATCTCTTCTCGATGGGTGCCTCAGGCCGGGTTACTTCCCGAAGTCCTCAATCTCGGGAGGCAGTTCAAGCCTTGGTGTCGTCGACCACGAGGGTGGCCACCACCAATGACAGGTTTGGGAGTCAAATCGACTCTTTTGGTTATTTTTATCAGGATACCCAAGAGCTGTCAGAGAAAGCGCTCCCGGCAGGATTCTTGATGGTATGGCTGCGGAGTTGTGTAGTCTCGGGAGGAGCAGGTTCTATTGAGAGGATCAGCCGTAATTTTATCCTCCCGGCTGTGAAGCTAGTTTTTAGAGTCAAACTAGCTCTTCTCCCGGCCATGGTGTGCAGCCTACACCGTGGCCTCTGTACTTTTACGTCCAAGGTCATTGCCCGCGATGTGACAAAAGACTTTGAAAGGACTGAGCTGCCCTATCATTATCTGATGGGATGGCTATTAATGTACTGCCGGTCTTTGATGAGACCGGGTTCCGAAGATGGCGTGACTGCTGATGACACCTTTATCTTCCATTATCGCAACGAGTCTTGGGAGTATGAGACCATACGCGCCTGCCGGATGGTGCTGGCGAGAGCAGATAGGTACGAATTTTTTGTATCCATCCCTCGTTTCACTGCTGAGGAAATAACGGACGTACATCTCGACGGTATTGGGCCTCCTCAGCATCTAGACGGTCGAATGCTTCGGTGGTTGCGTAACATCCGCCCCGTCCACTTGGTATACCGTAACCGCAACACTGTCTTCCTGGAGCCTTACCTGCCGAGCAGGTTTGCCCGACAGTTTGGGTACAGCCAGCTTTTTCTGGACAGTGCCAGCTCTTGTCTGGGTTTTGAAGGTAGCCTCCTTGACGGTATCAGGGCCTGGCACTACTATGATACGTTCCACACCCGTACCACTTTCTCGGTTCCTGATATTGAGGTGCCGGTAGAGATTTTGTATATGGCAGCCCTATACCATGTTATGGCAAACAAGCTCCCCGTCGGCTTTAACCCGGGTGCCAGTTTTATTGTTGGTACTGGCCTGGACGAGAAGCCCCAGGCGGCCAAGACGAGGAAGAGAAAGAAGAATATAGTCGAAGTGCCAGACTCGGGCTCCACCAGTACGGGTGATGAGGACGACGAGCATGACGAAGATAACTCTTCCCTCCCGGTGGAAGAGGTTGGGGCGGATCAGCCGCCTGTTTTGTCAGATGAGGTGGTGGCAGATCAGCCACCTGTTGCACCTGGTCCTGTACGGAAGCGTAGCAGGCAAATCTCCCCTGTTGGCGGTATTCTTCACTCCCGGAAACTGGCTGCGACCAGACATCGCAAGCTAACTATAAGGGAGAGAGGCGAGGAGGTTGATCCCGCTTCGGAGGTAAAACGAGTCACTACCATCCTTATTTAGTTTCTCCTTTCTTCTAGCTTTGATCTTAATCATTTTTCTTCCCTCTCGTAGGTGTCAGAAGAAGAGGAATCTCGGGGTGCTGAGGTCGTGACTTGAGATGACGGGGGCTCCGATGAACCTGTCCCCGAAACTGCTGAATCCTATCAAGATAACGCTGATCGGGTCGTACCTCCCTCCGGGGTGGCTGGGACAGGAGAGCCAGCTAAATTCGGTTTGGGGGGTACTGGTGAGGGGACTCTGGTGGTTGTGAACGAGCCTAAGCCAAATTTTGACTAATGAGGAGGCCCATTCGCTTTATCATCACATCCTTCGGGTTAGACTGATTGATGGTTGCTCTGGGTATACAGGTCCTGCCCTTTCAGTGCCGATGACGGACATTATTATGGTAGGATCTGCCATAAGGGATCTGGTGGAGGGAGGTGTGCCCCCCTCTCTTTCGGCTTATCTTGAAGGGCCTCTTGCCGGCTCGAATTCGGGAAGTCATATGGCGGAACAGCACGAACAGGGGGCAATGGTCCCTGTATCTTCCTCTGCTCATATGACTTTGGGGGTAGACCTCTCAGCTTTACCGAGTATCCATATTATTCGGGCCGCGGAGGAGGAATTGGCCGCTGTTCAAGCGTCCTTCCGCTCATAATTTATTTCCCTTATGGCAGGGGCGGCAAATTCTGTTGTGTCTACCTCGACACTGCCGGCCACACTTCCTCTGACACCGTCCTCTACCGAAGTTTTGGATGAGGTATCGCAGGATATGGTTGATAGTTTCTACCGCTATTTGAAGAGAGGAGTAGACGCTGCTATGGAGCGGGGGACTCCTTTCGCCTTGGCCCGACAATGCGCCCAAGGCCAAATTAACACTCTCAAAACCCTTTCTGGCGGGGAAGGGATAGCTGCGCTCCTGGAGCCCAAGCTATTGGAGGCTGATCAGCTGGTGGCCCAATTTCAAGTGCTGCGACAAGCTGATTTGTCTGCAACAATTGATCAGGAGCAGGAGTTCCTTACCACCGCCCTGGAGAAGATAAGGCTTGCGCAAGATACATCTAAGACGGCTATAGCAAAGGACCTTGGCGACCTGTCTCCCCTATACGACCAGCTGAGCCACCGGAGCGAGGTTTGCAGGGCTCGGGAGGCGGCCGCCTCCCAATGGGTAATTGCTACCAGGGAGTAGATTCTCGAGCTTCAGAAGAAGCTGGCCTTCTTAGAGTCTGAGCTTTAAGCTTTCCGTGCGGACAAGGAGCTGATTATTCAGGACGTCGAAATGATTTCCAGAGCTTCTGTCAATCTGGAACGCACTCTGAAGAATTTTGAGGTGGGCTGGCGGGATCATGCGTCCCTGGAAGATGCGGCGCTGCTGACTCAGGAGGCCGAACGTCGGGCCAAACAGCGATTTGAGCGGTCGACTGCCTTGTTGAGGGACCGTCTCAGGACATTATGTATCGCCGAACAATAGTCGGCTTTTTTTTTTCTTTTTTTTGTTTTTTTTGTTGCTTTCCTTTCTTGAGTGAGACATAGTCCCTAGAACCTGTAGTACCTTTTGTCATTCAAATAAAATAGTATACTTTATTCTACCCTTTTATTGTACTGCTTGTTGTGTTTGTAGTGTTGTGGTATTTGCCTCGCTGGGGGACTGTTTGTGGACCTGTTACCCTGGGTATACCTTGGTTTTAGGTACAGATAACAAGTTGATGAGGATACTTAGAAAATTTCCATAGTGAGTTGGTCATGGAAGTTCCCGGTATCGGGAAAAAGAATGCCATGGAGCAGCTGGGCTCCCGGGGCATGATAAAAAAAGAGGGGCATGTACTAGGAAACTTAGTACAGTATTTGTGGTCAACAGAGGACATTTGTGGGCCTATTATCCTTGGCCTACCCTGGGGATTTTTTTTGGTACGGATAATAAGTCAAGTGAGAACCAACATACTTACTCAGTGGTAATGAGGACATGGTAAATACGAGGGTTTCTTCGATGGAGCCTTCCCACTCAGAGGTAATGAGGACATGGCAGGAGTGGGCTCCATGAAGGGAATATAGAACAACTCAGAGGTAATGAGGACATGGAGGTTCTATATGAGGGGCGGTTTATTTTTTGATGGAAGAAAAATAACTCAGAGGTAGCATCGATGTGGTTGTTTTGGAGAATTTGTGGATCTGTTATCCTTTTTATGTACTGAAAGTGCGGGTATTGGATCATAAGGAGGGAGCTCTTTTAGAAAGAAAGTTTAGAGGTATAATCATACATGACTTACTACCTAAAAGACGCGATATAGGTTCATCTGTAATGACCAGAGTGTAAGTTCAGCGATACCTGCGGGTACATAACTCGACAATCTGGGGGATTTGGAGTCGGCATGTGAGTTCAGTGGTACCAGCGGGCATGTGACTCGTCGCTTTGGCAGATTTGTAGTTGGGATGTGAGTTCAGCGGTACTGCGGGGTACATAACTCATCATTCTGGAAGATTTGTAGTCGGGATGTGAGTTCAGCGGTACTAGCGGGTACATAACTCATCATTCTGGAAGATTTGTAGTCGGGATGTGAGTTCAGCGGTACCAGCGGGTACGTAACTCATCATTCTGGAGGATGTCGTTTCAGACGTAATATTTCTTTAGGAACTTGCCGTTGATGGGCAACATGAGCAAGTCCCCATTTTGTTTTGTGAGGCGGTAAGCTCCATTGGAGAATACAGCATCGATGATGAACGGGCCTTCCCACTTTGGCTGGAACTTGCCGGCGGTTTTGTTGGTCATAACCATCGGCCTTCGAACTGCCAGAACGAGGTCGCCCACTTGGAATGTTCTGATTTTAACCCTCTTGTTGAAGGCTCCGGAGATACGTGCCTGGTACAGCTCGATTCGTTGTTGAGCTATCAGGCGCTTCTCATCTAGGGCCTATAACTCTTGTAGTCGGCGATGGTGATTATCATCTGTCGTCAACCGATAGGTGAGAGCGACACGGAGTGAAGGGATTTGAGTCTCCAGTGGGAGAACTGCCTCACTCCCGTATACCAGAGAAAAGGGTGTGTTCCCGGTGGCAGTTCGTACTGTGGTACGGTACACCCATAAGCATTCACCGAGCTTTTCATTCCAGTCGCGTTTGTTTGATGACACAAATTTCTTGAGAAGCTTGATGATTGTTTTGTTGAATGCTTCAGCCAGATCATTAGCCGCTGGGTTGTATGATATTGAAGCAATATTCTGGATGCAATGTTTGTCGTAAAACCGATAGAAGGTGTGGCTTGCGAACTGCGGGCCATTGTCGTGGATGATCCTTCGGGACAGTCCAAAGCGGTAGACAACGTGATACTTGAGGAAGCTGATCACGTTTGAAGTCTTCACTTCTGCTAGCGGAATAGCCTCCGCCCATTTGGAGAAGTAATCTGTGATTGCGAGTATGAAGCGGTGTCCTCGGGACGAAGGCGGAGTAATTGGACCAATAATGTTCATTCTCCATGCTTCGAATGGCCAGGATGCCACTGTCGAATGTAAGAACTCGGACGGCTGGTGGATAAAATCTGCATGGACTTGGCAGGCTTTGCACTTTCTTGCATAGTCTATCGCATTTGCTACCATCGTGGGCCAGTGGTAGCCCATTCGGCGAAGACGATCTTGCAGTTTTGGGCCAAGCTGATGGGCTCCACAGATGCCATCGTGTGCTTCATGTACGGCTTCTTTGGCTTCTGTATTTGACAGGCATCGAAGCAGTAATCCATCGTATGATCGCCGATATAGCATTTTTGTCTCTGTATCGTAGAAGAATCTGAGGGAACGTCTTCTAATAGAGGTGGCTTCCTTCAGATTCTCTGGCAGAATGTCATAGACTAGGAAGTCAATAAATGGTTGTCTCCAGTTTGGTGCTTCGTCAACTGTCAGAGCGGAGTGACTCTCGGCATACTGAACATTATTCCTGGGACAGACCAGCTCACTGCCTATGATGTCAACCAGATGATGAGCATGATTCAGTACTGCTAAGGAAGCGGCAAGACCTGCTAGGGCATCGGCTTCAATATTTTTGAGCCTGGGAATGTGCTCTATGAAGAACCCCTCCAGGGACGAGATTATGTCGATTGCTATTTGGTGGTAGGGGATCATGTCCTCATGGCGGACTTCGTATGAGCCCCGAATCTGGTTGACGATTAACTGTAAATCGCCGTATGCTTCGAGGTATTCTACCCCCAGCTCTTTTGCAAGCTAGAGGCCAATGACCAGAGCATTGTACTCGGCCACTTTGTTCGAGCAGGGCTCCGTGAGGGAATACGCGCGATAGATCACCAGCCCGGTGGGAGAAACCAGTACTATTCCGACTCCACCGACGATGTTGTCCTTGGGCCCGGGTCTAGAAGCGCCATCGAAGAACATTCGCCATATGGTATCATGGGAGGCCATATTTGAGTTAGCAATCTCGTCCGAAATTTCTTCGTCTATTTTGGTTGACTACGAACCCGGGTGAGCTGCTAAAAAGTCTGCCAGAGCTTGACCTTTAACAGCCTTTTGTGGTACGAAGATCATGTGGTAGGGGGATAGTAATATCGCCCAAGTAGCGAGGCGGGAGCTGAGTGCACCTAGTTTAGTCATGAGGACCCTGAGGGGGTTGACTCTTGGTATGACATAGATGGTCTGTCCCGTGACGTAGTGTCAAGTTTTCTGAATGGCGAAAACTAAAGCAAGGCACTCTTTCTCTACAGCAGTATATCGGTGCTCCGGCCCCATCATCATTCGGCTGAGGTAATATATGGCTTGTTCGTGGCCTATTTCTTGTTTTGTGCTAGCAGAGCACCGAGAGAATGTTCTATCGCTCATACATAGAGCAAGAATGGTCTTCCAGCGATCGAGGCTACCAGGACTGGAGGGTTCGTCAGATATTCTTTGATGCTGTCGAAGGCGTGCTAGCATTCTTCATCCCATACGAATGAAACGCCCTTCTTCATGAGGTGAGTGAATGGCTGACATCGTCCGGAGAGATTAGAGATAAACCTCCTGATATATGGCCAGCCTCCCTTGAAGGCCTCTGAGTTCGCGAAGATTTCTCGGGGGCTCCATCTCCATGATTGCCTTCGTTTTCTCAGGGTCTACGTGGATACCCTGGGAGGTAATGATGAAACCCAAGAACTTCCCGCTGGATACAACCAAGAAGGATTTTGTGGGATTCATCTTCAAATTGTGCGTTCGTATCAGGTCGAACACTGTCCTCAGATCATGGAGATGATCTTCCTTAGAACGGCTTTTGATGGTGATGTCATCGACGTAGCATTCTACTGTCTT
Source organism: Iris pallida (assembly GCA_029216955.1). Classification (NCBI taxonomy): domain Eukaryota; kingdom Viridiplantae; phylum Streptophyta; class Magnoliopsida; order Asparagales; family Iridaceae; genus Iris; species Iris pallida. The sequence continues at coordinate 4,677,939 of JANAVB010044814.1, read as the reverse complement.
GCGTAGATGGTCTCTAAAGATAATGCTCATGGCTCTTTGATAGGTGGCACCAGCATTCTTTAGACCGAAAGACATAACTGTGTAGCAGTATGTGCCAATTGGTGTTCGGAATGATGTATGCTTTTCGTCGTCAGGGAACATCTTAATTTGGTTGTACCCTGAGAAACCATCCATGAATGACATCCGCTCAAAGCCGCAGGTGTTATCGATCATGATGTCTGTGATAGGGAGAGGGAATTTATCCTTAGGGCATGCCTCATTCAGATTGCGAAAGTCAATGCAGATTCAAATCTTTCCATTCTTCTTAAGGACTGGTACTATATTGGCGACCCAGTCAGGATGCTGCTCCTCACGGATGAAGCTGCTGGCTATCAGTTTGTTTACCTCGGCTTCAATGGCATTCATGACGTCAGGACGGAATCGACGTTGTTGTTGCTTGACTGGGTTTACGTCCGGACGGATGTTGAGCTTGTGAAGTGCAATCTTGGGGTTCAGTCCTGGCATATCTTCGTAGCTCCAGGCGAACACGTTGATGTATTCTCTGACGATTTGTAGTAGTGATTCTCGTTCTTCGTTTGTCAGATTCTTGCTGACGAAGATGGGCTTTGGAGATGACTCATCACCGAGATCGACTTGTACGACCTCATCCTCGATGGGAGGCTCTCTTTATTCGAACCGCTTCTCCCATTGTGTATCTAGTTGTTGTGCCCACGGCTCTAACTCAAGAAGTTCCGAAATGTCTTCATCTTCTTCGTAGGCATCGACAAACGCCATATTGACGGACCAGACTGTCCTGAGCATGTCATCGATGCTGACATCCAAATCGGAAGTGGGTGATCCGGTTAAGTGTGAATGCCAGTCGTATTCTTCGTCTGAGCTTTCAGGTGTTGTCGTAGGTGTGACATAACCGAGCCTACATATGGTTTTGCTGTAATAATTTCGTGGTTTCCCAGTAGGGGCCGACGACTGTAAGGACAACCGGCGTCCGGTGCCGTAGTTTAAGCCTGGTGTAGTTTCCAGATCATATCCTTGTTTTTGCATAAGGTACTTAGACTGGGAACTATATAGATAAAGGGGCAATCTCCCGGCGTCGGGTTCAGGTTCAACTTTTTCTATTTTGAAGGGCTGTGGATCGTCCTTCCGGCCGAAGATGATTGGGTGATCGTCTCTCTCGATTATGCGGTAAGCGTCTTCTGCTGGAGTAAGTTGGTTCGCGGTATAGACATTTGTCACTTGTGTGTGCAGGTGAGTGCCTATACCGTGTTCCATAGCATATATTGTACATAGCTTATTAAGCTTGAGATAATTCAAAGATAGCCCTTTATTGATGAAGTAAGGTATCTTTTCCAGTGGGATTACATCATCTGCGGATGGAACATCGGTGTAAGCAGCCACATACTTGGCCAGCTCTGATTCTTCTTCAGCCACCCCTGTGTAAATACAGACTGAGAGGATGATTTGGGCAACTTGATTATTAGGGGCTCCATGGGTGGAGCAGAACGTGGAGTTATTGGCGCACTAGCCACCCCCAGCTTGGTGCTCGGTGCTGAGTGGGGAGTCGTTGGCTGGCAAGCAGTCCCTGGCTTAGTGCCCGGTTGCTGATTTAGTCTGGGAAGATGAATTGTCATCGGCTTGACAGGGGGATTGAGCTCCCCTGTTTGTCGCTCGTTAGCTTTAGGCAGCCTGATTGTCAGTGGCTCTGTCGTGGGTCTTGGCGCTTGGCCCGACCTTGGCAGTCGGATTATCAACTGTTCCTCCTGGGTAGAGAGGCTAATTGCGTCCTTACGCAGAGTGGCTGTAAGGGGCGCAGTTATGCCAGGCTTGCGGGCTTGGAGGTGGATCGTCAGAGGTTCTTCTGATCCCGTTACTGCCTCAGTTTGAGCTTGAGTATCTCCTTCGGCAAGATGCTTCTTCGATTTCTCGTACAAGTACGAATCTGAGTAGTAGGATTCGACCCCTTTGAAAGGATCGATGTCGGCAAATGCTGTCCTCACAAGGCCGTGTTTGTCAACGTACTTGAAGCACTGGTGCAGAGGGAAAGGCACGATCATGTAATCGTGTATTCAAGGGCACCCCAGGAGGATATTGTAGGAAGTGTCCGCATCTATGACATAACAGGTTACTTCTTACTGAAGGTCGCCGATTTGGCACTTTAGACGAATCTTCCCGATCGGGTAGCTCCTGCCCGAATTGAAACCGCTGATGGCGGTGCTTGTCGGCGTCAGGCGATGCATTAGGATGCGCAGATGATGTAGCAGGCTCTTCGGGATGATGTTTATGGAGGATCCGGGGTCAATATGCATCCGATCGACCTTGATATCACCAATGTATCCAGTATAATACAGGGGGCAATCGTGCAGGTTGGTCTTGATAAGCATATCCTGCGGAGTGAAGACGATGTTGGGCATTGACCCCGTGCAAGCGCTGTCCTGGAGATCTGTCGGCGAGTCCTCCCCGGTGAGGTTGGACTGAGCCAGATATGCGTCGACATTCTGGAGTGCTTCACTCAAAGCCACAGAACATCCTTATAGAGTCTCAGGAGCTAATATAATGACAACTTGGCCGGTGTGTTGGCCAACTAGGCCAAGATGTCGAAGTTGTAGGGCTTCTCTAGCCTATGAGGCGTCTCTCTTCGGAGCAGTTTGTCGAAGCGAGTCTCCTTCGGCCTAGGCTTGTCGGTCGTTGAAGGCTGCGAAGGTCCGAGAGCATCAGTGGCTGTCGGCTGATGGTCCTCAGCTGAGTTACCTGGTGGAGGTTGGGTTTATGCACCGGAGCGGGTAACCACAGTAGTAGCTTTTTCGACCTCTGTCGAGATCGTGCGGCATGATTTGACTTTCCCATTCTTCTTCTTGCTGGTGACGGGAGGTGCGGACTGAGTCACCTCAGGTACCAAGTCCGGATGGACCCACATGATCTCCCCCTGCGATGTAGTAAGGGGCACTAGACCAGCTGTCGGGTCTCGGAGAGGTGGAAGGTTAGAGACTTTCATCTTTGCTCTAGGGACAGGTACTACTCCATTTTGAGTCTTTGTCGGAGGGAAGCTGCCAAATTATACTGACACCATGTTGGCTGCCACGGTCACCTCTTCGAAATCAATAGCCAGGGCATTAGAATCGATGGAATGTTGGATGTATCACTTCAGCTGATAGCAGTCTTGTATAGAATTGTGAACATAGCGATGGTAATGGTAGTACTTGGGACTCTCCATATCCGCAGGACGGGGCTCACGCCTGGAAGAAGGGAGCTGAATTTGTCCTCCTTGGATGAGCATGTCTAAAATGGGCTTAACATGGCCATCCTCGAAGGAATAGGTCATCTGAGGCCACTACTTTTCTATCGGCTTTGGTTCGGGCTTTGGGGCTGTGTCGACCACCATAGCCTGCTTGCCCTTGTTGTCTCGGTTGCTGGAGGAATTACCACCGTTGTTGATGTTAGGGCGTTTGCCCTTGTCTTCTCCTTCTGAGATGTGCAATCCCAGTTGGCAGGCTTTCTTCACTTTGTCTTCTGCGCTAGTGGCACTAATGATGAACGTCTTCCAATCCCTGAATTGGCTCTCGCCCATCCAGAGGCTGGTTGTGGAAAGTAGTCTCTTTTGGCAAATTTCAATCAAGGAGGAATCAGGGTTGCCGGAAGGCAGCTTCATCGCGGTTTGGCAAAACCGCTCGATGTAATTCCTTGTTAGCTCCTTTTCTTCCTGAACAACGTCCATGAGAGTGGACATTGTCATGTCTTATCTTACTTCATAGAACCTCTCTAGGAACATACGTTTGAAGCCGGTGAAGGAGTGGATACAATTGTCCGGCAAGTTGCGGTACCAGTCGAAGACGACCCCTTCCAAGGCTCCGATGGACAACCACGTAAGGATGGCGTCGTCATGGGGTAGATGGTCGATGGTGACCTCGAAGTAAGTGATGTACCGACTTGCGGAGGTCTTTCCATCATACGGATTGATGTGGAATATTTTATACTTTGGTGGGAAGGGAACATCTCTCCACGCAGCGGGATACGGTTGTCGTATCCTGAGGTCTTGGCAGTTTTTTTGGGCATGGAACATGGCCTGGAGCTCCTGGACCTCTCTTCTTGCCTCCCTGGCCTCGTCTAGAGCGGTAGGGGCCGTTATTTCAGGAGGATTATCACCCGGGTTTGGTGCAGCTGAGTTCGAGTCCACCTTGACCGCGGGACCCAAGCTTGTTTGGCCAGATATCCTTCCTTGCAGAGTGGGAATGGTCGCCTTGATCTCGTCCACAGACTTAACCAAATCATGCAGTATGGCCTCCATAGTATCGATGCATTGGCGATCACTAGGACCCTCTTGGTTGCTGTCCGTCATGAATACCGTCCTTACGTGATGAGAGATGGAAGGGACGGTAGAGGACGTGCTCTCTGAGTCGTACTCTCGTACCGAGAAGTCATCGGGGTATGTGGGAATATTCTTCTCTGGTTCGGACTCAGAAGGAATAGTACCCCCAGCTTCAGAGCTTGCTTCATCTTGAGAGTCGTGGACGTCCTCGGGGACGTCGGCACCTGCTGTATCTGATGGGAGAGTTGTTTCCCCGGGCTCATCTTCTTGGAACATCGGATTGTCGTAGATGTTCGAAGGAGTGCTGCCCCCAGTTCTAGCGACCCCCAGTAATGTGGATGATGAATCTCCCGCTGCAGCAGATTTCGTCTTTGAACGGGTACCTTGGAAAACTCCGGTGGTGGACAACCGTTTAGACGACAGTTTCTTAGTCACAGTGGTTGAAATCTTCGGCCTGGGAATGTTTATCTTCTTCCCTCTCCCATCGGCGAGGATTTTCTGAGTAGAGTTGCAAGAGACAACGGGAGGCGCCTCATCCCCTGAGCTCGGCTGTTGTAATCTTTGGAAGACGGATTGCCGGTCTTCTCGTGCCGTCGTATTGTTGCAATAGCAGTTGACAATAATTTGGGTGCAGTGATGTCCATGGGAGGAATCTTTGTGCACCGAGGCCTCTTCTCTTTTCTTGCGTTTGTGGAGGATAACCTCACGCAAGTCAGATGGGTCTGGAACGACCGTGTTTGCTCCCTTAGTTTTGGGAGACTTTTGGGAACCACTCTGTCCGTTTGCCACCGGGGGCTGGACTCGAGTGGTTTTGTACATCTTCCCGTCAGAGGCCCGTATAGTAGTGTGTGGAGCGCTCGGATGGTCAGAGGTCGGGACAGCAGACTGAGCTTGCCAAGCTCGTGTTGTCCTAGACTTCTTCACTCTAGTGCGTAAGGGCACATAGTAGGAAGAGTCTAAGTGGTATTGCAGAGAGTCAGAGAGATCAGGACCATAGGAGAGGCGATCGAAGACTGAGCCTGAACCGCATGGAGCAGACAGCATGCGGCTAGAATCAGCAGTCTTCATACGGTTGGCATGGGCTTTCTTCATGCGGCTGGAAGCCTCGACCGCATAAGTCTTCTTCATGCGGCTGGAACACTTAGCCGCATGACTATTCTGCATCCGGTTGGCAGTTTCGACCGCATGGACATCGTACATACGGCTGGCAATCTTAGCCGCATGAATGTTCATCTTGCGGCTAGTGCCTTTGTTCGACTTCTTCCTGGAGCACATAGAAACACCCTTTTCCCCTGCAAGTCCAGCATCGTAGTGTTTTTCTCTGCCGGACTTGGGGATAGCAGAGTCCTCTATGGCTTGAAGTGGGGCCGCATGAGTGTTGCCTTCGCCGTCTTGGGCAGCAGAGAGTACTCCGTCCAGCGCTTGGGGAAGAGCGAATGACTTGGGTCTCCACTTCTTGCGGGCCTTCTTTGTGCGGGCTCACCGCTGGACCGGGCCAGCGCTCCCGTCGGAGAGCATTTCTTCAAACGCCTGTTGGTCGAACCGGACGACCAGCATTTGTTGAGTGGAGCCAAGTTTGGCTGCGTCCGATTGCGTCACCAACTCCTCAGCCGTGGAGAAGTTAGTCCCCAGCAGAGTCGCCATCGTGTTTGCCATTGATTATAAAAGAACAGAACAATTATATCGGAGGACTGGACTTTTACTTCACAATATAAACTTGCTCGTACAAAGAAAGCTTAGGGACGAAAACCTAGTTACAGCAATCTAAGTACGATTGTTTAGTTTAGATTCTGGGTGGTGACGATAGAGGCTCGGGAAAGCGACGGCCGCTCTGTCTTACTCCCTGGACGATCAGACGTAGCCTTGGCTCTGATGAAAAAATGCTCTTGGACTTGTGGAGAGACTCCCTTGCGCCCTCTATTGCTAGATTTCTGGATGTCTCTGTAGTGCTCTCACTTTTTTTTGCCAGCCTTTTCTCTCTATGTCCCTTTCTGCTCTCTCCTTTTTTGTAATGGAATGGCACCTTGCTATTTATAGGAGTGGGGTATGATCATTAGGGTTTACAAATTATTGCCTCCTTGAGAAATCGGCGGTTAAAGATCAATTAATCTGGGCCATTAATTCTGATTGTAGCAAATCTAGGCAATTAATGTGGATTGCATCAAATCTCTGTGGGCAATTAATGATGATTGCCATAAATCCCCCTGATTTGTTATGCCAAGCTCGGATCTCCCGCCACGTATTCAATTTACATGTTTGCAAATGATCTGATTTGATCCCAGTAATTATGAGGATGGCACTAATCCTGGTTGTTAGGATTTGTTGATGAATCTTGATCGATTTGATGCCACGTGTCCCACTATTATTATGCTGCTAGCTGTAGGGACGCGGAAAAAACTAATCTTCTGCCACGTGTCTTAACTGCGAGCCACTTAGGGAATCCGAGCCGCATGAGGATTGTTCCCTACTGAGCTGCATAAGGCTGGCCACGTGTCAAGGCTGCTTGGGCATGGCCTCTGAACATTTGAACCGCATGGAGATGATCTGAGCCGCATGAGCGTAGGCGACCGCATGATAGGTGACTTCTCAGTGAGCCACATAAAGATAGTCCTCGTGAGCCGCATAGGGTAGCCTCTGCCTGAGCCGCATGGGGTGGCCTCTGCGTGAGCCGCATGCGACTGTCCATGTGTCAAGGCCGCATGAAGGATTTTAGGATTTGATGTATTATGTCAGAGATTTCCTTCGTTTCCCTAGGAGTCTACCATTATGACAGAGTCATTATTGCAGCTTTATGTCAGAGCCGTCAGTTCTCCTTTATGTCAGAGCATTGAATAGGGCTGTTGCTTAATTTGTAGAAGCGAACTGCAAAAGGCCACGTGGCGTTGCTTGAGCCGCATGTCCAAGTTGGTGACTTTTGAGCCGCATAATACTCTTGAGCCACATGAAGCTCGTCTATTTTTTTGAGCCGCATGGGTTTTCCTATTATGAGCCGCATGGACAATCATGTTCTTTTCCATGCTTCTACAGCTATATGTGAATGTGATCATAGGTTGAGTTGTGATATATATAGTATATGTACTTTTGATAAGTAAATGTGAGTCTTGTATGCTTAGACTTTGGGTTTGACCTAGACTTGTTTGATTAGACTACAGTTGGCCAAGATTTGACCAATATAGGCCTAATTGGTCTTGCAGATTTAAGTTTGACTAGAGTATACCAAGTGTGACCTAGTTTGACCTAGACAGTTGACCAATAGTTGACTTTGACCTAGTTTGACTTAAAATCATGTAGTTTGCATTTGCAGATTTGCATTATTTCAATTTGAGTATTTTATAACCTGTTTTACTCTAAGTAGGAATCTGTGACACTAGTTCGGACATCTATTCATATCAGTCATACAGGGTGACAGGCGAGTACATTTTCTGACCGTTTCATATTTGCTAGGATTTATATTCTTGCTTTAGATTACTTTTCATGATGCTATCACGTTATTATCATGGATTGGTACTATATGGATCTTGTCATGCGATGTTATCCCCTTCGGGGTACATCAGATACAGCTGTCATGTGCTTTTCACGAACATCTTGTATTTCATGTATACCGCTATTCATGTATACTCTTGTGCAATCTTGTACTCTCATGATCACGTGAACAAACATGATAAAAAAACCTCTTGTATAAGGTAACGTAACTTGACTAGATCCTTGTGTATTGATTGGGGAGGGAGAGTAGGAAATGGTTATGTGATCAAAATCCCATCTTGTGAAATCTTATGAAAATTATGTATATGTCCATTGTACACTCACGTATGATGGAGTTACCCTTGCATTGTCCTAACCCGTTTATATAACCATCTCATGCTCTAAATCACAGGTTATTTACAGTTCTTACTTATCATGTATATAGATATTTCCAATTATCAAATCTCTCTCATTTTCATATATATTTCCTTACAGTCTACGTATCTTACTCTTTGCATGCTTTAATTTCCTAACATGATATGAACTGCATGAGATGGATTGTGCTCATTCCTGTCCTGACTGGACCTGTTAAAAATATTACAAATGATGATGGTGACTGCCCTACCTTCTATAGGGCATTTGACGGTGACATTCAGGAGCCTGAGGAGCATCTAGCTCAGTAGTGGGTGCCTAGTTTAGTCTAGTATTTATAGCTTTCTGTTTGTATCGGATTGTTTCGATTGTTAGTTGAGACTTAGTTATATTCAGGACTTGTATTTATTTGTGTTGGATATCTATATGTGTGTTGTGATGACATTACTTATATATTCAGTTCTTCCTTTTATCTTATTCTATATCGTGCTCTATCTTTCCTAGACTTGTGGTTGAGATATAGAGTTGAGATGTTATATTATACCTCCGTGCGGAGATGACAGATTTATATATCTTGTTGTCAGATGTTATAGATGACCTATACAGCGATCTATCACCGACACTGCGGCGTAGGCTGGACGTACCCACGTTCTCGTACCCTTCCTCAGGTTTCGGGTCGTGAAACGTTTTTAGTGGTGGCCCATGTAGGTCGAGATTCACAATTGTACGTAGTCGTGGTAGTACGACGATTAGTTGTACTGCTGCGCTCCTGTGAGTAGAGTTAAGGAACAGGCTTTAGTTGAGAGGATACTCAATCACTGTTAGGACTACTTGAGAGATTCCTTGGATGACCCTTGAGAATCTCATTATGAATATCTCGAAATTCGATTCCAACAGCTTATGTTTATCTTCCTTGTTTGTTGATGAATTTGATTCTTGGTAATCAAGGTTAATTTGAAATATTCTACCAAGATGAATTGTATGGGCTAGGTCGACTTAGTTATGGAATCTAGAATCTTCTACAGTCACATTAGCAAGCATGGTAAGGACATACAGTCTGATTTTGGATATATTTCTTGGGTGTGGGAATTTAAGGTTTTTGCGGCCAAGCATGCGGCAATGCAAAAATTTTAAATACAATGATTCTAGAGGTATGTACCTTAGTCGAGGACTCTGTGAATATCGTAGCCTTTCTTACTAGTATGACGATGATTTTGAGTATCATGATTTTAGACAGACGTATATGATTATCAGATTTTATCTCAAGAAGGTTTATAAAATATCATTCTACCTTTTTAATTCAGTCCTTTAAAAAAATTGTTGTTTGTTCTTCTTCAATTAACTTAGGAGTAGGAGTAGTTTTAGTTGTTAGTATAATCCTTTGTGTAACTTCCTTTGATATAAATTTCTTCTAAATATAATGAATTGATGATTTGTGTTAGGACTTTTTGACTTAGAATTGATAGTGTACTTCTGACCTTAGAATGGTGACAATTGCAGCTAGTTTCCAGTTTCATATAAGATGATACTGCCTAACAGCCCTGATTGATTCATTATTTTCCTTATATTCCCAGTCTGGCACTCATGACCAGAGTCTGTCCCATTCAACTTGTTCCCTTATACTACTTTTGCATCACAACTTCCGGTTCAATTTAGGCCGTTCGACCATTCCCACTTAAATTATGATTATCATATGCATATTATCGTGACTTTTAATTTAAGAGCACAAGACTAGTTGTTTTCCCAAAATCAATTTCACATGCATGACCTAAACATGACACCCTACACCCATGACCTTCGTGTTCCACTCGGACACACCATCTTGTGCTTCATTTGCTTCACATGACTTTTCTGACACAAGATCCCATATTGATTTACCCCACGGAGTCGCTTTTATTTCCGACTCGAATTGGGGACACCTTTTCAACCTAAACCTGTCGAGCCAAATTTTGGATATGACCCATTTTAAGCCTACTACCCATATTTTACTTGTTGATCTTGTGTGCTGCTAGGAAGAGGCTTCGACCTTGATTGTTGGGGGTTTGACCTAGAAGGAGTACGACCATCTTAATTTCGAGGACGAAAATCTTCTAAGGAGGGTAAACTTATAGCATCCAATTTCTAAAATGAAGGTAATTTTGAACTTTTGTATTTTTTAATTATTTAATAATGTTATTCAAATCATGATATGATTTATGGTGATTTTTAATCAATTTAAAACTATTTAAAACCATGACTTGTGATTTTGATATTTTGCTAGTGCAACCCTAGAGACTGCATGACCTGGAGACTACCATAACCATGTGATTACGATGACTAATTGTGACTTTTTAGCCTAGGGGTATTTTGGTTATTTTGGACTTTTTAATGAAAATAAATTTTGATTGATTATTGTGGTACAAATATTTTTATTAGAGACTAACCTAGTTTTGACCTAACCTAGATGTTAACGATGTTCATGGAAGCTTAGTTAGAAGGTTAGAGACTTAATAACTAAGTTAGATTAATATCTAGATATTATGTTAGGATATATTTTGGTTATATATTATGTTAGAAACCTACTTTTGATGAGAGCCCTTGATTGAGCTAGAAATTGGTGGAGAAACCTTAGCCACTCATCTAAAACCCTAACCCTAATAATTCCAACAGCCATCAGCCCATCATTCCCCTATTTAATCATCTCTTCATAAATACCTAGCCTCTTTTCATCCCTACACAAAAATCCAAATAGTGTTCTTCCCCAAATCACCCTAGATTCCTCATTTCTCCACCAAATTGGACCAAATCAATTGCGTTGGACCCCCCTACAAAAGAGGACATCATTGGTGACAAGCTAGCAAGGATTCTAGGGCTTGGGATCATTATAAGTTGGAGGAAAGCTCTCATTCCTAGGCCTCTACATTGAGATTTCACCCTTATTAGGTAAACACATATAAAACCTATTTAAATTCTGTTTTCTTTTCATTGATGCATTCATATAGTTATACCCTAGCAGTAGAGTGAGTTTGGTAGGAAATCGTATCCATTTGGAGTCCGTATCGGATACGTATCAGTGTTCTTTATTTTGTGTTTGATGAAATGCCACAAAGAAACTTTTATTGATAATTTCCAAAACTAATTTCACAGATTTATAGCCCTACATATGTGTTTTAATACCCCCACTGACTGAGCACGATTTGGACTTGTGTCCGTGTCCAAAATGGATACGAACATGCTGTACGAGGAGTGCACTGTGTGCCCTGCTACTCGAACAACACTAGTGTGGACACGACACAGCTTTGTTTGACACGAAACTTGACACAAAGGTGGGGACAATGTCTGACAAGGCTCCCCCAAAGTTTCGTGTCGAGTAGTGTCGTGTCGAGTGAGAAATTGACCGTGCACTGAATTTGTACACAGTGTACACGCGCGAAAAATCCGAACTGATACGCACGTATAACTCTCGACACGACTCGCGTGGACACGAGACAGACACGTGTACACGTAGACCTATACCTGGAGAACACGTGGACACGTGCACGAGGTGTCTAGTGTCGTGTGTCGTGTCCACGAGAGCCTGGACACACTGTACGAGCTTGTTTGTACACGCAGACTGATACACCCTATTTTGTACGATTTGGACACTTCGTGTCCACTGTTTGGACACGAGGACACCCCCCTAACACGTGTACCTGTGTAACACCCACTTTTCTAAAATAAGGATAATTTTGAACTTTTCTAAAAGTTTATTATTTAATAATAGGATTTATGATTTATGGGAATTTTTAATTAATTTAATACTATTTAAAATGGGTAAATTATAATTTTGATGTGTTAGCTAGTGAACCCTAGAACTGTTAAGCCTAGAGACTAACCATGACCATGGGGACCTAACCATGTGATTAGAATGACTATTTACAACTTTTTAGGTTAAGGATATTTTGGTCATTTTGTGACTTTTGAATTATTTAAGATTTTGATTTATTGGTGAATTTAAGATTATTTTAATAATATTTAAATTGATGTATTGTAATTTTGGCCATTTTTTATATTTTTAATATTTTGGAAATTTTTATATTTTAATATTAATTTTACGGGATTTGTTTAGTCGGGTTTGAGTTTCGTTTCGTTCCGACTTGTGTTAGTGACCCGGATAGCTTGGACTGTAGTCGGAATCCCAAGATTAGTTAGTTATGGCCCACAAACCCCACTAATTAAGTTAGTGAGTTTAGACAATCCCACTTGTTAGATTGGTTAAGTTAGAGGCTTAAATTTAACCCTTTTGATCCCAAACTTGAACCTAACTTAAAATTAACCAAGAGGACTAGTTGAGGCCTTATTAGGCTTTTCCCCAAGGCCCAAATAGGGTTTAATGGCAGCCACTATAGCTAGGTTAGCCTTCCTTCCTTTTATTTCATTCATCTTGCCTCTTTTTCTTCACAAAGTGTTCTTCCCCAAATTAGAGAGCTTCCCTCTTTGATTTGATCTCCAAATCCTTACATCCCTCCACCAAAACTTTCATCCAACCTTCTCATACTACCAAGGGAGGGTGCTAGCAAAGATTTGGAGCAAAGTGCAAGGAGGAGTGTCCTTTTTGGAAGATCTTCGTGTCGGAGCCGTATCATTGGGAGTATCATTGGGATTCCACTACCAATAGGTAAAACCAACCCTCTAAATTAATTTTCTATGCATATTAGTTAGTTTTGAATCCATAGGATCCACCCCCATGCATGTACCCCATTTAGATTCAAATTTGAGGCCATTTGGAGCTCTCTTGAGGATTTTAGATATGTGTCTTGTGTCCTACTTGATAGATCCCAAATTAGGACACCCCATGTGTATGTATGCATCATAATAGTTTAAATAGATATTTAAATTCAGTTTTAGAATGGTTAGAGAGTGGATTGATCTTAGTTAGGATGGTTAGAATGAGTTTCATTTGGATACCTATGTTGATATCCAAGTATCTTGGCCTACATGTGTTTTTTTTTGTCCAAAACAACTCAAATTCATCATAATATTCATCAACGTTTTTATTAACCAAAACAACTTAGAAATGTCATAACTTTTAGCTTAGAACTCCGATTAATCTTCCGTTTTGTTTAAAAGAACCGTATCGGAGTTAGCTTTCCAAATATATATTTTAATAAGCCAAAATCGTTCTGAAACTTTCTGTAAAACTATTTGAGTGTCAGTTGTCCGAAAGACAAACGCGCTTCGGTATTTTCGCGATTCTGGGAGCTTCCGGACACGAAAATGTGATCTGTTTGAAGTTTCGAAAAGCTAACACGAAGGGCTATGACATACTTTAATCCTAGAATTAAGTGAAAGCCCAATTAGTATGGTATTGGTTTTAAGTAGAAGAGTGACTATACGACATAGGCATTTTGTGTAACCTATGAGCCTATGTAGTATGGATATTAAATGAATATAGAGTATGTAATACATGATATGTTAGATGAATAAAATGATATATATATAATATGTATCCTCTTTAAATTAATGTATATATATGGTTGAATGCAAGCATGTAGGAATACAATCAATGTAATATATGTAAGCAATACATAAATGCATGAATGAAAGAATGATATACAATGTATGCTTAAAAGTATATAATGAATGCTAGATATGAATGCAAGGTATACATGTAATGATAGATATGAATGCATAATGTATACATAATGTAATATAATATATAATGATAGCATGTATGGTAATGTAGAATATATGATGCAAGCATGTATATGTCCACTGTTTTCCCTTTTCCTTACATTTTTCCTTCATTTCCCTTTCTATTTCAGTTTCCCCCCTTTTTTTCCTTTTCTATTTTTACATGTTGTATACAATGTATATAATGTATAGATGCATGTAAGTATGTAATATGCATGAATGGCATGTATGTAATAAAAATAAGTACATGTATGCAACTTAATGATATGTGAATGGATATAATGCCTGAACTGAAGTATGCATGTATATGGGATATGAATGAATAATATATATATGTGTTAAGGTAATGTAATGTATGTATTCACATATATTTTGAGTTAAATATATGAGTTTGTATGCATATATTATATGTATGCATGTATGCAGGAATGAATGTAATATAATGTAGAGTATGCATATATGAATATAATGTATGTAAGTATATAATGTATTTAAATATGTATGTATGCATCTATGTATGTATGTATAGGTGCATGAATGAATGTAAGTATACATATATGATATGTATGTATGCATGTATGCAATGTAAGTATGTATGTATGCATTTCTATAAACTGAGTTAACCTATAACCTGTTGCACACATGTATTCATACACCCTTTGACACTATGTATTATATGTCACATACACCTACCTATCACTAAATCTGAGAACATTAACACATATCCTTTTACACATGCCAAACATACATACACACACACACTCACTTACTCTTTTACCTCTCCTTCTCTATATATATATGTATGTGCCTATATATATAGCTTTCCTATATATCTATGTATATGAATATGTGAATGTGAATATTATATATACATTCTATGACTAAGTTTGTGTGCCTTGTTAGCTTATGGTTTAGTTTTGTGCTTGGTTTAGCAAGTGACTTAGGCTATGAGTTAGTAGCTATCTTGGATACTTGATTTGCATAGACTTAGTTTGTTTAGACCTAGAATTGACTAACCTAGACTAGTTGACCATTGTTGACCCAAACCTAGCTAGTTTGACCACAGTTGATTAGAGTTGACCTAGTTTGACTTTATAGTTGACCAGAGTTGACCAAGAGTTGACTTTGACCTAGATTGACTTAGACTCATATAGATTGCATTATAATTTCAATTACCATATAAATTAAACTCTTTATAACCTGTGTTGCTCTAACTAGGACTCTGTGACTCTAGTTGGCCATCTTTTCATATCAACTGTTCAGGGTATCAGGCGAGTACATTCTCTGACCGTTTCATACTTGATAGGATTTACATTTACGCTCTAGATTACTTTACTTGATGCTGTCACATTGTTAACACGAATTGGTACTATATGGATCCCTTCATGAGATGTTATCCCCCTCGAGAGCATCGGATATATCATGTCATGTGCATTTCACTTTCATCTTGTATTCCTGTGCTTTCACCATTCATGTGCACTCTCGTGATTCATGTACTCTCATGTTCACGGAGCCCCCATATTTACATTCACGTGCACCCATTTATGGGCCCCCATGTGATATTATGTGCAATAACATAACCTGTCTGGATCCTTGTGTATTGATTGGGGTACGGAGGGAGGGTATAAATGGTCATGTGAACAATTCCAAAGTAGTGTAGTCATGTGCAAACTTTCATGTTTATTATCAAGTCGTTCACATGTCTATCTTGTACTCTACATCAATAGTCACTATTTGCTCTTTACTTATAGTAGATATTTCTTTACAGTCATCTCTTTTACTTCATATATTTTCCAGCGTTTCATGTATCTTATTCTATAGCATATTTACATATCATGTCATATTATGAACTGCGTGAGATGTATTGTGCTCGCTCCCGTCCTGACTGGACCTGTTGATAAATTTTACAGATAGCTTGGAGGTTACCTGCTAGCCTAGAGGAGACACAGTAGAGGTTGGAGTAGATGGCTAAAGTTTTTCTTATTTTACTTTCAGTTGTTTTGAGTTGTATTTATTTTATGCTTGTTTGAGTTGGTGTTGATAACACCGAGATTTATTTCTCTCTGTTGTACTTCTCTTGTGGATTCATAGTTATCTTATCGTGCTACTTCTAGTTTTGGTGATTGAGTTGTATCCTGCTGTGATTGTCCTCCGTACGGAGCGTATATGTCACGACCCGTTCCCGAATAATCGAACATGAGTCGGACACGCCCAGCCTTCATCGTTAGACACGATGATGTAAGCTGTACCAATCTCTAGGGAAATCTAACCAGATAACAAGAATATATACAGTCACAGCATCTATAAAACGTTCCCAGAATGATCACCGTAATCCACCGATCATAATATCATAAAAATACTAGAGACAACAAGAATGAACTATACTGTGAATTCTAAGAACATACAATATCTAGAGAAATAGCTAAAACAATCTAGACCTGAAACCTCAAGCTAAATCATGACTCCATCCTGCTCAGCTAAGATCCCGGGCTCTGGCCCATAATGTAGAACAATGTCCTGCAAGTACACCTGCAACTTATCCTAGTCAGGAGCGGAGCTAAGTATATCCAAGGAAATGAACATGAACATCATGGTATGAACAAGAATACAAGAAATATATATAAAGTACGAGAAATGAGAACAAGACATGAAACCTGAACATGAATACTGAAAGTAAATACAGGGAACATGAAATAAGTCCTAAACATGAAATACAACCTGAACCTGAAATGTGCAATATATCGAAATACATCCAGAGTGAGTGATCGGCTTGGGGAGATTCAATGAACATGAAATGGTACGGCTTTGGTCCCGCGTGCACGATGCGGGGCCTAAGCTATTCACATGAATAGTATCTCGGGTTTGATCACACATCTGTAGTATTTTCCTTCCCAGACATAAGTAAAACTCAAGTAACCAGATACCAGACAATCTCGTGAAATATCGTGTAAACTAGAAGATACAAGAATGAATATACAAGACATGAAGAAATGGACAAGTCCGAGGAGTATACTTGCCTTGCTCAGGGTGATCAAGTAGGAGTAGATGATCTGTAGGTTCACCTGTTTAATTGGTGCAATTGATTAATTACCAACAAGTTCTAAATTAATTATATTATAACTTCTAACCATAATATTTATAGGATTTACTTAATTGACTAAAACTAATATATATATATATATATATATATATATATATATATATATATATATATATATATATATATATATATATATATATATATATATATATATATATATATTAGTCAACTATCTACAGTTTAATACAATCTATACCATTCCCTACTAGTAATCCAATTATAACATTAATTGTAATAATAACATATCTGAGAAAAATTCTATTTGTTCTCAAGTAATCATTTTTTATTTAGAAAGTTCCTAGCCATGTTCCACCAAGGGACCCACAACTAAAATTGCGAATGATATATTACAATCTAGCATTTGATTTCTCAGATACTATTCCTGGCTTTGCCAGATACTACAAACTGATTGTAATATACATTCACATATCAAAATTCCCAGAACTTTATTTCAACAAAATACCCAATATTTGGAAAAACTTGCATACACCCAAAACTCAACCAGCCCAACCCTCTGTTCCATGGAGCACTCTTCTAGTGCTCAACACATTGAATTAGTTTCTATTAAGAAAGTTCACCCAGACACATCCATCAGTGTTTCTCCTGATCAACACCAAGGAAAGTAAAAAAAATGAACCTACCAATCACTAGGAATACCAATCAAAATCTTCCCTAACTAAAATTCCATGAGCTAAAACTCAGGATCAAAAAGAGGTTATTCCATCTTGAAAGAGAAAATAGAACACCTTAACAATAATCCACGAAAATCATGAAATATACAAAATTTATATATGAAAAAGTAAGATCTAATAGTCAAACAAATTCCCCAAAAAGAATCGGCCAACTGCTACTCTTCCCAATTGAACTCAACTTAATATAAATCAAAATATAAAAGAATATACAACCATATTGAACCTGGAATGCAAAAATTGAGATTTAACTGACATTAGATATGAATTCTTCCCATTGCTAAGTCTCTGTTCAACATTCACTAAACATGAAAATAGGTATTCATCAACCCGGCCTCATCAGGAACACACACCAAGTTGAAAGCAAGCGTAATCGGACATGGACATAGACACAAGCCAACCGATACTCCCATCGGCACAATACCAGGTTCATCATGCAACTGGTTATGACACGATCCGATCCACACCAGCATAAACTCGAACGTACACTCCAACAAACACGAGGCATGAAAGGAACACACGCAACCGAAATTAAAATCAAGGTATCCAAGTGTAAAATTGTACGAAATGAGTTTTGGAGACGGAAAATTACCTGGTGAATTGATAAATTAGATTCGAATAAGCCAATACTGATATCCCAATTCAAAACAGATCAAGCTCTCGATGTTCTCTCGTCAACTCGATCAAGAATTAGGATCAATCCAAACCAGGTCCTGCTCGAATTTATACAGACAGTCACACAAAAATGTAATGTATTGATTCAGTCCACAGAATTTTAAATCAAGAAAAATAGATCTAGAAAGAGGTTCAAGGAACTTACTACAGATTAATAACTCTTGAAAGAAGATCGAACAATCAATGGCACGAATTTGACCAATTCGTAACCGTCCCGAAATACGTCAACCGGATCTGGAAGATGAGTCAGAAAGATCAGATCGATCTTTCTCAAAAATTCAAAAATGGAGACGATCGATCGAGACTCACTACTGGTGCTTACTGGAGAAGATTCGACCTCCGCCGAAAGTTCGACGCAGATCCGCTGGCCATGGACTCGAAGAAGTAGCCGACGTAGGGGTTCTTGCGGTCGCCTGTAAGAAATAGCCGTGGATTCCGTCGCCGCGTGAAGCTTGTCAAGCAGCCTTAGTCGTCAAGAGTCGTCGCCTCCGTGTCCGTCGGAGAAGTGGAAGTCACCGCCGAAGCCACCGCCATCTCCACTACTTTCATCGGAGAATTTGGGGTTAGGGTTGCTGAGGATTTATATAGAGGAGCCTGGGGGAAATTTATTTTTGAGAATAAGCTCAAATGAGCTACTCTCTCTCTCAGAAGAGATTAAAAAGGAAAACTGTATTCACTTAGGCCCCTCCACTAAAAGGAAACTAACACAAAAACCCTCCCCTTTTTCACTAATTACACAGCTACCCAAAATTCTGTTAGAGAAGTGGTTACAGGTTGTTAGGGAGTGGGGACCATTCCAATTAGTTTGAAACTTAGTTATTGGCCAAAAATTCAAATTTCTCCTAAAGGAAATCCTGAAATTATTTGAAATTAGTTAGTCAAAATTATCCAAAGGGAATTGTTTAAAACAAAATTCTCGAAAATGAGAAAGTGGAGTTACAGTATATCATATTATATTTAGTTTTAATTGTGACATAGAACAGCGTTCTACCGCCGACACTGCGACATAGGCTGGACGTACCCACTTCTCGTGCCCTATACTGGGTGCGGGTCATGACAACCTGTGTGTGACACCTCTGGACACTTGATTTGAATTTCATTTGGATTTTGAGTTCGAAATTGAAATGTGAACTTCATATTCGCTGATACATGAAAATTGGGATTTGTTTTGGGCTTTAGGTTTTGGTTGATATTTGAATTGCTCAGTGTGATATAGGTTTAGGTATTTGATTTTGGTTTTGTTCAAGGTTTTAAACAATTAGTTCACTGTTGCTCTAGAAACTGAGAATTGGAATTTTTGTATGTGAATTGACCTATGTATATGTTGTATGTTAAACTGAAATGAAATTGGAATTTGAACATTGATATTGAAAACTTGATATCTCAATGGACTGAAACCTGAGCATCACCCTACTGTTAACTAACCCATTTACATTGCTTCCCACACACACACACAGAACATAAAATGTATTCACACACACACATACACACACACACATTCACATGAGGCACTATATCCCCCTTTTTTACTTGACACATACCACTTAACCCTTCATTAACCTCTATCACATTGAACCCTTGTACACATCAACACACACACACACATGCCACTGTTTATCACACACTCACACACATCCTTCTCTTCACTCACCCTCACACACATTGACACTACCTACATGCAACATACACACACACACACTCACTCTTCTTTCCTCTCCTCTCTCTATTTTACCTATATACATGTTAGTCTACGTGACTATATATATTTATGCAAGTATATATGTAGGATGCATGAATATGAGTAAAGTAATATAGGTTTACCTTTTTATAGTTTTTGAATATATGTTATATATATTTTTTGCTATTTGAATTATAGACAATAGCCTATGTGAGTCCTTTGCTCTTGAACACTCACTTTTATAATCCCTTTTCTTCTCTATATATATCTTCCTAAATGTACTATGTATTGCTATATGTGAATGTGATCATAGGTTGAGTTGTAATATATATAGTATATGTACTTTTGATAAGTAAATGTGAGTCTTGTATGCTTAGACTTTGGGTTGGACCTAGACTTGTTTGATTAGACTAGAGTTGACCAAGATTTGACCAATATAGGCCTAATTGGTTTTGTGGACTTATGTTTGACTAAAGTAGACCAACTGTGACCTAGTTTGACTGGAGTAGACCAAGTGTGACCTAGTTTGACCTATAAAGTTGACAAATAGTTAACTTTGACCTAGTTTGACTTAGAATCATGTAGTTTGCATTTGTAGATTTCTATTATCACAATTTGAGTACTTTATAACCAGTTTTACTCTAAATAGGACTCTGTGACACCAGTTCGAACATCTATTCATATCAGTCATACAGGGTGACATGCGAGTACATTCTCTGACCATTTCATACTTAATAGGATTTATATTCTTGCTCTAGATTACTTTACATGATGCTGTCACGTTATTATCACGGATTGGTACTATATAGATCTTGTCATGCGATGTTATCCCCCTCGGGGTGCATCAGATAGAGTTGTCATGTGCTTTTCACGAACATCTTGTATTTCATGTACACCACTATTTATGTATACTCTTGTACAATCTTGTACTCTCATGATCACGTTAACAAACATGATAAAAAAAACCTCTTGTACAAGGTAACGTAACTTGACTGGATCCTTGTGTATTGATTGGGGAGGAAGAGTAGGAAATGGTTATGTGATCAAAATTCCATCTTGTGAAATCTTGTGAAAGTCATGTATATGTCCATTGTACACTCCCGTATGATGGAGTTACCCTTGCATTGTCCTAACCCGTTTATATAACCATCTCATGCTCTAAATCACAGGTTACTTACAGTTCTTACTTATCATGTATATAGATATTTTCAGTTATCAAATCTCTCTCATTTTCATATATATATTTCCTTACAGTCTATGTATCTTACTCTTTGTATGCTTTATATTTCCTAACATGATATTAACTGCATGAGATTTATTATGCTCGTTCCTGTCCTGACTGGACCTGTTAAAAATATTACAGATGATGATGGTGACTGCCCTACCTTCTATGGGGCATTTGAGGGTGACATTCAGGAGCCTGAGGAGCATCTAGCTCAGTAGTAGGTGCCTAGTTTAGTCTAGTATTTATAGCTTTCTGTTTGTATCAGATTGTTCCGATTGTTAGTTGAGACTTAGTTATATTCAGGACTTGTATTTATTTGTGTTGGATATCTATATATGTGTTGTGATGACTTTACTTATATATTCAGTTCTTCCTTTTATCTTATTCTATATCGTGCTCTATCTTCCCTAGACTTGTGATTGATATATAGAGTTGAGATGTTATATTATACCTCCGTGCGGAGATGACAGATTTATATATCTTGTTGTTAGATGTTATAGATGACCTATACAGCATTCTACTGCCGACACTACGACGTAGGCTGGACGTACCCACGTTCTTATGCCCTTCCTCAAGGTGCGGGTCGTGACAGATCAGGATCCTTTTTCTTCCTTCTGGTATGGGACACGAACTCCTCACTTTGCTCCATGCACACATCATATATATTCATGTATATTGTTCCTTCTTTTTGTCTTCCCAAGTCGTTCCCTGATAAAATAGTGTGTAGCAAACTTACTTTCATAGATGGTTCTTTGTAGGGGCAAATCTAGACTTACGGTATTGAACTGAGAGGTGTAGGAGAAGCTTTGTACATTTTAATGAGTTATTAATATGAGTGTGGGTTGTTACTCAATCAGAATGAAGATTTAAATAGTGTATTGTGTTGGCCACGTGCAGAAGCGTTTGCCAATCCACCTGATTAAAACCAACCCCCGTCTAATAGACACCAAGCACAAGATGAAGACAAGTATATGACGGTGACGTACGTCACCTAAACAAATCCCAACCTTTAATAACTCAGATAAAATTACAAGATTGACAGAACTCATATTGTACCTTTTGTCCTAATAGGTTCAACCCCCTCAGCACTCTCAAGAAGAAAAATAGCAGATTACAATTGAGATCACTTACCAACCCATAGCAATATCCCTAACCAAAGTTGATGAGTCCTTGATTAGATCATCTTCTTCCTTCTGTCTTGGATGACGAAGTCCTAAGAGCAAAGTACGAATTCTCTCTTGGATTTTCTTGTGGATGAGCACCCCGAATCTCTACTTTGTGCCTCCACCCTCACCCTATATATATAGGATGAAAAAAATTATATTTTAGGTCATAATATGATTTCTTAAATAGGAAGCCCTCAAATAAGAATCTTATATTACACCTAAAATAACCCATCTATATCATATTTTAGATCATAATAAGATTTTATAAAATAAGAATCCTATTATATCTAAAATAGCACAACATCAGTTACCAAAAAAATCCTATTTTAATCAAATATTTAATTAGATTTGGATTCCACAAATATATCATTACCAAATCCAGACTGGACTCCAACAATCCCCCTCCAGTCTGATTAGAGGATATCAACTCCATGGGTCCTCAATAGGACTCTATATCTGTCGTTGCGTGACAGAGTTCCTACTCCCCCATGCCACTGATCTCCGATCCCCCGAACTGCTTTGTATCTTCCTTTGTCTCCAGCTCCTCGACCGTCACGTCGATGATAACTGCCATACATAGCACCTCCTGTACCACTGGAATCCTACCGATATCAATGTCATGACCAAGACCGAAGTCCCTAACGATCAGCATCACCGTAATTCTCGGCCGTCTGTCTCCGACTTCCGTCTTCCACCAGAAAGTGTTAACTTTTCGACGAGCTTCTTCACCCTTGGCTAGCCCAACCAAGTAGACGGTACGGTTCTCACGAGATTCAAACTCCTGAACATGTCCACCTTCGTGTCCGAACTTGAAGCTCCCTCACACACATGCATCCTCGAGCAGAACACCACACACTGTGCATGTCGTCGATGACCCACAGCTCCCCTTGAACTGTGTGAATGATGATGCTCCCGCCTCAGATTGAGTTTGCTGCAAACCTTGATCTTCCTGGCTTCGAACTGCTGAAATCGATGTCGTTCCATGAAGCTTTGGAAAACCACATGTCATAAAAATTGGATCCGTAGAGCAACCCCCACCTAGAGACCGACCAGCTGTCATATGACCGACAGACTGACCTTCAATCTTTGACTCATCACCATCACTTTGTCTCAATGAACCGAATCCTCCGTATCCCTCAAAGCATCTAGAAGTCCCTCCTCAGCAAGTTTTCGACAATCCACCTCCTGTCGAACACTCCTCGAGCCTCTATCCGGTGTCTGTAGCCTGCCTGTACAGCATAGCAGCTTGAGCCTGTACATGCACAACACAAATCTTCCTGAGCTAGCTGTTGGGAACCCTTTGCAAGCATCCAATCTTTGTTTCTAAATAGACTGCAACAGCCATCATCTGTCAGCCGCCCTACCGAAACCAAGTTGTATCACAAACTTGGTACATATTGCACACCCCTGAGGATAAGCTTCTTACCAAACGCTGTCGTCAAGTACACATCACCGATGCCTACAACTGCAAGCATCCCCTTGTCGCCCATCTTCATACGCCCAAACCTGCCATCGCAGTATGACGTAAAGATCCACCCCTGCGGAGTGGCATGATATGACGCCCCCGTATGCATGACCCAATCGTCGTCATGACACATGCCAGAAGGTTCCTCTGTGTCGGTCGTTGCAAAAATAATATCTCATATATTGCTATGAGATCCTCCTGATCATCCTTATCTTTGGCCTTCTTAGCTTTGAGCTTCATGCAGTTCCTCTTGATATGACCCATTTTTCCACAGTGATAGCAGCCCTCCTTACGGTCCATAATCGTAATATTCCGAGAACTTCTCATGTCCTTGCCTGTGACTTGGGTCTTCCCATCCCTTAGGAAGCCACCAGAAAGGACTCCAGTGATGATTCCACTTGCTTACGCCGGACCTCCTCATTCAACAAGCTACTTTTGACTACCTCCATCGTGACAATTCCATCAGGCGCAGAGTTGCTCATCGACACCACTAATGTCTCCTAGCTTTTCGACAGATAACTCAAGAGCAGTAGGTGTCACTCCTCGATTCTGGAGGATCGAAAACTAGCCACTGGACATGTTGTCGTACAAGTCTAGATTATACTGTACAAGGCAAAACCATTATAGTTCCTGGTATTTCTCAGAAAGCAACGACAGCACAGCAAAACCAAGCAGATAAATTGAAGTCATAACAAGATATGAAGAAATGTATCTCTTTATTGATAATTGTAATAGATTAGAAAACTTGCAGCTGAATACAGAGTTTACAAATGATTACAAGACTATTGAATAACCAACTGAATATATACTTGCCATTTAGGCTTATAACCGAATATGCCGACTTTGCTTACAATCTCACTGGTACCACTAAGTTACATTATTCTATACAATATGTCCCGTATAGCAGAATACATCGTCTTGTTGGAAGAGCTTCTGCATACCCATCTGATTCATCGATGCCAAGCACTGATCAAACGATTTCCCCCATACACGAGCACCTGAAATATTGTCCATAATGTGGGTCAGTACATCATCTATGTACTGGCAAGCGGTGCTGGCCTAACTCACCTAAGAAGACAACACTAAGTAATCGTGTTCTAGAACATTATTAAAAGTGGTCTTTCTCGTTGCCTTAGGGTCAATTTCATTGTTTAAATCTGACGGAAGTAAAACATGCATGTTATTCATAGCCAGTATAATGTAAAATAATATGATATCATCCTTTGGTGATTCTTACACATGGTCATATAGCCATCCCTGTACATTTATAATACTTACTCTGCCTGCATAAGATATTGTTAGAAACAATATCATATTCATCACTGTTCAAGTGATTCTTACCAACAGTCATCTATTCCTGTAATTGAGTAATAACTTACTCTACCTGCATAAGACATCAGTAGCACTAGACCTATCTATATGAAGGTCACTGACTACACGCCATTTTGGATTTATGGTTAGATGACTTCCCTTCATCGGCGGGTAGCTAGCCTAAACCGGAAGGTTTCCGAATCACCGTTCTACTACTTCAACACTGTGCTACTACTTAAGCACGAGGTTCTCCCTAGGACGAATCGGTTTTCGAGGCCACGGAATACCGTTCGAGGAACCACCTTGTCGACAAGTTGTTCGTGACTATGCAAATATATGAAACTTATCTATGAAGAGATATATAATGCACGATAAGGAAAACTAAGTAAATAAGCCATCTTTCTTGTTATGCCATCATTCTCATTCGTATTGCCATCTTGCCTTGAGCCAACGCTCACATTATCATCTACCCAATCCAGGGTCTTTGTGTAATCAACATTCTACATCGGTGACAGGATAATAGAATGTTGATTACTCAATCTCTTTCCTCATCTTTGATACCAAACATTTATCGGTCATCATTCAAGCATACTCACTGCCCAATTCTTGGGACTTAGCATCTGTGTTACCATACGTTCATCGAGCTGAGACTCGATATACTCACCGTCCAAGTATTTTGAACTTTTTCTTCACTTGTCATGTATTTCATTGCACAATACGCAAGCACAAAATTTATTAAATGATACGCACCAGCTTTCGGGTCATATGATTAATTATCTTTCATTATCTTTCTGGGTTCATACAAGATCATATTTAGCAACTTAACAAGAACATAACATACTATCCTTTTATTAAGCATAAAGCTAAAGGATCTTCGAAGGGTTCAACACTACTCACTTTTATGAGAAGATTCATGCCACGATCACATAGCCTTTCGAGCAATTCTTCGCATATTTCCAAGTCCAACAAGGCTTCATCGAACCAACCAGCCATCATAATGCATCTTGCGGTTCAGGGTATTATAGTAGGGCTTGAAGCTCATCATCAATCACCATCTTCATCGCAGATAGCTGATTGATGATATCCTGAATCTCGTTCAGATGTTGTGCCACCTAGGCACCCACCATATACTTCGAGTTGACAAATTGGCGAATAAAAATGCTTTGTTGCCATCCATCTTCCTTTCATACAGAGAATGCAGCTTCTCACATAATGCTTTTGTCGAACTCTCCATGGACATGTGGTGAAACACCAAGTCGTCCAACCATTGGCGGATGAATCCAACGGCCTTCCGATCCAGTTGTTTCTATTCTTCAACAGCTTTGTCCGTTGGCTTTGCGTTGTCGCCCTCCAACGGACCATGCAAGTCCTTACACCAGAGTTGATCCTCCATCCTTGGCTTCTAAATTGCTAAGTTCTCTCCTGTGAGGGTGATCATACGTGTGTTCATCTGCTCTGTAGACATGGTTGTCAGAATCCCCGAAGCTCTGTTACCAATTGTTAGGTATCTGACCGGAATGAACTGAACCTTCGCTCTGATACCAATTGTTGGATGCTTGCAGAAGCATTTGCCAACCCACCTGATCAAAATCAACTCCCGTCTAATGGACACCAAGCACAAGATGAAGACAAGTATATGGTGGTGACGTACGTCACCTGGACAAATCCCAACCTTTAATAACTCAGATGAAATTACAAGATTGATAGAACTCACGTTGAACTCTTTGCCTTAATAGGTTCAATCCCCTCACCACTCTCAAGAAGAAAAATAGAAGTTTACAATTGAGATCACTCACCAACCCAAAGCAATCTTCCTAACCAAAGTTGATGACTCCTTGATTAGATCTTCTTCTACCTTTTGTTTTAGATGACGAAGTCCTAAGAGCAAAGTACGGACTTTCTCTTAGATTTTTTTGTGGACGAGCACTCTGAATCTACACTTTGTGATGTGCTTTGTGCCTCCACCCTCACCCCATATATATAGGATAAGAAAATCCTATTTTAGGTCATAATATAATTTCTTAAATAGGAAGCCCTCAAATACACTTAAAATAGTCCATCAATATCCTATTTTATATCATAATATAATTTTCTAAAATAAGAATTTTATTACATCTAAAATAGCACAATACCTATTATAGACATCCAAATCTAATCAAATCAAATATTTAATTAGATTTGGATTTCAAAAATATGTCGTTACTAAATCCAGATTGGAATCCAACATGTTGCGTGTGTGTGAATGCAGTTGGTATTATGAGGGCATGGGCAGCACGTAGGAAGGGGAGCTAGCAATGCATCCCTCTCTACATGGGTGGAGTGTTGTCACGACCCGCTCCCGAATAATCGGACACGAGTCGGACACGCCCAGCCTTTGTCGTTAGACACAACAAAGTAAGCTGTACCAATCTAGGGAAACTAACCAAATATCAAGACAAGTATAAAAACACAGCATCTATAAATGTGTCCCAAAAAAGAAGTACAAGTCTCACAATTCTATTACATTCCAGCAAAATAAAAGATAGAGTCTAGTAGTCTCAAGTACAAGGTAAAACTGTAAAGTGCTAAGGTAAGCTCTAGGCTTCTGCAGCCTCTAGGTCCAACACAGCTCCAGCTGGCTCAGCAAGAATAGCAACAACCTGTCCATAATAGGTGTCGCACAGGGCCTCCAACTCACCTGCAACATATCCTATTCAGGAGTGGAGCAAAGTACAGTTCTAGGTAATGAAACATGAACATGAACTCAGTACAGGAATACAGGAAATAAAATACAGGACAGAACAGGAAAGTACATGAAAGTCGTACAGGAACTAAGTACAGAAACTATAGTACATAAATATAAAGTACAGGAACATGTAAAGTACAGGAAATGCAATGTACATAAATGAAACTATAATCCTGTAGTACCAGACATGATAAGTGCACAATATCGAAATACATCTAGTCCATGTGACCGGCTGGGGTGAAAACATGCACAGGAGTACATGAATATGGTACGACTTAGGACCCGCATGCACGATGCGAGGCCTAAGCTAGGCACATGAATATAGTAACCGGGTTTGGTCACATGGCTAGTGTATTTCCCCACCCGACACTAATAAGTACAAGGACAAGGGTACAAAAATACAGGAGTACATTAATATCGTGCCATGACGTGTCACAAGAAAGGGTACAAGAATGTAAATGCACAAAACCGTAGAAAAGTACTTGCCTTGTTCCAGGAAAGTACGGGTAGACAATAGAGCTGGATATCCTCCTGTATTTAAATTTATATTGGTAGAAGTTGGTTAATAACTAATTAAGCTCTAAATTGGTATTTGTATTTCTATAATTATAATATTGGTTAAACTCAGACATTAACTTCTCAGTATTAAACTCCCTTACAATACTCTTAAAACCATTATTTGAATATAAAGTTAGCTAGGTTCCTAACCCATTTCCAAGTTCCTAAATTTATCCAAGACAAAGCATATATATAAACCCAAGTGTCCTGTTCTCATTTAGATCTTACCTATATGTCCTTACAGTCCAATATGCATTCAGTCTAACTATCAATGGCAAGTAAATGCCCAGGTTTAAGGAATGAATCAGTCTTGGGAAGACTGACATACTGCCAATTGCAGTGATGCAACCAGTCTCAGTTGATAGTCTAGACTGTTAGCCAATCTATGCTAAAGTTATCAAACTCAACTGTGCAAAATCAAGACACAATCAATCCCAGGAACTTAAAATTAATCTCAGATTTAACCATTCATCATCATTGCATATGTGGTTCAAATCAGTCCTAACTACTAGTCCTAGGTGTCTCAGTTAACAGTCCATTACAAAGTCCTATACCAGTCTTAATATTGAGACTGATACAAGTCAGTCATGTGTGTTAGTATACACAGTCTAACATAAACTGATAACTTGATTGAATCTCAGGTTCCATGCTTTAGTCAAAGACTAAAATGGTTCTCAGGTTTAACACTGAGAATTACTTCTCAGGTCGAAACTGAACAGAGTAGTATGAAGGTTCCAGTTAAAGGACTGGGCCACAACCTTACACATGATTCCAGGCGACTACATTGCACAATTCATTAAATCAGATCAAGACTTCCTATATTTCAAATCCCTCATTCATAATGTCCAGCCATTTCTGCAATTAATTCCCAGGTCCTTCAATTTCCTTACTGAACCAAACATGGTACACATAGGTTACTAAATCAATATGACATAAGGATGGCTCTCAATTTAATGTAATGAACCAATCATGCAATCTCAGGTTTAGGTATAATACTCAATATGAGTTCTCAGGTCTTTGTTAGACTAAGATATAAATCTACAGGGTCATCTGTCTTGGTTCAATGATGCATATCAAAAGAGTTTAGGTTAATCAACAGGGCACAGTCTCAGATTGGATGTCAAAACTCTAGAAGGTGTTCCCAGGTCAACATCTGAGCCATGCCCAACCATTCCTAGTCCCTGTCCTGTTCTCGTAAGCCCAAATATACTTAGGTAATGCCCAGGTTCATCAATAACTCAATACTGCATAGGTGGTTTCAGTTCATTTAGACTGAAACAGTTGCACATGAATCCCAGGTTTAGATAAACGAACCAACCATTGCTCAGGTTTCGAGTTCAACCAAAATGAATCAAGGTATGGCACTGGTATCACAGTTCAATAAATTGACTAATCTAATATAAATCTCATCTTCAAAAGACAAGCCAACACCGAAAACTCCAAAGTTATGTCATTGCATACTTCATCTAAAGTGTAGGATAGTATTCTACTTCTAGGTTTTGAGATCAATAATCAAGTAATATGGTACCAACTCAAGAATACAAAAATAGACTAATATTAGGAGTATTCCAATTAAATCGAGCATGACCAAAATATTATTCAAGATGCCAGTATCTAGTGAACTAAATTTTAGTTACACATCACAGACTTTAGTTTATGACCAAAACTCTAATCCATTGCACTGATAGCTTCACATGAAAATCCCAGATTCAATTTGATATGAAACCTCTCCAAAAATCAAACCAAAACACAAAAGTCTCCAAATCATAAAGCATTTAATTCAACTGACAAAAATTCAGTCATCAATATTGGGATGCTGATCTCTAAGATTTAAAATCACTGAGTATTAGAACTTACCTAAATTGCAATCTCAGGGACACGAATCCAATGGGGACTGCTCTGCTGACAAGTCCATGTGTCCTTCGTTCGATTACTAATTCACTCAATCTGTCCATGCATCAAATCCCCATACCAAGGCACAACTGTTATTGACTTGAATTATACTAACAGATTTAAGAAGAGAAAAAAATTAACTAGATTAGGTTAGAATTGATCTTACCAAAGTACGATCGATTAATCAAGCACATAGTCGATCCAAAACCCGATCTGATCTAATTCAATTCCTCATTTCAACCTAAAGTGAAAACAAATCTGAGATCGAGGAAATTGAATGGTGAAACGAGATGTTAATCAAATTATTGATACTCACATCCTTCGATATTTCCCAGATCTAAGAGTTGAAGTAAAACGAATGCTCGATTGATCACTTCGAGAAAAAATCTAACCTAAGAATCGGTGATTTAAGAAATCGATCAAGACATAGAAATTGAGAATCGATTGGAATGCAAATTCCTACCAATTAATAACCAGGTTCCCAGCTGATCCACGCGGTTGAAATTGTTCTTCTTTGTCGTCTGAATCTCCACGATCAACTTGTCATCTTCTTCTTCTCCTTCTTCCTCAGTCAACCGCCATGGCCAGGGAGCTCTGCTACTGAATATTAGGAAACTTGTGGGAAAGAAATGAGCAGGTTTCGATTGGAAGGAAGGGTCGACTGCTTAAATAGGCGGTTAGAGGAGGGTTGGGAAAAATTGGCACGCTTAGAGTTTGTTACTCCGCGCACATGGCTAGGCTGGCAGAAGGAAATTTGAATTTCCTTCTCCATTACCAGAAGGGAATGGCCGATCCTGAGCTTAGTTCAGGAAAAGGCTGGTTAATGAAGAGAGTTGATTCATGGGCTGAATACAAAAGCCCATGAATAGAATTGAAGTAAAGCCCTAAATAAATTAGGCTGATGGATCAATTAATAATAATAAAAATTTAGGAAAAGAAAAATCAGAAAATTATTATATAAAAAAATCTCTGAGAAGTGGAGTTACAAATCTCCCCTCCTAGAAAAATTTTGACCTCGAAATTCAAGGCACTCGATAAAATTCAGAACAAAACCACACAAATTCCAAGTACAGACTATTTATTGAATTAGAAAATTTTTAAAACATGGTACAATCAAATGAATCAAACAAATCAGGATAGCGATCCCGTATCTCGTCCTCACGCTCCCACGTAGACTCTCCCGGAGAGTGGTGTCTCCACATGACGCGGACAAGTGGAATAGTCTGGTTTCGCAGGCGCTTCTTCCTCCGATCAAGGATCTCTACTGGCTGCTCCTCGTAGGTCAAGCTCGGACCCACCTCCAGCTCTGAATAGTCCACCACATAGCTCGGGTCTGGAATGTAGCATCGAAGCTGGGATACGTGAAAAACGTCGTATACTCCCTCCAAGCTAGCTGGAAGTGCTAGTCGATATGCTACCTCGTCAATCCGCGTCGTCACGTCGAAGGGCCTAATGAATCTCAGACTGAGCTTCCCGCCTCTGCCAAATCGAATGACACCCCTAGTCGGAGAGATTTTTAGGAACACTCTATCCCCAACCGTAAACTCAAGTGGCCGTCTGCTACTATCCGCCCAGTGCTTCTGCTGATCATGTGCAACTCTGAGACGCTCCCTGACCAGTCTGACTTTTTTGGCTGAGTCTACCACCATCTCTGGCCCAAGCAAAGCTCTCTCACCAACGTCTTCCCAAGGTAAAGGCATGCGACATCTTCGCCCATATAATGCCTCGGACGGGGTCATCTCGATGCTAGCCTGATAACTGTTGTTATAGGCAAACTCCACCAGATACAAATGATCCTCCCACGAATCGTCGAAGTCGAGTGCGCAAACCGCAACATGTCCTCCAATGTCTGAATGGTCCTCTAGGACTGTCCGTCCGTCTGTGGATGATAGGCGATGATGAACTTCAACTGTGATCCCAAACTCATCTGTAGACTCCTCCAGAAGTGTGATGTGAAGCGGCTGTCTCTGTCTGAAATGATGCTCACCGGCACCCCGTGAATCCTTACGATCTGACGCATGTAGAGGTCTGCAAGCTTCTCGGTCGACAGCCCAACCTTGAACGAAATAAAATGAGCAGACTTTGTCAATCTGTCCACAATCACCCAAATAGCATCCTTGCCACTGGAAGTACGCGGTAATCCAGAGACGAAGTCCATGGTGATATGCTTCCACTTCCATTCCAGAATATGTAAGGGCTGGAGTAGTCCTGCTGGTTTCTGGTGCTCCGCCATGACTTGCTGGCACACAAGGCATCTGGAAACAAATCTGGCAACCTCTCTCTTCATCCCATACCACCAAACATACTCTCGCAGATCCTTGTACATCTTGGTAGACCCAGGATAAATAGAATACTGCGACTGATGGGCCTTCTGCATCACTTCCTCCCGCAGATCCTTGGGCGCACACAACTGGTTCCCGTGCCTCAGGGATCCATCCTCTGCAATGGTGAAGTCATCAAGCAATCCTACCTCTGCCTGAGCTCTAAGACATCGGAGTCCCTCATCAAGAAACTGGGCCTCCTTGATCTTCTCTGACAATCCTGACTGTATCTGCATGTGCATCAGCTGCCCTCCAGCTCCCGGAAGGACAATCTCAATCCTAAGTCTCTCAAGATCCTCCAGAAGATGTCGGTCCATAGTAAGATACATAGCAACAGGATATCGACTAAGAGCATCTGCTACCACATTCGCCTTTCCAGGGTGGTACTGCAGATTGATGTCAAAATCTTTCATGAGTTCCAGCCATCTGTGCTGCCTCATATTCAGCTCCTTCTGAGTGAAAACATATTTCAGGCTTTTGTGGTCCGTGAAGATGTCCACTCTCTCCCCATACAAATAGTGCTTCTATAGTTTCAAGGCAAAAATGACTGCTGCAAGCTCCAAGTCATGTGTAGGGTAATTCTTCTCATGGGGCCTCAACTGTCTAGAAGCATAAGCTATAACCCTCTTGTTCTACTTAAGCACACATCCCAAGCCTTTCCCTGAAGCATCGATGTAGATGACGAATCCTTTCGATCCAGATGGCAAAGCTAGAACTGGTGCTGTCGTGAGTCTTCTCTTCAATTCTCAAATACTGACTGGCAGACGTCGCTCCAGATGAACTCCTCGTCCTTCTGCGTAAGCTTCGTCATAGGCTCTGCTATCCTGGCAAAATCCTTTACGAACTTTCTGTAGTATCCTGCTAGCCCCAGGAAACTACGAATCTCTGCTACTGACTTGGAAGGTGCCCATGCTTCCACTGTTTCAATCTTTTTGGGATCCACAGAAATCCCCTCTCCAGTCACCACACGCCCCAAAAACTCCACCCGGTCCAAGAAAAACTCATATTTTGAGAGTTTCCCGTACAGCTTCTCCTTCCGCAGAATCTCTAATACAATCTGCAGGTGTTCCACATGCTCCTCCTCGGTCTTCGAATAGATCAAGATGTCGTCAATAAAGACTACGACAAACTTGTCCAAATACTTGTGAAAAACTTTATTCATCAAGTTCATAAACACTGATAGGGCATTGGTGAGTCCGAACGGCATCACCAGGAACTCATACTGGCCGTAACGGGCGTTGAAAGATGTCTTCGGAATATCCTACTCCTGCACCTTCATCTGGTGATATCCCGACCAAAGGTCAATCTTAGAAAAAACCTTTGCTCCACTAAGCTGGTCAAACAACTCATCAATCCGCGACAAAGGGTATCTATTCTTGATGGTGATGTTATTGAGTGCACGGTAATCAATACACGTCCTCACCGTCCCATCCTTCTTGGGCACGAAGAGTACCGGTGCTCCCCAGGGTGAAGCACTGGACCGAATAAAACCCTTGCCCTCCAGCTCATCAATCTGGGCTTTCAACTCTGCAGCTTCCTTCGGGTTGATCTTATAGCAATACTGGGACTTCTGCGCTGATCCGGGCAATAAGTCGATGATGAACTCCACATCTCGATCTGGCGGCAATCCTGGCAACTCCTCGGGGAAGACGTCGAGATACTCTGCAATCAGCGGATGCGGCAACTCCTGGTCTTCTGCAACTGCTCCGAAATAGACTCCCTTTGGCCTCTCTGCAACTCGTCTGCTGATCTCAAACTGGCGGGCTGAAGATCACCTTCCCTTCATGGCAGTCTATTACGGCAAACTGCTCGCTCATCCAGTCGATGCCGAGGACTGTATCAAATTTGGGTAATGGCATCACCAGAAGTCGAGCCCTAATCTTTCTTCCAGCAATAGTGATAGGGCAATCCACCACCTCACTGACTGGCACTACCCCACCTCCTGTCATAATCCGACAGTTCCTCCTAGTGGGCTTGGGTGTAAAGTCGTGTCTATGTAGAAACTCATATGATGCGAAGCTATGTGTGGCTCTAGAATCAAACAATGCAATGGCAGGAAAAGAATATAAAAGTATAGAACCTGTGATCACATCTGGAACTTCCTCATCCTCCTCAACTGCCGCCATGACGTAAGCACATCCCCGCTGTGGTCCTCCCCTCTGCTGACGCTGTGCAAACTGCTGCTGCTGAGTGGGTAAAGCCGGTCCTCTTCGTGGTGCAGCTGGTAATGCTCTGGGTGGTACAGGTGGTGGTCCTCCAGCTCCTTTAGGTCCTCCTGTCAGTCTAGCTGCAGCCTACGGGCAGTCCCTCATCTGGTGTGCGTCTGATCCGCAGAATAAGCAGAGTCTGAGCCTCTTGCGGCACTCGTCGAAGAGGTGTCCCGGCCGGTAGCAGAATGTACAAGTAACTGCCTGTTGCTGTCTCTGATGCTGATGTGTAGGAGCTCCGGCTGGATGGTGATGCTGTTGTGCCTGCTTCTGAGGCCTCTCCTGAATCTGAGTCTGGACCCTCTTTGCTGGTGCCTGGAAACTGCTACTGTCCATATCCCTATCCCTCTTCAGCTTCGGATCTGCCTCCTTCTCTACAGCCTGAGCAATCTTGAGGATGCTCGCATAGGTCGTCGCCTGACTAATTGCCACCGCATGTTACAGCTCCCTGGTGAGACCCTTCTTGAATCTCCATGCTCTGTCCTCCGGCGCTCTGACTAGGTTCTCCGCGAACATGCTGAGCCTAATAAACTCTGAAGTGTACTGCGCAACCATCATCGTCCCCTGCTGCAGCGTCTCGAATTGTATCGTCAGCTCATCCCGCTCCACCTCTGGAAAGAACTTCTCCTTGAATAGAGTTTTAAAATCTGTCCAAGACACCTGGGGCTCCGTCAACTGGGGCTCCTCCCGGTACCAAGCTCTGGCCAAGTCGAAGAGTCGCATCCTAGCCACTTCCACCTTCAGGTTCTCCGGAATCTGTGCCATCTTCAGGGTCCTCTCCGCATTCTCCAGCCATTCATCTGCATAGATGATCCCCTCGTTGCCCCAGAAGTCCATCGGGCAGAGGTTCTGGTACTCTTTGGCCGTCCCTGGTCTCGGTGCTGCTGGTGCTGCACGTGCTGCTGGAGCTGGTGCTGCCGGCTCCCTGGTCCTGAGTGCGTCGATGACAGTCGCTCTGAACTGAGCGGCCTGCTGACTCTGAGCCTCCCTGAACTGCACAGCCTGGTAATTCTGGGCCTCCATAAACTGCTGGAACATCGCCATCACCTGAGCGCCGTCAAACATCATTGTCGAGGGTAGCGGCGGAAAGATAGGAGGCGGTGGTGGAAGCTGATCTGCTGGAACGTCCGGTGCAGCCTGCTGATCCGAACTGCCTGCGACTCCGGAACTGCCTACAACTCCAGGCTGATCCGCGGTCTTCCTCGTAGTGACCATCCTGTAATAGAAAGAAAACTTTGTGATTGATAAAAACCTAATCTACCAAAAAATGTAAATGTTTATATAATAACCATATGTACCCAATGTACCCATTTTCCTATGCTATGATTCAAGTTTCCCTAGTTTAAATCAAGTCCCCCAATAGTACTCTAATACCTAGGTACTATTAGGATTGACCTGCATGGGCCACCACTAAAAACATGTCACGACCCGCTCCCGAATAATTGGACACGAGTCGGACACGCCCAGCCTTTGCCGTTAGACACAACAAAGTAAGTTGTACCAATCTAGAGAAACTAACCAGATATCAAGACAAGTATGAAAACACATCATCTATAAATGTGTCCCAGAAAAGAAGTACAAGTCTCACAATTCTATTATATTCCAGCAAAATAAAAGATAGAGTCTACTAGTCTCAAGTACAAGGTAAAACTGTAAAGTGCTAAGGTAAGCTCTAGGTTTCTGCAGCCTCTAGGTCCAACACAGCTCCAGCTGGCTCAGCAAGAATAGCAACATTCTGTCCATAATAGGTGTCGCACAGGGCCTCCAACTCACCTACAACATATCCTATTCAGGAGCGGAGCAAAGTACAGTTCTAGGTAATGAAACATGAACATGAACTGAGTACAAGAATACAGGAAATGAAATACAGGAATGAACAGGAAAGTACAGAAAAGTAGTACAGAAACTATAGTACAAGAATGTAAAGTACAGAAACATGTAAAGTACAGGAAATATAATGTACATGAATGAAATTATAATCCTGTAGTACCAGACATGATAAGTGCAAAATATCAAAATACATCTAGTCCATGTGACCGGCTGGTGTGAAAACGTGCACAGGAGTACATGAATATGGTACGACTTAGGACCTGCGTGCACGATGCGAGGCCTAAGCTAGGCACATGAATATAGTAACCGGGATTGGTCACATGGCTAGTGTATTTTCCCACCCGACACTAATAAGTACAAGGACAAGGGTACCGGAATACAGGAGTACATGAATATCGTGCCATGACGTGTCACAAGAAAGGGTACAAGAATGTAAATGCACGAAACCGTAGAAAAGTACTTGCCTTGCTCCAGGAAAGTACGGGTAGACAATAGAGCTGGATATCCTCCTGTATTTAAATTTATATTGGTAGAAGTTGGTTAATAACTAATCAAGCTCTAAATTGGTATTTGTATTTCTACAATTATAATATTGGTTAAACTCAGACATTAACTTCTCAGTATTAAACTCCCTTACAATACTCTTAAAACCATTATTTGAATATAAAGTTAGCTAGGTTCCTAACCCATTTCCAAGTTCCTAAATTTATCCAAGAGAAAGCATATATATAAACCCAAGTGTCCTGTTCTCATTTAGATCTTACCTATATGTCCTCACAGTCCAATATGCATTCAGTCTAACTATCAATGGCAAGTAAATGCCCAGGTTTAAGGAATGAATCAGTCTTGGGAAGACTGACATACTGCCAATTGCAGTGATGTAACCAGTCTCAGTTGATAGTCTAGACTGTTAGCCAATCTATGCTAAAGTTATCAAACTCAACTGTCCTAAATCAAGACACAATCAATCCCAGGAACTTAAAATTAATCTCAGATTTACCCATTCATCATCATTGCATATGTGGTTCAAATCAGTCCTATCTACTAGTCCTAGGTGTCTCAGTTAACAGTCCATTACAAAGACTTCCTACAGTCCTATACCAGTCTTAATATCGCGACTGATACAAGTCAGTCATATGTGTTAGTACACACAGTCTAACATAAACTGATAACTTGATTGAATCTCAGGTTCCATGCTTTAGTCAAAGGCTAAAATGTTTCTCAGGTTTAACACTGAGAATTACTTCTCAGGTCCAAACTAGACAGAGTAGTATGAAGGTTCCAGTTTAAGGACTGAGCCACAACCTTACACATGATTCCAGGATACTATATTGCACAATTCATTAAATCAGATCAAGACTTCCTATATTTCAAATCCCTCATTCATAATGTCCAGCCATTCCTGCAATTAATTCCCAGGTCCTTCAATTTCCTTACTGAACCAAACATGGTACACATAGGTTACTAAATCAATATGACATAAGGATGGTTCTCAATTTAATGTAATGAACCAATCATGCAATCTCAGGTTTAGGTATAATACTCAATATGAGTTCTCAGGTCTTTGTTAGACTAAGATATAAATCTACAGGGTCATCTGTCTTGGTTCAATGATGCATATCAAATGAGTTTAGTTTAATCAACATGGCACAGTATCAGATTGGTTGTCAAAACTCTGGTAGGTGTTCCCAGGTCAACATCTGAGCCATGCCTAACCATTCCTAGTCCCTGCCCTGTTCTCGTAAGCCCAAATATACTTAGGTAATGCCCAGGTTCATCAATAACTCAATACTGCATAGGTGGTTTCAGTTCATTTAGACTGAAACAGTTGCACTTGAATCCCAGGTTCAGATAAACGAACCAACCATTGCTCAGGTTTCGAGTTCAACCAAAATGAATCAAGGTATTGCACTGGTATCACAGTTCAATAAATTGACTATTCTAATATAAATCTCATCTTCAAAAGACAAGCCAACACCCAAAACTCCAAAGTTAAGTCATTGCATACTTCATCTGAATTGTAGGATAGTATTCTACTTCTAGGTTTTGAGATCAATAATCAAGTAATATGGTACCAACTCAAGAATACAAAAATAGACTAATATTAGGAGTATTCCAATTAAATCGAGCATGACCAAAATATTATTCAAGATGCCAGTATCTAGTGAACTAAATCTTAGTTACACATCATAGACTTTAGTTTATGACCAAAACTCTAATCCATTGCACTGATAGCTTCACATGAAAATCCTAATTCGATTTGATATGAAACCTCTCCAAAAATGAAACCAAAACACAAAAGTCTCCAAATCACAAAGCATTTAATTCAACTGACAAAAATTCAATCATCAATATTGGGATCCTGATCTCTAAGATGTAAAATCACTGAGTATTAGAACTTACCTAAATTGTAATCTCAGGGACACGAATCCAATGGGGACTGCTCTGCTTACAAGTCCCTGTGTCCTTCGCTCGATTACTAATTCACTCAATCTGTCCATGCATCAAATCCCCATACCAAAGCACAACTATTACTGACTTGAATTATACTAACAGATTTAAGAAGAGAAAAAAATTAACTAGATTAGGTTAGAATTGATCTTACCAAAGTTTGATCGATTAATCAAGCACATAGTCGATCCAAAACCCGATCTGATCTAATTCAATTCCTCATTTCAACCTAAAGTGAAACAAATCTGAGATCGAGGAAATTGAATGGTGAAACGAGATGTTAATCAAATTATTGATACTCACATCCCTCGATATTTCCCAGATCCAAGAATTGAAGTAAAACGAATGCTCGATTGATCACTTCGAGAAGGAACCTAACCTAAGAATCTGTGATTTAAGAAATCGATGAAGACATAGAAATTGAGAATCGATTGGAATACAAATTCCTACCAATTAATAACCAGGTTCCCAGCTGATCCTCGCGGTTGAAATTATTCTTCTTCGTCGTCTGAATCTCCACGATTAACTTGTCGTCTTCTTCTTCTCCTTCTTTCTCAGTCAACCGCCATGGCCAATATCACGACTCGCACCCAGTATAGGGGCACGAGAAGTGGGCACGTCCAGCCTACGCCGCAGTATCGGCGGTAGAACGCTGTCCTAGGTTACTATCTAATCAATAACTCACGCAATTATATAATATACTTATCAAATCTCAACTCCGAACGGAGGACAAGTATAGATATAATGAAATCTCAATCACAGTCTAAGCACGATAGATAACACAGAAGTTTATAACTAAAGACTAAATGACAACATTTATAAACTACTAAATAATAATATCTCAAACAAACTTAAATACAAACTCATATCTCAAGTTATTACAATTCAAGTTCTAAAACATGAAAACTAAACCAAGTCTACTAGCTAGTCTCTCGATCACTCCTGAGTGTCGGGGCCAAAGGTAGCTAAGTCATCTCCTGCTCCAAGGCAAGTAGGGCTAATATCCTCAAGGCAATCATCGGTAATATTTTCAACAGGTCCAGTCAGAACAGGAACGAGTACAATTTATCAAGAAATCTCAAGTAAATGACAGAGAACTATAAAGCAGTTATAGACAGTTGTATCGATGAACATGGCAGTTTGTACGAGTAATGATGTAAAGAAACAGTTAAGGAACAAGGAAAGTAAGGTAACTAAACAAGAGGAGAAGCATGGCAATGAAGACTGTAAAATAAGATCTAGCTGAACTAGAGTAACATGATGAGTCCAGACAGTACAATATAAGTCCAGTGTAATCCCAATGTGAGTCTAATATAAGAAGAGTCGAATGTGATTCTAATCATTGTTCTAATAAGGTGATTCGAATAAGATGATACGAATAAGGTGATTCGAATAAGGTGATACGAATAATAATTCACACGATGTTCTAACAATAATTCGAATAAATTCTCCAAGTGTGTTTTAAAATACCGAGATCGACATGTAAATGGCTGTAGGTAATACGGCACACCACACACTCGGCCAAGTATGGGATGGCTATCGTTCGAATATCATTCACAGAGGGGTGATTCGAATAGGGGAATATGTCTACATGTCTAATCAGTATTTCCTCACCCAGTCTAATACAAATGAATACATAATCAAACACATAAGATGAATACAAGTCCAACCAGCACTTAAAGATGCGAATAGGTGGTTCGTATAGTGATTCGTATGGTGATTCGAATAATAGAGGCAAGACGAGTAAGTATGTGTGTCGTATACATGGATTCAGTAATAACAATACATTTTTGTAACAAGAATCAAATAGAACTAACTAGAACTGAAGTACAATAATTGACAAGTAAATGAAAGAACTATCAGAGAATGTACTCGCCTGATACTCTGAAAAGAGTAGTATAATATCAGATGTCTGCACCAGAGTCACAATATCCTAAATAGAGTAGTACAGGTTATAATGTGTTTAAAATAAGGTAGATGAAGTTTACGATACAATCTACATGATTTTTAGGTCAATCTAGGTCAAAGTCAACTCTGGTCATCTATAAAGTCAAACTAGGTCAACTCTAGTCAACTGTGGTCATACTAGCTAGGGTTTGGTCAACAATTGTCAACTAGTCTAGGTTAGTCAATTCTAGGTCTAAACAAACTAAGTCTATGCAAATTAAGTATCCAAGATAGCTACTAACTCATAGCCTAAGTCACTTGCTAAACCAAGCACAAAACTAAACCATAAGCTAACAAGGCACACAAACTTAGTCATATAAAGTATATATATTATTCACATTCACTTATTCATATACATAGATATATATATGAAAGCTATATATATAGGCACATACATATATTTATATATAGAGAGAGAGGAGAGGTAAAAGAGTGTGAGTGTGTGTGTGTGTGTGTGTGTGTGTGTGTGTGTGTGTGTGTGTGTGTGTG
Organism: Iris pallida; assembly: GCA_029216955.1. Classification (NCBI taxonomy): domain Eukaryota; kingdom Viridiplantae; phylum Streptophyta; class Magnoliopsida; order Asparagales; family Iridaceae; genus Iris; species Iris pallida. The sequence continues at coordinate 4,636,423 of JANAVB010044814.1, read as the reverse complement.
TGTGTGTGTGTGTGTGTGTGTGTAAAAGGATATGTGTTAATATTCTCAGATTTAGTGATAGGTAGGTGTATGTGACATGGGATACATGGTGTCAAAGGGTGTTTGAATGCATGTGTGTAAAAGGTTATAGGTTAACTCAGTTTATAGAAATACATGCATACATACTTATATTGCATACATGCATATATATACATATCATATATGCATACTTGCATTCATTCATGCACCTATACATACATACATAGATGCATACATACATATTTGAATACATTATATACTTGCATACATTATATTCATACATGTGTACTCTATATTATATTATATTACATTCATTCATATCCCATATACATGCATACTTCAGTTCATGCGTTATATTCATTCACATATCATTAAGTTCCTTGCATATACTTATTTTTATTATATACATGTCATTCATGCATATTACATACTTACATGCATCTATACATTATATACATTATATAAAACATGTAAAAATAGAAGAGGAAAAAAAAGGGAAAACTAAAATGGAAAGGGAAGGGAAAATATAAGGAAAAGAAAAAACAATGGACATATACGTACTTGCATCATATATTATACATTACCATACATGCTATCATTATATATTGCATTACATTATGCATTCATATCAATCATTACATGCATACCTTGCATTCGTATCTAGCATTCATTATATACTTTCATGCATACATTGTATATCATTCTTTCATTCATGCATTTATGTATTGCTTACATACATTACATTGATTTCATTCCTACATGCTTGCATTCAACCATATATGTACATTAATGTAAAGAGGATACATATCGTATATATATCATTTCATTCATCTAACATATCATGCATTACATACTCTACATTCATTTAATATCCATACTACATAGGCTCATAGGTTACACAAAATGCCTATATCGTATAGTCACTCTTCTATTTAAAAACTAATACTGTACCAATTGGGCATTCACTAAATTCTAGGATTAAAGTATGTCATAGCTCTTTGTGTTAGCTTTCTGAAACTTTAAACGGATCGCATTTTCGTGTCCGGAAGCTCTCGGAATCGTAAAAACACCGAAACACGTTCGTCTTTCGTACAGATGACACTCAAATAATTTTACAGAAAGTTTCAGAACGAATTTGGCTTATTAAAATATATATTTGGAAATCTAACTTCGATACGGTTCTTTTAGAAAAAATGGAAGATAAATCGTAGTTCTAAGCTAAAAGTTATGACATTTCTAAGTTTCTCTGGTTACTAAAAATGGATAAAAATTATGACGAATTTGGGTTGGCCAAGATACTTGGATACCAACATTGGTATCCAAATGAAACTCATTCTAACCATCCTAACTAAGATCAATCCACTCTCTAACCATTCTAAAACCAAATTTAAATATCTATTTAAATTATTATCATACCTACATACACATGGGGTGTCCTAATTTGGGATCTATCAAGTAGGACACAAGACACACCTATAACATCCTCAAATGGACTCCAAATGGTCTCAAAATTGAATCTAAAGGGGACACATGCATGGGGGTGGATCTTTTGGATTCAAAACTAATTAATATACAAAAAAATCAAGTTAGAGGATAGGTTTTATCTATTGGGAGTGAAATTCCAATGAAAATCTTTAGGACACGGCTCCGATACGAAGATCTATCCAAAAGGACACCTCCCTTTGTACCTTGCCCAAATTCTTGGATAGAATCCTTCCTTGATGGTGTGGGATGGATTAGAAGAAGTTTGGATGGAGGAATGTGAGGGAAAAGAAATCAAATCAAAGAGAAAAGCTCTCTAATTTGGGGAAGAACACTTAGGGTTCTATGTAGAGGTAAAAAGAAGCAAAGGTTTTCTTAAGAATTCTTTATAGGAAGGGAGGGGACACTTGATGGCTGGTCATTAGATGAATTATGGTTAGTTTTTTATGTAGATGAGTGGCTAGGAGTTTTCCACCCAATTCTAAGCCTTCCTATTGGTTCAACTAGTCATAAGGCTTTTTTTTCACAAATATCCTAAGGGGTAAATATCCTACTATGAAATATCTAGATATTGTTAATCTAACTTAACCATTAAGTCTCTAACCTTCGAACTAAACCTCCATGAGCATCATTAACATCTAGGTTTAGTCAAAACTAGGTTAGTCCCTAACAATTCAATTAGCACAATATTTAATTAATCAAAATTTATTTTCATTAAAAGTCAAAAATGACCAAAATACCCTTAGGCTAAAACTTGGTAAATTTGAATTTCTAATCACATGACTAGGCTCCCTTGGTCATGGTTAGTCTCTAGGCTTAGCAAAACTAGGGTTTAACTAGTTAACCATCAAAATCGTAATTCAATATTTTAAATAGTTTTAAATTGATAAAAAATCACCAAAAATTATAATATTATTTAAATATCATTATTAAATGATTACAATTATAAAATTTTAAAATTATCCTCATTTAGAAAACTGGGTGTTACAGCCAGGGAGCTCTGCTACTGAGTATTAGGAAACTTGTGGGGAAGAAAATGAGCAGGTTTCGATTGGAAGGAAGGGTCGACTGCTTAAATAGGCGGTTAGAGGAGGGTTGGGGAAAAATTGGCGCGCTCAGAGTTTGTTACTCCGCGCACATGGCTAGGCTGGCAGAAGGAAATTTGAATTTCCTTCTCCATTACCAGAAGGGAATGGCCGATCCTGAGCTTAGTTCAGGAAAAGGCTGGTTAATGAAGAGAGTTGATTCATGGGCTGAATACAAAAGCCCATGAATAGAATTGAAGTAAAGCCCTAAATAAATTAGGCTGATGAATCAATTAATAATAATAAAAATTTAGGGAAAAAAATTAGAAAATTATTATATAAAAAAATCTCTGAGAAGTGTAGTTACAAGTGTGATCACTGTGGCAACATAGTACTGTTGTGTTCCTTACTTATTTATTGTTTGTATGCAAGCAATGAACAACAATGGTCATGGCGAGAATATGGGAAAAGTTGAGAAAAAGAAATTTTTGAATGTATACGTAGGATGGCCTTGCTGGCTTGTGAGGAATGGCAAAATAGTGCCAATAATAAATAATTGTGAGACCAACAAGACGTATGCTAGGTTAATATAATTGTTATACTTATTAATGTTGATCAATGGATGGGTGTTTTGCAGTGGTAGAAGTTAGAAATTTGTGGCTAGTAACTATTGACAAAAGATTTACTAAACTAAATAAGAATTTGAGTTAGTGGATATGAGTAAAAAGGGCAGTAGGTTTAGAGATTCATACAGTAGGACAGTTGACCATGTGATGGGAAGAATAGAACTATACCTAAGTGGAATAGCTATATTTATTTAGTTTTGTAGATTTTTTTAGCTCAATAACTAATTAGCTCCAGATCATTTCCTAGGTCCTTTGTGCTCTTCGAACTTGGGCGTAGGACCGACTTCTTCTTTCCAGCATTCGAAACCAGACAAGTATACATTGCCACTGTGTTATATTTAAATTTTAATTTCAGTTCATGCTTTACTACTTTTATTGCTATATTACACTTGCGTGTCCGAGCATGACTCTGGATGCAACCAACGGGATGCATTAGTTTTTTTACTTTTAGCCTAGGCCATTTGAGACTATCCCTATACTACGGAGTAGATACAATGATATCTCGCAAGACCTCGACACTTGTTTGGACACGATGAGATGTTATATAGATGTAAGATGCGTACGCCCGCATCCGACTGATCATCAGTACGACCGTGATGCGTGATGGCATAAAGTTCATGCTAGATATTTTGTTTATACTGTATACTTGACTTCATATTAGGGATTGAGCATATCGAGGAGTCGACACGTGTAGTACATTGGATGGAGAGGATAGTCACTAGACGGAGGAGCTAATTATAGTGTTCACTTAGATGTTGCTGCATGCTGGTGCCTCGGAGGAGCGCCACTACACATATACCCTTTAGAAAGAGCTCCATTCGTCGAACATTGTCTTCATTGCATTTACACTTAGTTGATAGAGCACCCTGAACTCTTTATTTATATTGTATTATGGCTTGTATATTATGTATCTTACTACGTTCCTCTGAGAACCTGGTCTCTTTCCAGGCTTAGCTGAGAAGAAGTACGAGCAGATCTACGGATCGTGTCCTGATGCTGATTTCTAGGACGAGGAGATATACCCAGGAGTTCACAACTTATCTTGTGTATGTACCATCTTGGATGCAGTCTTTCACTTAGAGTCTGTATCTAGTTATCTTACTTCCTGCATTTCCTTCCGGTACTCTATTTCAGGATATTTGAGTAGTGGATTTGTCTCCAACTTTATACTAATTATGGTTCTGTATGACTTATTTCTGACTACTTGACTTTATCGTATTCAGACTACACTACTAAAATATGCTCTATTAGCGACGTTGTTTAGCGACGGAATAAAATTACGTCGCTAACTATATAATATAGCGACTCCTTTCTAATGACGTCGCAAAACGTCGCTGAATAGCGACGTTCAGCGACATTAGATAAAGTATGTCGCGGAATAGCGACGTTCAGCGACATATTAAGAAAATATGTCGCTTATATTAAAATTATTGTGACGGTTAGCGACGTCCACTGTTGACGTCGCTAACTTTTTTACTTAGAGCACAGGACTCCTTTTTCCCCCACTCGAAAAATCGAAACTCTTTTTCCCCCTCCTCCCCGGCGACTCCCTTCCCCCCCCCCCCCCCCCCCCCGGTGACTCCCTCTCCCTCCCCCCGTCGAGCTCCTCCTCCTCCTCTCCGGCGGTAAACCCTAACCTAATTCCTCCTCCTTCTTCGCTCCCACAAACACACACACACGCATACAGACACACACACGCACACACAGAGACACACACACACACACACACGGAGGGTGACACACCAAGTATTTGTGGAAATGCCCAATAGGTCATTTAGAATCCTATTTTCAGTTTTGTGCATAAATGAGGGTAGGTTAGTCATGGTTAAGGTATCCCAATTGGTTTTCATATGGATTCCTATATATATCTATGTATTTTTGACCCACAAGTCATGTATATATGTAAATATATATAAATTGGTATATATTTATGTATGTGGACTATTTTAGATAAAAGTTTATAAATATATAGTGTGTGCGGTTGTGTCTTGTGTGAGAGTGAGAGAGGAGGAAGCATGGCAAGTTATTGGCTATCCATTTGGCCTTTGGTTTGTGTGTTTGTGGCTTGGATTGGTGGTTGGTCGTTTGTGGTTATGTGTGTTTGTTTGAAGAGAGGGATTAGATATTATTTTAATAGTGTGTTTGTTCTTGTGATGAGATGTGAGAGTGTGTGAGTATATGATTGTGTTTTTTTAGTATGTGTTTGAGGAAGGGGAGGTTAGATGTGGTAGTGTGGTAGTATGGTAGTGTGAGTATGAGTGAAGAGGGATATTGAGATAAGTGTTAGAGTGTGTGTGTGTGTGTGTGTGTGTGTGTGTGTGTGTGTGTGTGTGTATGTGTGTGTGTGTGTGTGTGTGTGTGTGTGTGTGTGTGTGTTTGAGAGTGAGAAAGGTGAGAGGGATTTAGATGTGGTAATGAGTGTTGTGTGTGTGTTAGAGTGGGTATGATAGAGTAGCAAGAGGGGGGGAACAAGTGGCTGCAAAGGCAGCAGCAGCAGCTTGTGCTGCAGGGTAGTAGCAGCAGTAGCTGCAATGCCAGCAGCAGCTGCTAACAGCAGTAGCAAGAGCAGTGAGGGCAGCAGCTGCAATAGTGACTAGAAGCTAGTGTCTCTTATTTTGTTGGGGGGTGTGGTTTTGTTTTAGGAAGAGTATGTTAGTGTCTACACATAAGTTAGTATCCTAAGTTAGATATTTAGGATAGTATCCTAGGCACTAATTTAATATCTTATTTAGGATGTTAGTATCCTAGAGTTAGATAAGTGAGTTAATATCTTAGGATACTAGAAGTTAGTATCCTAGATAGGTTAGTTAGTGTCTTGGATAGGTTAGTTAGTATCCTATTTATCCTAGATAAGTTAGTATCCTAAGTTAGATATCTTAGGGTAGTTAGATTATGCTAGTATCTTGAGGGTATCAAGATAATAGGATATTAGGATATGGGATAGAAGTTAGTACCCTAAGTTAGTATCTTGGCTAGAATTTGGTATCCTAGGATAGTTAGATATCCTAGTATCTTAAGAGTGTCCTAGATTAGTCTATGGTAATAGGATACCCTATAGGGTATATCTCTATGTAAATATTAGAGTATCTTCAGAGTGTTGGTATATTGTTAGAACGGTAGAGTTAGTATCCTAAGGTATCTAAGATATTAGCAAAGTAATGAGAATTACTATAGCCTAAGGATAAGGTATTAGCTAAGGTAATGGGTATGATGTTAAGGTAGGTGGATAGATACTAGCCTAAGGTAGATGGTAATATCTATTAGCCTAAGGTATTGAGTTATCTACTAGCCTAAGGGTAGGATATTACTAGGATATGGTATTATCTAGTATCTAAGGTAAAGTGGATGTTAAGGTATTAGTTACCAAGACTAAGATATTGAGATTCCAACTTAAGGTATTGGTATTGGGATACCAATAGCGATAAGGTAAAGGGTACCTTGGTAGATAACGACTAGAAATAGGATATTTGACTTAGATTTGGCCTTGTTTGATCAAGGTTGACTATTTTGACTGAAAGTCAAAGTAGAGTCAACATCTGACCTAGATTGGACTAAGAGTTAACAAAGTCAACTATAGGTCAACCCTTGACCTTGTTTGACCTTGTTTGACTTTGTTTGACTTAGCTTGACCTTGTTTGACTTTGTTTGACTTAGTACAACCTAGTTTGACCTAGATTGTATATCATGTACTAGAAATCTTGCCTAACATTGTTATTAGTAACTGTTCGCTACTAATGTGTGTCCCATAATAAGACATAATATACGAATTTCTGCCTATTGGATAATGTGTCCATCTTTGCAGAATTATTTCCAAATGGATATGAATTACTACTTGCGAAATCGTTCATGGATGTACAATCGTCGTCCTGATGATTGTTGGCCCATTGGTCATATGGTCAAACTGATTTTAATAATTGATCAAACTCTGTCTCAATATATGAAGCTAGTCAGGATATCTCGGACTCTTGGACATGATCAAGAACAGCTATCTACACAGTTCAAGACCGAAGCGATGTTTTCCTGTTCGAGTCTGTATTTCTTTGAGCAATGTATTTTTTTATTTTATTGAGTCTAGGAATATGTTGTACACCGAGTCGTACTGGCAAATAGGCTATTCCAAAATGATTTCAAAATATTTTTAAAATGTCCTTAGTTTTGAAAAACATTCGTATTTACAAAAGCTCCAAAAAGGTTTTCAAAAATGTTTTCAAAATTCCCCAAAAACTATTTTTTTAATACCTAACCTAACCCTGACAGAACTCGGCCAGAGTTCGGTTAATGGCCGATTTGATTTTTGAATTCTCTGGAACTTGGTCCTCCTGTAGTTGCGGATTTGACCGAGATTTCCTCATCGAGTTCTGCCCGAATTCTGCCCGAATTCTGCCAGAATATTGTCTTTGGAACTCCTATAAATAGTGAAGGATTTCGATCATTTTAACTCACTCATTCACTTTCAATCTTCTCTCTATCTAAAGCTTTCAGTCTTCCAAAGAGTTTTCTTGAGCTTTAAATTTCAGATCCCAAGCCAATTACAATCCTCTAGTCGATTTGCCAGTGCGGTGCGGTCTAGAAGTTTCTGAGTGATTGTAATCAGAAGGCTTGATTAGAAGAATACCTCTTCACAATTGAAGTTGGACGAGTTCTTCGTATCAAAGCTCGTGTTGTAGAAGTTGCAAGGACTTCGTAAGAAAACTTGCGGTTTTGCCAATAGTGGATTCAACTGGTAGCAAGAGTTCTACCGACTGGATTAGTCCTCAACAGAGGGAAACCAGTATACATCGTTGTCTTTGCGTTTGCTTTCTTATCTCTGCCTTTACATTATTTAGTTGTGATTATATTCTGTGATCTTGCTGCTAACATTTTTTAATTAGCATTATTCCGCTGCCAACTCTATTCACTCCCCCTCTAGAGTATTGTGCTTTACGATTTCGTTCCTACAATTGGTATCAGAGCAGGTGTTACAGGTAAAGCAAGGTAACATTGCAATTAGTTATTCTTTTAACTAATTGCTATATAGATTACAGCACAACACATGGCAACTGTGAAATTCACAAGTGAAGACCAGGCCAGAAACAGACCTCCACTGTTTGATGGTATGAACTATACCTATTGGAAAACACGGATGAGTTTCTTCTTGAAATCACTTGACTTTGATTTATGGTCCATTGTTATTGATGGCTATCAAAAGCCACCTCGTATAAATATTGATAGAGTTCTTGTTGAAAAACCCTATAACAGATATACAGAGGAAGAAAAGAAAAAGGCCAGTCTTGATACACGTGCTATTAACGCTCTATTTTGTGCTTTAGACAGAACTAAATTTAACAGGGTGTCTATCTGCACAACGGCTAATGAAGTGTGGAAGCTTCTTGAAGTCACACATGAAGGCACGACTCAAGTCAAAGAATCAAAGCTCAGCAGACTTACTCAAGAGTATGAGGTGTTCAAGATGAAGCCCAACGAAACAGTTACTCAGATGTTCGAAAGATTCTTGGATGTTGTAAATCCTTTGTCCTTCCTAGGCAAAGAGTACAGTAACCATGAAAAGATTCGCAAATTCCTGCGAGCACTTACCAAGAACTGGATTCCAAAGGCTACTGCAATCATTGAAGGGAACGACCTCACAACTATGTCCCTCGAAGTACTTATGGGTAAGCTACTCACTCATGAACTGGAGCTACAAGATTTTGAAGAGCCTGCACCAAAAGAAAACACGATCGCTTTCAAGGCTCAGCACAGAAAAGCTGCTGAAGGTGACTCAGACAGCAGCGAATCTGATGCTAAAGATCAAGCACTCCTAGCGAGAAAATTCAAAAGATTCATGAAATATGAGAAGAGAGCCAAAGAAAACAACAGCAGCAACAACTGGTATCAAGATGATGCTGTCTGCTATGGCTGCAAGAAGAAGGGACACATGAAGAAGGATTGTCCTACAAACTCATCATCAAGAAAGAAGAGCAACAGGTATGAGAAAGGGAACCTGAAGAAATCAACATCACGAAAGTATGCCAATACCAGCATATGGCATGAAAGTGAAGCCAGCGACTCAGAAGACGAACAATCAGAAGACGCTGCAAACGTATGCTTTATGGCATCCGATCAGGTACCTACTGAATCTGTAGTTGATACATATGATGACTTTACCTTTGAGCAATTAGGAGATGCCTTCAGTGAACTGATAAGTGATTACAGGAAACTGCGTAGCAAATATCAGACCTCTAAGAAGGTACTCAAAGAGTACAAAGGAGAAATATGAAGACTTACCGACCTACTAGCTGAGGTTAGAAATAATGTTAGTGAGTCTGGTGAGCTTTCCTCTACCAAGCTCTTATTACACGAGACTACCAAGTCATCTGAAGAGAAAGACAAGGTTATTGACCAACTGAAAGAAGAACTTTCTAAAGAGAAGAAAAGTCTTCGATGTGCACAAATCAGAATGGAAACACTCACTTCTGATTATACTAAGTTGTATGACACTTCCAAAAGATTGGAAATTAGGTTAGGAAAACAGCCTGAGACTGCTGCTTCCTACCCTAACACGTGTCACTTACCGAAAAATCGGAACATTTCCAAACCAAACACTGTCAGACCTAACCATATCAAACCTTTACCCCAAAAGGTTAAGCCCAAACAGGATTATAGGTATGCTTTCTTCTATACTAGAAAACCTAAACCTACCAACCATGCACACCACTCAGCTTTCAACACTCAACATGCACAATATCATTATTGCGGCCTCATTGGTCATATTTCACCTACATGTAGAATCAGAAAGCTTGTTAATTTAAATATTTATGCTTGGATACCAAAGGCTAACATTTCAGGACCCTACAAGAAATGGGTACCAAAGGTTTCATCTGCAAATTGTTTTATCGGTGGAACACCCTTCACATGCTAAAAGCAAATGGATCCTCGACAGCGGTTGTTCACGGCATATGACCGGTGACGCTACATTATTTGCAACACTGTCGAAGAAGAAGAAGGAAGGTTATGTTTCCTTCGGTAATAACTTGAAAGGGTATATCATTGGTATCGGTAATGTTGGTAAGTCTCCTTATCCTGTGATTAAGGATGTCTGTCTGGTTACCGAGTTGAAACATAATCTACTCAGCATAAGCCATTTAGCTGATCATGGTTATGGCATCAACTTTGGCAAAGACAAATGTACTATAGTTGATAGCTCAACTGGTAGTACTATCTTTGAAGGTATCAGAGAAGACAACATATATGTTTTCTATTTGTTGGAAGAAACTAACATTTCAGGTAGATGCTTAATGGCTAAAAGTGATGAGAGTCATCTGTGGCATATGAGACTCGGTCACGCAAATATGGACACAATCTCAAGATTATCCACGAAAAAGCTAGTACGTGGTTTACCGGACATAACATTCAAGAAGGATTCGGTATACAGCCAATGCGAAAAGAACAAAGCTACCAGATCCACATTCAAGTCAGTAAATGCAGTATGTACTACTAGACCTCTATAATTGCTACATATGGACTTATTTGGTCCTAGCAGAGTTGCTAGCCTCGGAGGTAAGCTATATGCTTTTGTAATTGTAGATGATTTCGCTAGATACACGTGGGTATACTTCTTGACACGCAAGAATGATGCATTATCCAAATTTGTCGTCTTTTACAAGAAAGTACAGAATGAAAAAGGTTACATGATCACTCGTACTAGAAGCAATCATGGAGGCGAATTCGAGAATGCAGAGTTTGAGCAATTTTGTGACACACACGATTTTGTACACGAGTTCTCCTGTCCTAGGACTCCACAACAAAATAGAGTTATGGAGCGTAAGAACAGAACTCTATCCGAAATGGCCAGAGTAATGTTAAACCAGTTTAGTCTACCCAAATATTTCTGGGCTGAAGCTGTCAATACAGCTTGTTTTGTTCTCAATAGAGTTCTAATTCGACCCAAATCGAAGAAGACTCCATTTGAGTTATGGTTTGATAGAATTCCATCAGTTTCATATTTTAGAATATTTGGTTGTAAGTGCTTTATTCTTAATACAAAAGACAATTTGGGAAAGTTTGACGAAAAGGCCGATGAAGGTATATTTTTAGGTTATGCGACCAAGAGCAAAGGATACAGAGTCTTCAACAAACAAACTATGATCATCGAAGAATAAATCAACGTTATCTTTGATGAATTGAATCAAATGACTATCGATGACAATGACGACGATCCAACTATACCAAGCTCAACACCAGCTGATTCTCAACCAAGCTCAGCACTAGCCGATCCTCCTAGAGAAGATCCCAGAACCAGCTACCTTCAGAGTCTGCCGAAAAGATTAAAATTTACGGCTGATCATCCAAAGGATTTGGTAATTGGTGACATTATAAAAGGTGTAAGTACTCGTACATCCAGAAAGATATTGTATCTAGTGTTGCATTCATTTTATAGCTAGAACCCAAAACTATTGATGAAGCATGTAGTGATAATTTTTGGATAGATGCTATGCAAGAGGAATTAAACCAATTTGAACGGAATCAAGTTTGGGAACTTGTTCCCAAGCCTATTGATCATCCGGTCATTGGCACCCGTTGGGTATTCCAAAATAAACTTAATGAGAATGGTTTAGTGACTCGTAATAAGGCTCGACTCGTAGCTCAAGGATACAATCAGGAAGAAGGTATCGACTACGATGAGACTTATGCCCCAGTTGCGAGATTAGAATCCATTCGCATGTTATGTGCATTTGCATGTTTTCATAATTTTAAATTATTTCAAATTGATGTCAAGAGTGCATTTTTAAATGGTTTTATAAAAGAAAAAGTTTTTGTAGCACAACCTCCAGGTTTCACAGATTTTAAAAACCCTGATCATATTTTCAAGCTGAAGAAAGCTTTATACGGTTTAAAACAAGCCCCTCGTGCTTGGTATGATCGTCTAAGCTCTTTTCTACTTGACAACGGTTTTTCAAAAGGCAAGGTTGACACTACACTTTTTATTAAGTCTTTTAATGGCAAGCTTCTCTTAATACAAGCCTATGTTGATGATATTATATTTGGATCTACTAATGAATCTCTGTGTCAAGAATTTTTTAAGTGTATGCAGAATGAGTTTGAGATGAGCATGATGAGAGAGCTAAAATTCTTTCTCGGACTGCAAATCAAACAAACTGATAATGGGACATTCATAAATCAAGCCAAGTACAAGAAAGATTTGCTAAAGAAGTTTGATCTGGACAATGTCAAACCTATTGGCACTCCGATGGCAACTTCAACAAAGCTTGATATTGATGAACAAGGCAAGCCGGTCGACACACGTAAGTATCGAGGCATGATCGGTAGTTTACTTTATTTAACTGCTAGTCGTCCAGATATTATGTTTAGTGTTTGCCTGTGTGTACATTTTCAAGCTAATCCTAAGTAATCACATCTGTGCGCAGTTAAGCGTATCTTTCGATACCTTAAGGGCACTTCTTCTGTTGGCTTATGGTATCCCAAAACTAAGTCCTTTGACCTTATTGGTTATTCGGATGCAGATTTTGCTGGATGTAAAGTTGATAGAAAAAGTACCAGTAGTACATGTCATTTCTTAGGCAAGACTTTAGTCTCATGGTTTAGTAAAAAGCAAAATTTTGTAGCCCTATCAACAACAGAGGTTGAGTATATCGCCGCAGGACGTTGTTGTGCTCAGATTTTGTGGATGAAACAAACCTTAGAAGACTATGATTTATTTTACACACACATTCCCATTTTCTGTGACAACACGAGCACAATTAATTTGACTAAGAATCCTGTATGTCACTCTCGTACTAAACATATCGAGATTCGACATCATTTTCTTAGAGATCATCATCAGAATGGAGATATTGACCTTGTGTACATAGATACTGAGAATCAATTAGCTGACATTTTTACAAAACCTCTAGCAGAAGATCGTTTCAATTATTTACGTCGAGAATTAGAAATTTTGGATGTCAATAATATTAATTAATTTTGTTTTATGATTATATTTCAATACGTAAAAACTGTGTTAGAGACAAGCCAATAAAGAGTCTGTCTGTCACCACAACTACGGTTGAAGCGAAGCGGTACTTAAGAGTTCCCCGGTGAACCTCCGCCAGCTGGGACAGTACTCCTACAGCTAATCTGAGAAAGTCGCTGTGTAATAATATTTAATCTATAAAATAATATTAATTATATTAATTGAAGGTTGAAATTACTAATCTTTGAATTAAATATTTGAAATGAGCCAATGAAAAAAAAAGTGTTCCAAACCAACCCCAAGCGAATTCGGCCAGAATTCGGACCGAATTCGGCCCAAGTTCGGTTAGGGTATCAGGTTATATAACCAGAACCCGAGAGCCTTTCTTCTTCATTGCTTCTAAACTCCATAAAAACAGCAACAGCAGCCGCGCAAGAGCAGCCCTAACCCTAGTTCTTCACCACTCCTTCACTTCTAATCTACGTGATGAAATCAATCCAAACTTTGGATTGGTGCGGAGATCATTGTTCTCTACAACATACTCAAATTTTGAGAGGTATAACTCTGTATTTCCCCTCCTTTCAATTTCGTGCTATTTACTTCTATTGCACAAATGGCACCTAAGGGATTCAACCCCTTCAAGAGGAAGAAGACAACCAATCCTAGTGAGGAAGGTTCATCTTCGAATCCACCCATGGATTCCCTCTTTTTTCCAGTCCAATCTAGCGATGGCGCATTCAACGGGTTTTACTTTCAAACCCTAGATCAAGCCCTACTGTGGTATGGAGACTTTTCTATGAGATCCATATGCACAGGCGCTCCCATCAAGTAGACTGTGTTTCCAGAACACCGTCCTTACTTTGAGGCATTAGGGTTCAATATTTTGTTAAACTCTATTTCCCCGTAGCAACTAATGCCATTAGACTGTTCTACTGCAATATCATATTAAACACGTTTGACGTAAGTACTCGTGTTGGAGGATTAGATATCAATTTTAATGATGTTATCTTAGCAGAAATCTTTGGTATTCCCGACGAAGGTGAACCGCTTATTGATATCACTGAATTTGATTTCCCAGACGGCACGACACTTACTAGTTTCAAAGCTGAACTCTGTGCACCTGATCGAGTTCAGTCTGGAAAGTTCAAGGCAAACAACTTGAACTTGTTTAATTATGAATTGCACTGCATCATCTACTCCACTCTCCTTCCGAAGTCTACTTCAAAGGATGATGTCACGTCTATTGAATTATCTGTTATGTATCACATTCTTAAGGGGATTCCATTTTCTGCCCCTAAGACCATTATCCAGATGATGGGACATTGTCGTACAAGAGATAGAAATCTCTCTTATGCGATGATTCTCCCACGCATCTTCCAGCGTTTCGATATTGACTTATCAACTTGTACTCAAGACCCTGAGTCCAAGTTTCTTAAGTTATCTCGTCGCAGTATGACTGCTGCTGCTCCTCCTACTACTCCTCCTACTACTCCTGCTACTGCTCCACCTCCTCCACCTCCTCAGTAGTATGCCATGACATTTGAGGGCATACACCAGCACCTTTCGAATTTGCACGTCTCGATGACGGATATGGCCCGCGAACGTGAGTTCCGCGACGTCACTCGTTATCAGGCGATAGCAAATTCTCTCGCTGATCTTCGTTTTGCCCAGACTAGACATTCTGCCGGTTCCATTCCTAGAGATCCAGCTTTCTCTGGTTACCGCTGTGAGGATGAGGCTGTTCATGCCTACTTTCAGCCCGGTAACGCATATGATTGGTACCGCTCTGACCGTGCTCCTCCTCGAGACTATGTCGGTGAGTTTTACACTGGCGCCCCTCCTCACCCTTCTGGCGCTGATACCTCTGCAGCTGGTCCTTCTGGACATGCCGGTCATGCTGATGATGATGAGGAGGAGGAGGATATGTGATATGTTATCTGATTTTTTACTTAGTTATTATCTACTGTATACTTGAAAATGCTCCGACATTCCAAGTTTATAGACTTTATTATCAGTATTTCTTTTGAGGACTTGTACTGGATTTATTTATTGATGTCTTCTGAACATCTTTTTATCTTTATGAGATGCTTAGTTTATGGTTCACATCAGTTTATTTACTTATTTATAGCATTTTTATCTGCTTCTCTATTCTAAACTGCCTGTGAAATAATTCTCAATTTTATTATAAAATGCCTGAGACAAATACATGCCTGTGATGTCATTCTAATTTCTTTAATCTTTCTACTATTTATCATGATTATTTTCTTGTGTTTCTTCACTGTTTGTTATTTATGCATTGATTGCGGGGGAGTTTTTCTCTTTGGCAATTATTTTGCTAAGTGACAACGGGGGAGAAAAATAAAGATCTAACATTCTTTTAAGAAAATGCAGGACATGAACAATTTTTGATTTTATTTCAAGCTTAAATGTTATATCATTCATAGTTTGTCAATTATCAAAATGGGGAAGATTGTTGGCCCATTGGTCATATGGTCAAACTGATTTTAATAATTGATCAAACTCTGTCTCGATATATGATGCTAGTCAGGATATCTCGGACTCTTGGACATGATCAAGAACAGCTATCTACACAGTTCAAGACCGAAGCGATGTTTGCCTGTTCGAGTCTGTATTTCTTTGAGCAATGTATTTTTCATTTTATTGAGTCTAGGAATACGTTGTACACCGAGTCGTACTGGCAAATAGGCTATTCCAAAATGATTTCAAAATATTTTTAAAATGTCCTTAGTTTTGAAAAACATTCGTATTTACAAAAGCTCCAAAAAGGTTTTCAAAAAGGTTTTCAAAATTCCCCAAAAACTATTTTTTAATACCTAACCTAACCCTGACAGAACTCGGCCAGAGTTCGGCCAGAGTTTGGTTAGTGGCCGTTTTGATTTTTGAATTCTCTGAAACTTGGTCCTCCTGCCAATTGCGGATTTGACCGAGATTTTCTCATTGAGTTCTGCCCGAATTCTGTCCGAATTCTGCCAGAATACTGTCTTTGGAACTCCTATAAATAGAGAAGGATTTTGATCATTTTAACTCACTCATTCACTTTCAATCTTCTCTCTATCTAAAGCTTTCAGTCTTCCAAAGAGTTTTCTTGAGCTTTAAATTTCAGATCCCAAGCCAATTACAATCCACTAGTCGATTTGCCAGTGCGTTGCGGTCTAGAAGTTTCTGAGTGATTGTAATCAGAAGGCTTGATTAGAAGAATACCTCTTCACAATTGAAGTTGGATGAGTTCTTCGTATCAAATCTCGCGTTTTAGAAGTTGCAAGGATTTCGTAAGAAAACTTGCAGTTTTGCCAATAGTGGATTCAACTGGTAGCAAGAGTTCTACCGACTGGATTAGTCCTCAACAGAGGAAAACAAGTATACATCGCTGTCTTTGCTTTTGCTTTCTTATCTCTGCCTTTACATTATTTAGTTGTGATTATTATTCTGTGATCTTGCTGCTAACATTTTTTAATTAGCATTATTCCGCTGCCAACTCTATTCACCCCCCTCTAGAGTATTGTGCTTTACGATTTTGTTCCTACAATTGGTATCAGAGCGGGTGTTACAGGTAAAGCAAGGTAACATTGCAATTATTTATTCTTTTAACTAATTGCTATATAGATCACAGCACAACACATGGTAACTGTAAAATTCACAAGTGAAGGCCAGGCCATAAACAGACCTCCACTGTTTGATGGTACGAACTATACCTATTGAAAAATACGGATGAGTTTCTTCTTGAAATCACTTGACTTTGATTTATGGTCCATTGTTATTGATGGCTATCAAAATCCACCTCGTATAAATGTTGATGGAGTTCTAGTTGAAAAACCCCATAACAAATATACAGAGGAAGAAAAGAAAAAGGCCAGTCTTGATGCACGTGCTATTAACGCTCTATTTTGTGCTTTAGACAGAACTGAATTTAACAGGGTGTCTATCTGCACAACGGCTAATGAAGTGTGGAAGCTTCTTGAAGTCACACATGAAGGCACGACTCAAGTCAAAGAATCAAAGCTCAGTAGACTTACTCAAGAGTATGAGGTGTTCAAGATGAAGCCCAACGAAACAGTTACTCAGATGTTCGAAAGATTCTTGGATATTGTAAATCCTTTGTCCTTCCTAGGCAAAGAGTACAGTAACCATGAAAAGATTTGTAAACTCCTGCGAGCACTTACTAAGAACTGGATTCCAAAGGCTACTGCAATCATTGAAGTGAACGACCTCACAACTATGTCCCTCGAAGTACTCATGGGTAAGCTACTCACTTATGAACTGGAGCTACAAGATTTTGAAGAGCCTGCACCAAAAGAAAAGACAGTCGCTTTCAAGGCTCAGCACAGAAAAGCTGCTGAAGGTGACTCAGACAGCAGTAAATCTGATGCTGAAGATCAAGCACTCCTAGCGAGAAAATTCAAATGATTCATGAGATATGAGAAGAGAGCCTAAGAAAACAACAGCAGCAACAACTGGTTTCAAGATGATGCTGTCTGCTATGGATGCAAGAAGAAGGGACACATGAAGAAGGATTGTCCTACAAACTCATCATCATGCAAGAAGAGCAACAGGTATGAGAAAGGGAACCTGAAGAAATCAACATCACGGAAGTATGCCAATACCAGCATATGGCATAAAAGTGAAGCCAGCGACTCAGAAGACGAACAATCAGAAGATGCTGCAAATGTATGCTTTATGGCATCCGATCAGGTACCTACTGAACCTGTAGTTGATACATATGATGACTTTACCTTTGAGCAATTAGGAGATGCCTTCAGTAAACTGATAAGTGATTACAGGAAACTGCGTAGCAAGAAGGTACTCAAAGAGTACAAAGGAGAAATAGGAAGACTTACCGACCTACTAGCTAAGGTTAGAAATAATCTTAGTGAGTCTGGTGAGCTTTTCTCTATCAAGATCTTATTATACGAGACTACCAAGTCATCTGAAGAGAAAGACAAGGTTATTGACCAACTGAAAGAAGAACTTTCTAAAGAGAAGAAAAGTCTTCGATGTGCACAAATCAGAATAAAAACACTTACTTCTGATTATACTAAATTGTATGACACTTCCAAAAGATTGAAAATTAGGTTAGGAAAACAGCCTGAGACTGCTGTTTCCTACCCTAACACGTGTCACTTACCGAAAAATCGGAACATTCCTAAACCAAACACTGTCAGACCTAACCATATCATCGAAGAATCAATCAACGTCACCTTTGATGAATTGAATCAAATGACTATCGATGACAATGACGAAGATCCAACTGTACCAAGCTCAACACCAGCTGATTCTCAACCAAGCTCAGCACTAGCTGATCCTTCTAGAGAAGATCCAGGAACCAGCTACCTTCAGAGTCTGCCGAAAAGATTAAAATTTACGGCTGATCATCCAAAGGATTTGGTAATTGGTGACATTACCAAAGGTGTAAGTACTCGTACATCCAGTAGAGATATTGTTTCTAGTGTTGTATTCATTTTACACCTAGAACCCAAAACTATTGATGAAGCATGTAGTGATAATTTTTGGATAGTTGCTATGCAAGAGGAATTAAACCAATTTGAACGGAATCAAGTTTGGGAACTTGTTCCCAAGCCTATTGATCATCCGGTCATTGGCACCCGTTGGGTATTCCAAAATAAACGTAATGAGAATGGTTTAGTGGCTCGTAATAAGGCTCGACTCGTAGCTCAAGGATACAATCAGGAAGAAGGTATCGACTACGATGAGACTTATGCCCCAGTTGCGAGATTAGAATCCATTCGCATGTTATGTGCATTTGCATGTTTTCATAATTTCAAATTATTTCAAATGGATGTCAAGAGTGCATTTTTAAATGATTTTATAAAAGAAGAAGTTTTTGTAGCACAACCTCCAGGTTTTACAGATTTCAAAAACCCTGATCATATTTTCAAGCTGAAGAAAGCTTTATACGGTTTAAAACAAGCCCCTCGTGCTTGGTATGATCGTCTAAGCTCTTTTCTACTTGACAACAGTTTCTCAAAAGGCAAGGTTGACACTACACTTTTTATTAAGTTTTTAATGGCAAGCTTCTCTTAATACAAGTCTATGTTGATGATATTATATTTGGATCTACTAATGAATCTCTGTGTCAAGAATTTTCTAAGTGTATACAGAATGAGTTTGAGATGAGCATGATGGGAGAGCTGAAATTCTTTCTCGGACTACAAATCAAACAAACTGACAATGGGACATTCATAAATCAAGCCAAGTACACGAAAGATTTGCTAAAGAAGTTTGATCTGGACAATGTCAAACCTATTGGCACTCTGATGGCAACTTCAACAAAGCTTGATATTGATGAACAAGACAAGCCGGTCGACACACGTAAGTATCGAGGTATGATCGGTAGTTTACTTTATTTAACTGCTAGTCGTCCAGATATTATGTTTAGTGTTTGCCTGTGTGCACGTTTTCAAGCTAATCCAAAGGAATCACATCTGTGCGCAGTTAAGCGTATCTTTCGATACCTTAAGGGCACTTCTTCTGTTGGCTTATGGTATCCCAAAACTAAGTCCTTTGACCTTATTGGTTATTCGAATGCAGATTTTGTAGGATGCAAAGTTGATAGAAAAAGTACCAGTGGCACATGTCATTTCTTAGGCAAGGCTTTAGTCTCATGGTTTAGTAAAAAGCAAAATTATGTAGCCCTATCAACAACAGAGGCTGAGTATATCGCCGCAGGACGTTGTTGTGCTCAGATTTTGTAGATGAAACAAACCTTAGAAGACTATGATTTATTTTACACACACATTCCCATTTTCTGTGACAATACGAGCACAATTAATTTGACTAAGAATCCTGTATGTCACTCTCGTACTAAACATATCGAGATTCGACATCATTTTTTTAGAGATCATCATCAGAATGGAGATATTGACCTTGTGTACATAGATACTGAGAATCAATTAGCTGACATTTTTACAAAATCTCTAGCAGAAGATCGTTTCAATTATTTACGTCGAGAATTAGGAATTTTGGACGTCAATAATATTAATTAATTTTGTTTTATGATTATATTTTAATACGCAAAAACTGTGTTAGAGACAAGCCAATAAAGAGTCTGTCTGTCACCACAACTACGGTTGAAGCGAAGCGGTACTTAAGAGTTCCCCGGTGAACCTCCGCCAGCTGGGATAGTACTCCTACATCTAATCTGAGACAGTCGCTGTGTAACGATATTTAATCTATAAAGTAATATTAATTATATTAATTGAAGGTTGAAATTACTAATCTTTGAATTAAATATTTGAAATGAGCCAATAAAAAAGAAAGTGTTCCAAACCAACCCCAGGCAAATTCGGCCAAAATTCGGACCTAATTCGGCCCGAGTTCGGTTAGGGTATCAGGTTATATAACCAGAACCCGAGAGCCTTTCTTCTTCATTGCTTCTAAACTCCATCAAAACAGCAATAGCAGCCGCGCGAGAGCAGCCCTAACCCTAGTTCTTCACCACTCCTTCTCTTCCAATCCATGTGGTAAAATCAATCCAAACTTTGGATTCGTGCGAAGATCATTGTTCTCTACAACATACTCAAATTTTGGGAGGTATAACTCCGTATTTCCCCTCCTTTCAATTTCGTGCTATTTACTTCTATTGCACAAATGGCACCTAAGGGATTCAACCCCTTCAAGAGGAAGAAGACAACCAATCCCAGTGAGGAAGGTTCATCTTCGAATCCACCCACGGATTCCCTCTTTTTGCCAGTCCAATCTAGCGATGGCGCGTTCGACGGGTTTTACTTTCAAACCCTAGATCAAGCCCTACTGTGGTATGGAGACTTTTCCATGAGATCCATATACACAGGCGCTCCCATCAAGTGGACTGTGTTTCCAGAACACCGCCCTTACTTTGAGGCATTAGGGTTACAATATTTTGTTAAACTCTATTTTCCTGTAGCAACTAATACCATTAGACTGTTCTACTGCAATATCATATTAAACACGTTTGACGTAAGTACTCGTGTTGGAGGATTAGATATCAATTTCAATGATGTTATCTTAGCAGAAATCCTTGGTATTCCCAACGAAGGTGAACCATTTGTTGATATCACTGAATTTGATTTCCCCGGCGGCACGATACTTACTAGTTTCAAAGCTGAACTCTGTGCACATGATCGAGTTCGCTCTGGAAAGTTCAAGGCAAACAACTTGAACTTATTTAATTATGAATTGCACCGCATCATCTACTCCACTCTCCTTCCGAAGTCTACTTCAATGGATGATGTCACGTCTATTGAATTATCTGCTATGTATCACATTCTTAAGGGGATTCCATTTTCTGCCCCTAAGTCCATTATCCAGATGATGGGACGTTGTCGTGCAAGAGATAGAAATCTCTCTTATACGATGATTCTCCCACGCATCTTCCAGCGTTTCGATATTGACTTATCAACTGGTACTCAAGACCCTGAGCCCAAGTTTCTTAAGTTATCTCGTCGCAGTATGACTGCTGCTGCTCATCCTACTGCTACTGCTACTGCTCCACCTCCTCCACCTCCTCAACAGTATGCCATGACATTTGAGGGCATACACCAGCACCTTTCGGATTTGTACGTCTCGATGACGGATATGGCCCGCGAACGTGAGTTCCGCGATGTCACTCGTTATCAGACGATAGCAAATTCTCTCGCTGATCTTCGTTTTGCCCAGACTGGACATTGTGCCGGTTCCATTCCTAGAGATCCAGCTTTCTCTGATTACCGCTGTGAGGATGAGGCTGTTCATGCCTACTTTCAGCCCGGTAACGCATATGATTGGTACCGTTCTGACCGTGCTCCTCTTCGAGACTATGTCGGTGAGTTTTATACTGGCGCCCCTCCTCACCCTTCTGGCGCTGATACCTCTGTAGCTGGTCCTTCTGGACATGCCGGTCATGCTGATGATGATGATGATGAGGATATGTGATATGTTATCTGATTTTTGACTTAGTTATTATCTACTGTATACTTGGAAATGCTCCGACATTCCAAGTTTATAGACTTTATTATCAGTATTTCTTTTGAGGACTTGTACTGGATTTATTTATTGATGTCTTCTGAACATCTTTTTATCTTTATGAGATGCTTAGTTTATGGTTCACATCAGTTTATTTACTTATTTATAGCATTTTTATCTGCTTCTCTATTCTAAACTGCCTATGAAATAATTCTCTGTTTTATTATAAAATGCCTGAGATAAATACATGCCTGTGATGTCATTCTAATTTCTTTAATCTTTCTACCATTTATCATGATTATTTTCTTGTGTTTTTTCACTATTTGTTATTTATGCATTGATTGCGGGGGAGTTTTTCTCTTTGGCAATTATTTTGCTAAGTGACAACGGGGAAGAAAAATAAAGATCTAAAATTCTTTTGAGAAAATGTAGGACATGAACAATTTTTGATTTTATTTCAAGCTTAAATGTTATATCATTCATAGTTTGTCAATTATCAAAATGGGGAAGATTGTTGGCCCATTGGTTATATGGTCAAACTGATTTTAATAATTGATCAAACTCTGTCTCGATATATGAAGCTAGTCAGGATATCTCGGACTCTTGGACATGATCAAGAACAGCTATCTACACAGTTCAAGACCGAAGCGATGTTTGCCTGTTCGAGTCTGTATTTCTTTGAGTAATGTATTTTTTATTTTATTGAGTCTAGGAATACGTTGTACACCGAGTCGTACTGGCAAATAGGCTATTCCAAAATGATTTTAAAATGTTTTTAAAATGTCCTTAGTTTTGAAAAACATTTATATTTACAAAAGCTCCAAAAAGGTTTTCAAAAAGGTTTTCAAAATTCCCCAAAAACTATTTTTTAATACCTAACCTAACCCTGACAGAACTCGGCCAGAGTTCGGCCAGAGTTCGGTTAGTGGCCGTTTTAATTTTTGAATTCTCTGGAACTTGGTCCTCCAGCAGTTGCGGATTTGACCGAGATTTCCTCATCGAGTTCTGCCCGAATTCTGCTCGAATTCTGCCAGAATACTGTCTTTGGAACTCCTATAAATAGAGAAGGATTTTGATCATTTTAACTCACTCATTCACTTTTAATCTTCTCTCTATCTAAAGCTTTCAGTCTTCCAAAGAGTTTTCTTGAGCTTTAAATTTCAGATCCTAAGCCAATTACAATCCTCTAGTCGATTTGCCAGTGCGATGCGGTCTAGAAATTTCTGAGTGATTGTAATCAGAAGGCTTGATTAGAAGAATACCTCTTCACAATTGAAGTTGGACGAGTTCTTCGTATCAAAGCTCGCGTTGTAGAAGTTGCAAGGACTTCGTAAGAAAACTTGCGGTTTTGCCAATAGTGGATTCAACTGGTAGCAAGAGTTCTACCGACTGGATTAGTCCTCAACAGAGGAAAACCAGTATACATCGCTGTCTTTGTGTTTGCTTTCTTATCTCTGCCTTTACATTATTTAGTTGTGATTATTATGCTGTGATCTTGCTGCTAACATTTTTTAATTAGCATTATTCCGCTGCCAACTCTATTCACCCCCCTCTAGAGTATTGTGCTTTACGATTTCGTTCCTACAGATATGTGTGGTGTGCGGGATGAATACATAGCGGGAGTAGAGAAGTTTCTGCAGTTTGCTAAGGCGTTTCCTCAGTACATAGACGGCACCAAAATTAAGTGTCCGTGTGTGAAATGTCATAACGTGAAATATTATCCAGAAGTGGAAGTGACATATCATTTGTACTCGAGGGGTTTCACGCCTAATTACTATCAGTGGACCGCATACGGAGAACTTGTGTCTTTAGCATCAGAGCCGAAGCCTTATGTTGAGCCGTATATGCATGCGGGACCTAATTTTGTTTCAGATAATCATGCATACGACGACGGGTGCGTGAACATGGTTTTCAACGCTGTGGGGCCTAGTTTCATTCATGATGCAGCTGAGGAGGCACCGAATGTCGATGCTGCAAAGTTCATGGAGTTGCTGGAGAATGCAAGGACTCCATTGTATCCTGGTTGTGAGGATCATTCACCGTTGGAGGTGGTTACAAGACTGTTGAGCATTAAGTCAGATTTTAACATGTCGAAAGAATGCTACAACCGAGTGTTTGTCACTACCACATTTCTAGTGTGAGGATATTTTTGTCATTTTGGGGTAATTTAAATTTATTAGAATTTATTTGAATTTATGGGAATTTTTAGGAATTATTTTGGAATTGTTTGGACTATGTTGACTTTGACTAGTGTTGACCCTTGTAGACCAACCTAGGAGCTAACCCTAGTTAGTATGGACTTGGTTAGGTTATATGACTCTAGTCTAACCTAGCCTAATCATTGGTTTGGTCATTAGACTATAATTAGCAATAGGAATTAGAAAGTCATAAGTCATGGCTTATGATTTAGAACCTTTATTAATCAAATCAAACCATAGCCTTGTAGGTTGGCCCAAAGCCCAAGAAAATTTCAAACCCTAATCCCTAGACATGCTTGGTCGGCCACTTAGCCTATCCTAGGGATTCCCCCACTATAAAATCTCTCCTAAAATCTAGGGTTGCCTCTTTCTTAGGAAGGCTCAAGTTTTAGAAGGTTAGTTTCCTATTGTATTTTAATCCCTAGAACTCCATTCCTCTTCCTTTTTCATTCTAATCTTTTCCATTAGGTTCTAATATACCTATTCTTACTGTTGTTAAGGTTTCATCTCAGTTTGATGTGATTTGAGTAGATTGGGACATCAAGACAAGAGCTATTGATTGGGGATTTTTTCTTGAAAGTTCAACAATAGGTAACTTTCTTATTTCTCCATGAAATTTTATTTTGTCTTCATATTTAAGAAGCCCTAGGGGTCCCCTAAGTGTCTGCATTGGAGTCGTATCGGATTTTGTGAGTTTCGTGTCCGTCTGGACACGTATCAGAGTCGGCATTAAGGTGTTTGTCGAAATGCCTCAAAGGGTATTTCGATTTCGTTTGTGCAAACTATTTGATTGAAAATTTCTATTTTTATGTCACTTACATATTCCTTTTGGACTGGGGTGATTTTAGTGTCTGCTCGTGTCGAATTCGTGGCTTGGACACGGCAACACCACAGCCCGCACGTTCCTCTGCTACTCGGGGGCTCCACAGGACACGACACAGGGTTTCAGGACACGAAATTCAAGGAAGACCTAGGGGCAATGTCTGTCAAGACGTTCCCTAAGTTTCATTGGGTTTCGTTTGGTATCGAGAGAGTTCTCTCGATGTCCATGGTCGACTGGACTGGGTCTGTCAGTCCAGTTTGGATTGTGCTGGGTTCTTGTGTATTGGACACGTTTGTGTCGGGTTTCTGGACACAAAATGAAGGGTATGACACTGGCACACACTAATTACTATTTACCAACCTAATTTCTATTGTTTAGTTGTGGTTTCAATTGTCAAATTGGAATTTCCCATTTGTTTCTGATACTGACAGTATCAGTGATTATTTCACTGTTTTAATTCCAGTTTGATTTTTGTTAATGATTAATATGATAAATTATGCTATGGTTATTTTTTACTATACATTAAATACCATGTTAGGATATAGGAGTTCATGTGTTGTGTATGATTGCAAGGTTTTCGAGTTGATTAAGGGTACCTGTCATTGATTCACTCATTGAACTAATTTGATTTCCTATTCTTTTCAACTGTTTTTCCAATGCTAAATTCCTATCTCCTGTGTGACACTCACAGTTAGCTAGACTCAGTTTTACTCATGACACACACTCTACTAGCTAACTGTCAACTGATTTCCAGGAATCCCCTTTGTATCACACACTAGTTTGATTCAAATCACTAAGGCACTGTTTTCCCTAATGTTACTGTTACATGCTGAATTGGGTTCACATGGAGTTTACTGTTAGATTCATGTGTTAACTGTTTTGCTATGGCTGAACCTGAGTTACCTTGACTTTGATTGCATTGTTGTTTCTTTTCAAAACCTGGAAATGAATGCCTTCACTGATTTATGGATACCTGAGAATGTGGATTGTAGACTGAATCTGAGAATTCAGATTTTATTGATCTGGAAATGTTTCCTAGGAGTCATGCTCTTCATAATCTGAAATCTGAGATTTAGTATGGACTAAAACCTGAGATTGGTACTGTTTAACTGTTGTTTGGTTCACTGAATTCCTTCCTTTCTTTTACTGTCTTCTAAATGCACACACAATGTTCATAGTCATGTCTCATTTCATATACACACACACACTCTATACTAAATCCCTACCACTCCATATTCCTGAGATTAACACCACACACACACATATGACACTGATTTTGATACTGTTATTTCACACTGATTTGGGTTAATGTAATGCACATGACACATAGCCTCCTATCTAACCATTGTTCAGTTACACACACACACACATTTCTGTCATGTTCACACATCATACACCCACACACACATTTCTGTTTCCCTCTCTATGGTATCCTATTTTCTCTATGTGATTATTTACTATGGGTAATATATATAGAGGTAATGTATATATATATATATATATATATATATATATATATATATATATATATATATATATATATATATATATATGTAATTGGTGGTTGTATTTTGGGTATCTAGTCTAGATACCTACATGGGATGTGTGGGTTATACAAGTGTATATGTATGTCATATATATATACAACTTGTGTATGTATTATACCTAGGTAAAGTATGTTCATGTGTTAAAGAATAGGCCTAAGTAATGTAGTATAGCTTGGTGAGCCTAGATTGGGCTTGTACAGTTATTTGGACCTAGTATAGCCTTGTTAGACTAGTATAGACTAGTTTGATCTATTTTAGACTTGGTTGACCTAGTTGACTTCTAGAGTTGACCAGAGTTGACCAAGAGTTGACTTTGGCCTAGATTGACCTAGAATCATGTAGAATGCATAGTAGGACTTCATTATTCCATTTTGGACTTGTTGTGACTTGTGTTGTTCTGATTAGGAGCCAGACACCACTCCTCGGACAGTACTTTCATATTGGACACTCAGATACCAGGCGAGTACATTCTTTGATTATTTCATATCCTGCTTAGAATTATTTCCTGCAGTAGATTACTTTACTTGTACTGTCATGTTGGTCACACGGATTGGTACTATATGGATCCCTTCTTGAGATGTTATCCTTAGGGAGCATCGGGTACTACATCTTCTGTGCGTTTCACTTACATGTCGTATCACTATGCTTCACTGGTTCTTTAATCACTTGTGACATATACTCTTATGATCACAGAGTCTCCTAGAATCTCTTATCCTATTTACTGGGTATCCTAGAATCTCCTAGTATCCCCATTTATGGGACATCCATGTATCACCCTTCGGGGGCCTTACGTGGAATCATAACATAACCTGGTTGGATCCTTATGTATTGATTGGGGGTACGGGGGAGTAGAAATAGACATGTGAATACTATCCAAGTAGTGTAGTATCAGAATCTCTTCCATAGTGTAGCATCAGAATCTCCTATGCCATTTACATGTCTATATTGTACTCTGACTCACTAGCCACATGTTAGTTCTCCATTATAGTAGATATTTCTATTACAGCTTTCTCTCTCTGTTTACATACAACATTTCCTTCAGTACTTGTATCTTACTTTACAGCATGATTATATCTTCTAACCTGCTATGAACTGTTGAGATGTACCGTACTCGCTCCTGTCCTGACTGGATCCGTTGAAATATTACAGAGGTCGAGGAGGAGGCCTGCCTGGACACTTTCTACGGGGCAGCCTTAGATGACACTTGCGAGCTGGACCCTCAGGAGGACCCAGCTCTAGCTGAGGATATCACCCCGATTGCCTAGACTAGATTAGTTAGGCTTATCTTCTTTATGTAGTCTTGAGACATGTTTAGCTAGACTTATTTTCTATTCAGAGTTGTTGAGCTTTGTATATATTCTTTCATTCTGTATCTGAGACCATGTACTTCTGGTTATTTGCTGGGATTATCTTAGACTACTTTTCATCTATTTATTTGCTTGAGTTCTATTTCATATCGTGCTATCTCTTCCTTAGTTGTGATTGAGTTTATTACTGCTATGTCACCCGCATTCGGAGAGTATAAACTGTTTAGATATATATTGTTAGATGTATGTTTACCTAGGACAGCGTTCTACCGCCGACACTGCGGCGTAGGCTGGACGTACCCACGTCTCGTGCCCTTACTCTAGGGTGCGGGTCGTGATACGTTTTTAGTGGTGGCCCATGCAGGTCTAGACTAGAAGTGTAGTGGTATTCGAATTAGAGTATCACTACAGCCTGCAGTAGGATATAGGATATTAATTTTAAGGTACTCAATCACTTTAGGAAAAATTCTTTTATTTGCCATCTAAATCCTTATTGTCAGCTGATCCTTTGAATTTTTAACTGTCTGCCTTTGTTATTTCACTTCTTTCTCAGAAATTGATACTCTTGTTTGTCTATCTTCAGGATGGTAGAGACTCGATTGCAGCATGCCATTCATGAGGATGATATAGAGGGGACTGCTACCTCTCAGCCAGTACAGCGAGGCCAGGGGACTGCAGCTCCTGCCACCTGAGCTCGTATTGAGACCTCGGCAGCCGCAGCAGGGGGTATGCATCCACCGACTCGGAGGCAGGACCCGGTCATCCCAGAGGATCCCTTCCAGCAGCCGCCTCCAGGATACGTGGACGCAACGCAGATGTTCACGTACTTCCAGCAGTTTATGGACCGGCAGCAGGCTCGACAGGATAGAGGCATGGAGTTGGCCATCACGACAGCCGCAGCTCGACCAGTGGTTCAGCAGCCGAGGACACCGGGGATCGGGCAGTTTCAGAAGATGAGCCCCAGAGACTTTCTGGGGACAGAGGGGATCTTATATGCCGATGAGTGGATCGAGCATATAGAGGAGATCCTCCGCTTGGCCAAGATACCAGCAGATCTTCAGATCGAGGCTGCAGCTAGCCGGATGCGAGATCTTGCTCGCACCTGGTATCAGTCAGACCCCAGGGTAGGGGTACCTGGGCAGGCTTGGGAGCAGTTCAAGGGCTTCTTCAAGAAGAAGTTCTTCCCAGATTCAGCACTCAGAGCCTTGGAGTCGCAGTTTGAGAGCCTAGTCCAGGGGAGCCTTTCAGTGGAGGAGTACGCCGGGGAGTTCGGCCGCCTCGGCAGGTTTGTGGAGGACTTGAGCGAGACGGCGAAGGCCCAGAGGTTCCGGAAGGGTCTAGTCAAGAAGGTCAAGTCCTTGACCAAGGGCAACCGGGATGCCACGTTCGAGGAGATCTTGACAGGAGCCTTGCTAGCAGAGGATGATCTTGAGCTTAGGCTCAAGAGGGGGCGAGACCCAGTTGGAGGCAGCAGCAGCGGGGGCCAGGCCAAGAGGCTCCATTTTCAGCACCAGCAGCTGAGGCAGTTTCAGTCGCAGCCGATTCAGCAGAGCCCAGTTCACCAGCAGCAGCAACCGAGGCAGCACCAGCAGGGTCAGAGACAGGGTGGTACTTGTGCCTACTACAAGAAGCCTGGGCACGTCTTCAATGAGTGCCGGAAGACGCTGGGTCAGTGCCTGGTGTGTGGCTCAGCAGACCACCAGATGAGGGAGTGCCGTATGGGACGAACAGCTCCGGGAGGTAGAGTCAGAGCTCCAGCAGGCCAGCAGAGGGGACCAGCCATGCCGACGCAGTAGCAGAGGTTCGTCCAGCACCAGCAGCAGGCCAGGGGAGGCCAGCAGGGGCGAGCTTTCGCCATGGTAGCAGAGGATGCAGAGGCGATAGGAGAGCTGATTGCAGGTTCGATCCTTCTCGACTCCAGTCCAGCTTTTGTATTATTCGATTCCGGTGCCTCGCATAGCTTCATATCAGTATCTTTTGCGATTAGACACGGTATCATAGCTGAATCGTTGCCTAGGACTTACAAGATCACGACCGGGGGTGGCATTATCCTCGTGAGTGATGTTTGTAAGGGTCGGAGAGTAGTTTTGGGAGGCCGTGAGTTGGAGGTGAGCCTGCTTGTAATGCCATTGCCGAACTACGATATAGTACTAGGTATGAATTGGTTGAGCAGGTACCACGCCAGCATTGATTGCAGAGGGGGTAGAGTTCTTTTCAGAGCGCCGGGGGAGCCAGAGTTCGAGTACTCTAGACGTCAGGCAGAGCAGAGCAGCGAAGTCTTTTGTGGAGTCTCGGTCGAGGAGCAGGCGATTCCACACCCTTTGATAGCAGAGTATATGGATGTTTCCCAGAGGAGTTGCCGGGATTGCCACCAGACAGGGACATAGAGTTCTCGATAGACTTGGTTCCAGGAGCGGAACCCATCTCTCAGCATGTCTATCGGGTGAACAACAGCGAGCTGGTGGAGCTGAAGAAGCAGGTGGATGAGCTACAGGACAAGGGCTTCATCCGCTCGAGTTCGTCGCCATGGGGTGCACCAGTGTTGTTCGTGCCAAAGAAGGATGGGTCAGTACGCATGTGTATTGACTATAGGGCACTCAACAACCTCACGATCAAGAACAAATACCTACTGCCGCGGATCGACGATCTTTTTGACCAATTGAGCGGAGCTCGGGTATTTTCCAAGATTGATCTGAGGTCGGGATATCACCAGGTGAAGGTGAAGAGGGAGGATATTCCCAAGACCGCTTTCAGGATGCGGTACGGGCAGTTTGAGTTCTTGGTTATGCCGTTTGGGCTAACCAATGCACCAGCAGTGTTTATGAACCTTATGAACAAGGTATTCCACCAGTATCTGGGTCAGTTCGTGGTGGTGTTCATTGACGACATCTTGGTATATTCCAAGACTGAGGAGGAGCACGAGGAGCATTTGAGGATCGTGCTGGAGACTCTCAGGAAGGAGCAGCTTTACGGGAAGCTCTCCAAGTGCTAGTTTTTCTTGGACCGGATGGACTTCTTGGGGCATGTGGTGACTGGATATGGTATCTCAGTTGACCCCAAGAAGATTGTAGCAGTTGAGGCATGGGCAGCGCCGACTTCAGTTGCAGAGATCAGGAGTTTCCTGGGGCTGGTAGGATATTATCGGAGATTTGTGCAGGATTTCTCCCGGATTGCAGAGCCGTTGACTCGGTTGACCCGGAAGGATGCTGAGTTCGTTTGGT
This sequence comes from Iris pallida, assembly GCA_029216955.1. Classification (NCBI taxonomy): domain Eukaryota; kingdom Viridiplantae; phylum Streptophyta; class Magnoliopsida; order Asparagales; family Iridaceae; genus Iris; species Iris pallida. The sequence continues at coordinate 4,605,272 of JANAVB010044814.1, read as the reverse complement.
CAGAGGAGTGTCAGGCAGCTTTTGATGAGTTGAAGAAGCGGCTGACGACAGCTCCGATTCTGACATTGCCTTCAGGATCAGGTGGTTTCACTATTTATAGTGACGCTTCAGGGAAGGGGCTGGGTTGCGTCTTGCAGCAGCATGGAAAGGTGATTGCCTATGCTTCCAGGCAATTACGTCCCCATGAGAAGAACTACCCTACCTACGACCTGGAGCTGGCAGCAGTGATATTTGCTCTGAAGCTGTGGAAGCATTATCTGTATGGTGAGAGGGTGGAGATCTTCACAGATCACAAGAGCTTAAAGTATGTGTTCACTCAGAATGAGTTGAACATGAGACAGCGCAGATGGCTAGAGTTGATGAAGGATTTTGATATCCTACTTCAGTATCACCCAGGGAAGGCCAACGTGGTTGCCGATGCCTTGAGTAGGTATCCGACAGCCATGTGTTTGACCATGGATCGACATTTGCTTGCCGACTTGGAGAGCCTTGGGATTGAGGTGATCGTGCCCGGAGTGCAGTTGCAGTTATGGGGGATACAGATTCAGTCAGACTTGGTGGAGAGGATCAAGTCGGCACAGTTTGAGGACGTTGCTCTGCGGTGTCTCCGAGAGCAGGTTCGAGCAGGATTGCTGGAGGGCGAGTTTTCTCTTGTAGAGGATGGTGCCTTGAGGCACGGTTCCAGATTATATGTGCCCAGCGGAGAGCTCAGGGAGCAGGTTATGCAGAGGCCCACAGATCTCAGTACTCTATACACCCGGGTGCCAACAAGATGTACCGAGATCTACGGGAGCATGTTTGGTGGTCAGGGATGAAGCGGGAGGTGGATCGCTTCGTGGCTAGGTGTTTGGTCTGTCAGCAGGTCAAGGCAGAGAGACAGAGGCCCGGTAGATTGTTGCAGCCGCTGCCTATTCCCGAGTGGAAATGGAAGCATATCACGATGGACTTCGTTTCAGGATTACCGCGTACTCCAGGAGGAAAAGACGCGATTTGGGTCATCGTTGATAGGTTGACCAAATCGGCCCACTTCTTTTCATTCAAGGTGGGTACGTCTACAGAGAGGCTGGCAGAGATGTATATGCGGCAGATAGTCAGGATTCACGGAGTTCCGGTCAGCATCGTCTCAGATCAGGATAGCCGTTTTACTTCCCATTTCTGGAGGAGTCTGCAGACCAGCTTGGGCACTCAGCTCAAGTTTAGTACTGCATACCACCCCCAGACGGACGGACAGTCAGAGCGGACTATTCAGGCACTTGAGGATATGCTGCGGACGTGCGTCCTGGACTTTGGAGGTTCCTGGGAGGATCATCTTCATTTGGTGGAGTTTGCCTACAACAATAGTTTCCAGGCCAGCATTGAGATGTCACCTTTCGAGGCTCTGTACGGGCGTAGGTGCCGTACACCCTTATCTTGGGATGATGTTGGTGAGCGAGCTTTACTGGGGCCAGAGATGGTTGTTGATGCAGCCGAGAAGGTGAAGCTCATCAGGGACAGACTTCGCGTGGCGCATGACAGACATCGGTACTGGGCCGATAGCCACCGGAGGCTGTTGGAGTTTGAGGTACAGATTATAGTAGGATTAGATTAGGTTTGTTTGTTTGTGATTTTTGATCATGTTTGTTTATTATAATTAATTGAGACCTTGCTTGTGATTAGGTCGGAGACCAGGTTTTCCTGAGGATATCTCCGACTCGTGGTACGATACGTTTTGGTGGAGGCGGGAAGCTTAGCCCGCACTTCATCGGCCCTTTCGTTATCAGCGGAAGAGTCGGTGACGTTGCATACAGGCTAGACTTGCCACCTGCGCTAGTGGGGGTCCATAACGTATTTCATGTATCACAGTTGAGATGATACGTGATTGACCCTAACCATGTGCTCGATCATTCAGAGATAGAGGCTGGGCCTTCTCTCAGCTATCCAGAGCAGCCAGTGGAGATTCTGGATCGACGGGAGAAGGTTCTGAGGAACCAGGTGATACCCTTGGTACGCGTCGCATGGAGGCATCATTCTCCAGGAGAGTCTACCTGGGAGCGGGAGGATGAGATGCGCGAGCGCTACCCTTATCTTTTTGGACCGTGAGGTATGCTTTCTATCCTCCTCATCAGTTGTATTTCGCCTTTCAATTTCGAGGACGAAATTCTTTTAAGGAGGGTAGATTTGTCACTATCACATTTCTAGTGTGAGAGTATTTTTGTCATTTTGGGATAATTTAAATTTATTAGAATTTATTTGAATTTATGGGAATTTTTAGGAATTATTTTGGAATTGTTTGGACTAGGTTGACTTTGACTAGTGTTGACCCTTGTAGACCAACCTAGGAGCTAACCCTAGTTAGTATGGACTTGGTTAGGTTATATGACTCTAGTCTAACCTACCCTAATCATTGGTTTGGTCATTAGACTATAATTAGCAATAGGAATTAGAAAGTCATAAGTCATGGCTTATGATTTAGAACCTTTATTAATCAAATCAAATCAAACCATAGCCTTGTAGGTTGGCCCAAAGCTCAAGAAAATTTCAAACCCTAATCCCTAGACATGCTTGGCCGACCACTTAGCCTATCCTAGGGATTCCTCCACTATAAAATCTCTCCTAAAATCTAGGGTTGGCTCTTTCTTAGGAAGGCTCAAGTTTTAGAAGGTTAGTTTCCTATTGTATTTTAATCCCTAGAACTCCATTCCTCTTCCTTTTTCATTCTAATCTTTTCCATTAGGTTCTAATATACCTATTCTTACTGTTGTTAAGGTTTCATCTCAGTTTGATGTGATTTGAGTGGATTGGGACATCAAGACAAGAGCTATTGATTGGAGATTTTTTCTTGAAAGTTCAACAATAGGTAACTTTCTCATTTCTCCATGAAATTTTGTTTTGTTTTCATATTTAGGAAGCCCTAGGGGTCCCCTAAGTGTCTGCATTGGAGTCGTGTCGGGTTTTGTGAGTTTCGTGTCCGTTTGGACACGTATCAGAGTCGGCCTTATGGTATTTGTCGAAATGCCTCAAAGGGCATTTCGATTTCGTTTGTGCAAACTATTTGATTGGAAATTTCTATTTTTATGTCACTTACATATTCCTTTTGGACTGGGGTGATTTTAGTGTCTGCTCATGTCGGATTCGTGGCTTGGACACGGCAACACCACAGCCCGCACGTTCCCCTGCTACTCGGGGGCTCCACAGGACACGACACAGGGTTTCAGGACACGAAATTCAAAGGAGACCTAGGGGAAATGTCTGTCAAGATGTTTCCCAAGTTTTATTGGGTTTCGTTTGGTATCGAGAGAGTTCTCTCGATGTCCATGGTCGACTGGACTGGGTCTGTCAGTCCAGTTTGGACTGTGCTGGGTTCTTGTGTATTGGACACGTTTGTGTCGGGTTTCTGGACACAAAATGAAGGGTATGACACTGGAACACACTAATTACTATTTACCAACCTAATTTCTATTGTTTAGTTGTGGTTTCAATTGTCAAATGGGAATTTCCCATTTGTTTCTGATACTGACAGTATCAGTGATTATTTCACTGTTTTAATTCCAGTTTGATTTTTGTTAATGATTAATATGATAAATTATGCTATGATTATTTTTCACTATACATTAAATACCATGTTAGGATATAGGAGTTCATGTGTTGTGTATTGATTGCAAGGTTTTCGAGTTGATTAAGGGTACCTGTCATTGATTCACTCATTGAACTAATTTGATTTCCTATTCTTTTCAACTGTTTTTCCAATGCTAAATTCCTATCTCCTGTGTGACACTCACAGTTAGCTAGACTCAGTTTAACCCATGACACACACTCTACTAGCTAACTGTCAACTGATTTCCAGGAATCCCTTTTGTATCACACACTAGTTTGATTCAAATCACTAAGGCACTGTTTTCCCTAATGTTACTGTTACATGCTGAATTGGGTTCACATGGAGTTTACTGTTAGATTCATGTGTTAACTGTTTTGTTATGGCTGAACCTGAGTTACCTTGACTTTGATTGCATTGTTGTTTCTTTTCAAAACCTGGAAATGAATGCCTTCACTGATTTATGGATACCTGAGAATGTGGATTGTAGACTGAATCTGAGAATTCAGATTTTATTGATCTGGGAATGTTTCCTAGGAGTCATGCTCTTCGTAATCTGAAATCTGAGATTTAGTATGGACTAAAACCTGAGATTGGTACTGTTTAACTGTTGTTTGGTTCACTGAATTCCTTCCTTTCTTTTACTGTCTTCTAAATGCACACACAATGTTCATAGTCATGTCTCATTTCATATACACACACACACACACTCTATACTAAATCCCTGCCACTCTATATTCCTGAGATTAACACCACACACACACATATGACTCTGATTTTGACACTGTTATTTCACACTGATTTGGGTTAATGTAATGCACATGACACATAGCCTCCTATCTAACCATTGTTCAGTTACACACACACACATTTCTATCATGTTCACACATCATACACCCACACACATATTTCTGTTTCCCTCTCTATGGTATCCTATTTTCTCTATGTGATTATTTACTATGGGTAATATATATAGAGGTAATGTATATATATATATATATATATGTAATTGGTGGTTGTGTTTTGGGTATCTAGTCTAGATACCTACATGGGATGTGTGGGTTATACAAGTGTATGTGTATGTCATATATATATACAACTTATGTATGTATTATACCTAGGTAAAGTATGTTCATGTGTTAAAGAATAGGCCTAAGTAATGTAGTATAGCTTGGTGAGCCTAGATTGGGCTTGTACAGTTATTTGGACCTAGTATAGCCTTGTTAGAGTAGTATAGACTAGTTTGATCTATTTTAGACTTGGTTGACCTAGTTGACTTCTAGAGTTGACCAGAGTTGACCAAGAGTTGACTTTGGCCTAGATTGACCTAGAATCATGTAGAATGCATAGTAGGACTTTATTATTCCATTTTGGACGTGTTGTGACTTGTGCTGTTCTGATTAGGAGCCAGACACCACTCCTCGGACAGTACTATCATATTGGAAACTCAGATACCAGGCGAGTACATTCTCTGATCATTTCATATCCTGCTTAAAATTATTTCCTGCAGTAGATTACTTTACTTGTACTGTCACGTTGGTCACACGGATTGGTACTATATGGATCCCTTCTTGAGATGTTATCCTTAGGGAGCATCGGGTACTACATGTTCTGTGCGTTTCACTTACATGTCGTATCACTATGCTTCACTGGTTCTTTGATCACTTGTGACATATACTCTTATGATCACAGAGTCTCCTAGAATCTCTTATCTCATTTACTGGGTATCCTAGAATCTTCTAGAATCCCTATTTATGGGACATCCATGTATCACCCTTCGGGGGCCTTGCGTGGAATCATAACATAACCTGGTTGGATCCTTGTGTATTGATTGGGGGTACGGGGGAGTAGAAATAGACATGTGAATACTATCCAAGTAGTGTAGTATCAGAATCTCTTCCATAGTATAGCATCAGAATCTCCTATGCCATTTACATGTCTATATTGTACTCTGACTCACTAGCCACATGTTAGTTCTCTATTTATAGTAGATATTTCTATTACAGCTTTCTCTCTCTGTTTACATACAGTATTTCTTTCAGTACTTGTATCTTACTTTACTGCATGATTATATCTTCTAACCTGCTATGAACTGTTGAGATGTACTGTACTCGCTCCTGTCCTGACTGGACCTGTTGAAATATTACAGAGGACGAGGAGGAGGCCTATCTGGACACTTTCTACGGGGCAGCCTTAGATGACACTTGCGAGCTGGACCCTCAGGAGGACCCAGCTCTAGCTGAGGATATCATCCCGATTGCCTAGACTAGATTAGTTAGGCTTATCTTCTTTATGTAGTCTTGAGACATGTTTAGCTAGACTTATTTTCTATTCATAGTTGTTGAGCTTTGTATATATTCTTTCATTCTGTATCTGAGACCATGTACTTCTGGTTATTTGCTGGGATTACCTTAGACTACTTTTCATCTATTTATTTCCTTGAGTTCTATTTCATATCGTGCTATCTCTTCCTTGGTTGTGATTGAGTTTATTACTGCTATGTCACCCCCATTCGGGGAGTATAAACTGTTTAGATATATATTGTTAGATGTATGTTGACCTAGGACAGCATTCTACCGCCGATACTGCGGCGTAGGCTGGATGTACCCACGTCTCGTGTCCTTACTCTAGGGTACGGGTCGTGACAGTGTTGGAGTTGATTATAGAGATCTTACCGGCGGATGCTAAGTTACCTAAAGACTTCTATCGGTCTAAGAGGATGGTGAGATCGCTCTGGATGGGATACGAGAAAATCGATTCTTGTCGCAATGGGTGCATGTTGTACTACAAAGACGACAAGGACGCAGATGTGTGCAGATTTTGTGGTGCTGATCGCTATAAGACAACTAGTACAGGAAGGTCTACTGGTGCAAGAAGACCGACCGATTCAATGCACTACTTGCCTTTAACGTCGCGGTTGCAAAGATTATTTATGGTGAAAGAGACGGCCAAAAATATGAGTTGGTACATACGAGAACAGATTGAAGGAGTGTTGGATCACCCATCCGATGGAGAAGCGTGGAAGCACTTTGATCGAGTGTATCCTGATTTTGCTTCAGATCTGCGTAATGTCAGGTTGGGGCTATCTTCTGACGGTTTTACTCCTTTTGGTCTTTCGAGATCCCAGTATTCGTGCTGGCCTGTGATTGTCACTCCGTATAACCTACCGCCTTGGATTTGCATGAAGACTCAGTACATGTTTCTAACCGTTATAATTTCTGGTCCGAACAATCCCAAGAGGAACATTGATGTGTACTTACAGCCTTTGATAGATGAGTTGAATCAGTTATGGGAAGTAGGCGCTAACACGTACGATGTTTCCAGGAAGCAGAATTTTCAGATGAAGGCAATTCTTATGTGGACCATCAACGACTTTCCGGCCTATAGAATGTTATCTGGATGGAGAACTCATGGCCGTCTCTCATTTCCGTATTACATGGACCGTAGTAAGGCTTTCCTCTTGAAACACGGAGGAAAACCGTGCTTCTTTGATTGTCATCGGCAATTTCTGCCAAAAGATCATCCGTTCAGAAGGAACCGGAATGCATTCCGTGCCGGCGTTGTAGAGAAGGGTGATCCACAGCCAAGGTGGTACGGAGCCACGATATGGGAGGAGGTTAGAGATTTTCCAAGTGTTATCGAAGATCCTACAACTGGGTACAAGTGCGATGGACTTGGTAGAGATCATAACTGGACAAAGAGGAGCATATTCTGGGATATGCCATACTGGAGTACCAATCTGATCAGACATAATCTTGATGTCATGCATATTGAGAAGAATATGTTTGATAACATAATTAATATTGTGATGGACGTAAAGGAAAAAATGAAAGACAATCCCAAGGCCAGGTTGGACTTAGAAGAAATATGCAAACGCCCTGCGTTGCATTTGATAGAGCAGAATGGAAAACAGTTCCTGCCGAAGTCAATTTTCTCGATGGACAGGGAGGATAAAGTGAGACTTTGTCGGTGGATCCAGGGCCTAAAATTTCCAGACGAATATGTGTCAAATCTGAGAAGATGTGTCGATCCGAAGGAAAATAAATTGACGGGTATGAAGAGCCACGACTGTCACGTATTCATAGAGAGGTTAATTTCGATTGCATTTCAGGAATTCTTACCGCAGGCAGTTTGGGATCCATTGACGGAGCTTAGCATATTCTTCAGGGATCTTTGTTCTAAGAAATTGCTCGTTGATCGTCTAGAAAAGCAAGAGAAGGACATTACGGTAACACTGTGCAAGCTAGAGAGGGTGTTTCCTCCTGGATTCTTCGACTCTATGGAGCATTTGCCGATTCATCTATCCTATGAGGCACGTGTTGGTGGACCCGTCGAATATCGATAGATGTACCCGTTCGAGCGACATTTGAATCACCTAAAAAGAAAGGTAAAAAATAAGGCACGGGTCGAGAGTTCTATTTGTGAAGCCTATGTTCTCGAGGAGATTACAAACTTTTGTTCGATTTATTTCAAGCCTCATGTTGCAACCAATAGAACGATAGATTCCAGAAACGACGACGGAGATCATGAAAGTAATGATACAATACTAAAGGTATTCAATGCTCCAGGAAAGCCATCGGGTAAAATGAAGAAGAGATATCTGAACGATGATGAGCTAAGGGCTGCTCAGGTGTATGTATTACTCAACTGCGACGAGGAGGAAGTAGAGAAACTGGAGGGGTAAGTAATTAATACGTCTACATTATTTTAATAGTGTTGATTATTATACTATTAAATTAATTGAACGATGTTGTTTTCAGCATATTTAATGATGATGTGAGGTCAGGTAGGCCACACATAACAGAAGAAGAACTAGAACAAGAAATGAGGCATTATTTTCCATCATGGTTGAGTGCATATGTAAGACTTGATAACTCTGTAATTACCTTTCTGTATATGCACTTGATTGAGAATGAGCTTAATTTCTTCTTTCGTCCATACGCAAGACTTGAGAATGAGTCTATTAGAACGCTAGCCAAGGGACCAATTTATGCTGCAAAAATATGGCCAAGCTACTGTGTTAATGGGTTTCGGTTCAAGTCAACAACTTGCCCGATCAGAGACAGCTTTGTGGATCTCGACTCTACCAAAAATAGCTGTTTGTGTATCAGATCTTCGAACTACAAAGATGTTGATGCGAACAACGATTCCTATGGCGTGCTACGGGAGATCGTGGAGCTGACATATAGTTATAGAATAGAGCCTGCTAAGATTGTGTTATTCAGGTGTGATTGGTTCGATCCAATTGAAGGTCAAGGTTGGAAAGTAGACAAGCACGGTCTTGTTGATATAAACTATCGGCGTCGATATCAAGCCTATGAACCATTTGTCCTATCAAGTCAGGCTCAGCTCATGTACTTCACAAGTTATCCTAAACGGAGAACAACAAGGTCGGACTGGTGGGCAGAATGCAAGACCAAAGCTAGAAATACCTTTGAGGTTGACGATATAGCTTATCAAGAGGATGAACTACCTCTTGTAACAAATATTATAGAAGTGGACACGACGGAAGTTCCTCAGTACACATCTAATTGTGTAGAAGAAGTAGAATTATCTGAAGAGAAAGATGCAGATAAAAGTGAAGATATAGAGGAGGAAGAATGTCACGCCCCAGAACCAGAATACTGGAGAGCGGGGGAATGACTCAGCCAGCTATGTATTACGGGTAGATGAATACCGTATAATACGATCAATGCTGTCTAACCAGACGAGGGGGTGCATACTATGGTCGCTTCACATCTATTGTCTCAATCGTTCAAACAAGAAACAGTAATAGAGAACATGTAAGATAAAGCAGTAAGGCATCCCAAACGCTCAGTCAAAATGTTTTTGAGATCTGGCTTTACAAAATATAGCCAGATGGTATAGTAACGTATACACAATTGTTATCAGCTGCAGTCTGACTTAATTACAATTATGTAAAGGTAAGTGCAAGACAATCCGACTAACATGTCGGTGCCAAACGGCTAAGTATAAAGTAAATAGCAAAACGAGCGGTAAAGTAAGGGACCCACTCGAGTCCTCCTGCGATCATTCCTCTAGTATTGACCATCTTGGAGGTGGAAGTAAGCTGGATCCTCGGGGACCGGCTCTAAATCTGGCCATGCAAAACCAGAGAGGTTAGACCTCTAATAGCAAGTACCACAAGGAAGGACGATATGAAGGACTAAACCAGTAAGTAAAAAATATAATGATAATAGATCTCTGCTTTCCACTAGGATTCACATCACATCACGATACTTCGAACCAACCTCCCAACCAAACAAGGACAGAAGTTGGCCCGTCATGTCCTGACATTCTGATCATCCCAGTTAGGTAACAGAGTAGTGCAGTACACAAAGAAATCATCTTGAACGGCCAATCAACTACCACGGCTTGCTAATGTGAGTTCCAAGTTATCCTGGAATTATGCAATTAGGGATTCCTCAGTTCCTACTATGTGCGAGCAAGGCTAGTCTATCCAGTCAATCATGTGCGCCATGCATGAATTAGACGAGTCCTAGTAGGACGCCCGTCAATATACAATATACAATAATAATAAAAGCAGATACTGCTTCCTGCCCGTGTGGCAGGTTTACAGTATCTATGGGAACCAGCCGGCCCGTCGGGTACTACTCGTCCCAAGGGGGCTGCCATGTAAGAACTCGGGAATCCATTCTCTCCATGCCATCATTATTTTATTTAACTTAATAGTCTCTATGTTAAGCGAAATACCATGCCGTGGATCATGGTCATTCAAATGAGTACTTTTGTACGGGGTACGATATGCCAACTCTACAACGATACCCGTGCGGCTATGTTGTAGGTCTTACATAGCGTGATGCAACAATCAAATCTAACCACGGAGTAATCATGCCTTGACCATAAGGTACACATGCTGGTTTTTATAAGAAAATAAATAACTAAATAAATAAATAAATAAATAATTTGAAGCCTGCATGTGCCTGTATGCCAATATTCGGGATCGGCTAATCGAGTACAATAGTTCATTACATGAACGTGTCTCATTCATTCATTTCAATAAGACGACTAGCCAGTCTCTTAGTTTCAACTAGGAACGCATGATCAATTATTAGTCAATGTCACAATCATTATCAATGGTGACAAGGCATAAAAGTCAATTAGTATTACATGGGGTCGAGCCTATAACTCCTCAGAGTTAAGCTCTAGTCATACTGGGTATCCATGGATCAATCAAGACACATGATACATTCCACATAACAATCTGTATTAACAATATTAACATATCATGATTTATCAAGTTCATGCAAAAAGGCGTAAGGATATAATAGAAGAAATATCATGCCATCATTAAATGAATAATTATAGGACAATTAAAACACCCAGGTCAAGAAAGTCACGCTGACAAGTCTAAGCTAAGGCCAAAAGTCACGCCAAGTCTAGTAGGAGTGAGCGTGTGACAGCGTGAGCGTGAAAAAGTAATTCACGCTGGCATGCACAGTATGAGCGTGAAGGGAAATTCACGCAGACTCAAGTGAGCGTGAAAAGGTGACAAAAAATCCACGCACGCTAAAAATCCACGCACGCTCATGGATGTGTGCGTGACTAAAAATACACGCACTCATGGATGTGTGCGTGACTAAAAATACACGCACGCTCATGAGAACGTTAGCGTGACTAAAAATACACGTACGCTCATGAGAACGTTAGCGTGACTAAAAATACACGCTAACATGTAAGAACATGAGCGTGACTCAAAATCCACGCAGACACGTAGAGACGTGTGCGTGACTAAAAATACACGCAGACACGTACAATCGTGTGCGTGACTAAAAATACACGCAGACAAGTACAGACGTGTGCGTGACTAAAAATACACGCAGACACGTACAGACGTGTGCGTGACTAAAAATACACGCAGACACGTACAGACGTGTGCGTGACTGGGCTGATGTTTTACGCGAGCACGTAAGAACGTGTGCGTACAATATTTCCCGAACTCCAAGTGCTATGGAGCCTTCGCTCCAGTGCCAGAGAAATACACGCAAAGTTGGTGGACCAAGAACCCATGAACAGCCGAAATACTACAACTTAGATCTAGAGAAAACAAGCCATAGGAATCAAAAATGCTAAGAACTAATCTCTCTCAGGATCATGAGAGGAAGCCAAATGAACCATAAAAATGGGTGAAGGAGAAGCAAGTTTGCACTTGCCTACTGCTGCTGCTGCTGCTGGTTAGGTGGAGAAGTAATGAGGAAGGAGAAGAAGAAGTAAATGGTGAAGAAGAAGTAAATAAGGAGAGAGAAGGGAGAGGGTGGCTTTAAATAGGGGGAGTGGTGGTAGGTGGGGTGTTGGGCCGGGTTCATGGGGGATCCATCAAGGCCAACCCGAAAGACTAACTAAAGCAGAGAATAAAATACAGGTAATGAAATTACAGAAATAAAATTGCAGGAAATTAATTAACATGAAAATTAGAGAGCAGATAATAAAATTGCAGAAAATAAAGTGCAGAAAATAAAATGCAGATAATTAATTAACATGAAGTTTATAGGAATTTAAATACAGGATAATACATGATAAATATTAAATAAATACATTCAAGCAATATACGTATTAAAATACGCATTCTGGGAACGGGGAGTGACAAAGAAGAAGAAGAAGAAGAAGAAGAAGATGATGAGCTAAACGAACTAGATGAATTTTCAGAAGAGGATTAAATCTGTACATTTGTTTTATCATCATATTTGACACTTTAGTGACACTTCTATCATATAAATCTGTGATACTTTAGTGACACTTTAGTGACACTTTTATCTGTGACTATGATATTTTTCAAAAATCTGTGATGTTTATCATATAAATATGTATTTTTGTTTTATTGTCATATATTATTATCAGGTATGACTAGACCATCTGGACGACGCGGAGGATTTTATATTAGGCAGTCCCGTCAGCCTCGGGCTGGGGATGGAGATTACATACCCTCATCCTCATCTCCGAGTACGCCATTGTACCGTTCTGTTCCCGGTCCATTACCGGGACAGGGCAGTTCCAGCATTCCTGATCCCGCGTCTAGCATTCCTGATCCCGCGTCCAGCATTTCTCCTGCCAACGGCTCCATGGAGGGAGCCGACACCGAGCATATGGAGGACGGCGATCAGACTGATCCTGCCCAGGCAGGAGGTGAGAGCGACCCTCCATGCGCTCCTCCGGGCGAGACGCGTATGGAGATTTGGACGGACGGGCCTACGAAGTAAGTTAATTAGTTAATATAGATTTCTCAAATGATTATATGTACATATATATTCATGAAAATTACTATTGTATAGATATCGGCCTCCTGCAGTACAGAACAGCTGGGGTTATTTTTGAGACAGAACTATGGTGGGCCTTGGATTAACTACTCAGATGCTCCCGCAGATAGGAAGGCCTTTTGGTTGGCCCACTTCAAAGTAAAAAATTTGTTTATTTTTAAATTTTAATAATCATTTGTGTATATTATATAACTTTTCTATTTTACTTCTTGTAGAGGACCTATTTCTATCCACCACACCGGGCGGCGAAGATCGAGACCCAATTTTCTGCCGTCGCAGGCAAGCTCATCCGTGATGCGATCCACGACCAGAAGTCTCGTGATCGCTCCGGAAAGCCGATCCATAGTTAGATCATGCCAGAGCAGTGGACTGCGATGAAGGCTAGATTTGTCGAGGCTAGGTACCAGGAGCGGTCTGACAATGCCAAGGTGGCACGGTCGAGCGCCAGTAAGTGGTGTGGTAGCCCCATTCCGATGACGGAGCATTTTCGTCGTCTGGTACGTTTCCTATGATGGACATTAATTTATATATAGTATGATAGAATGTTTAATACTAATAATAGATAATATATTTTAACAGGTAAAAAAGGGTGAGGACCTGAACATGGTGACCGTCTTCCTGGTCACCCATCGGAGGGCTGGGGAGTTCATTGACGAGAGGGCGACGCAGGCATATGTACGTTCTATTCTTTATATTAATTTACTATAATTTAGAAAACAGGAAAATAGATATCAATATAGACTTTAGCAAACACTTACACGTTAGCAAACAAGTTCTAGGCCGAGTTTGTTCGGCTACAGGAGGAGGCGGCTGCTGCTGCTAGTGCGCCAGCAGAGGGAGGGGCTGGTACCTCCTCCCAGCCGCCTACAGCTCCATCGCCGGACGACCCCTGGATGACCGCCGTTGGCGGTCTTCAGAAGGGTACGTACTACGGTACGGGATCCTACTACGCGTATTTGGCTTCGGAGTCATCCCGAGCCCCCTCTGTCAGTGCGCAGTCTCCGGCTTCGCAGGCGTCGTCACGAGCTCAGGATATTCGTCGTCAGATCGACGAGCTGCGTCGCGAGTTACAGCAGCAGATTTCGGATGCGATCGAGCGACGATCCGACCCTCCGATGATCACCGGACGATTTGATACGGTCGAGCGCAATATACATGAGCTGATGAGTCTACAGCAGGCTACAGCTGCCAGCTTGCACACGCTCATCGAGTCTACACAGCGCACAGAGAGTAGACAGGTCGAGCTGGAGGGATCGCAGAGGACCATGTCTGCCTCACTCACTCAGGTATCGACTTCGATTGAGGAGAGTACTCAGAGGATGGTGAGTACCCTTGCTGCGCATGGTGAGCGACTGCGAGAGCTGGAGCAGATACGTCCTCCCGGTCCATCGATGGCGCCGACTCCAGTCATTGCATTGCCTCCTACTGCCCCTACGGTACAGCTCACACAGGAGCAGTATGAGTACATGCTATCCCAGATGCGCGACAGGGGTCCTCATTGATCCAGTAGATTTTTTATCATCTTTGTATTTATTGGCCCTATGGGCCCATTGACCGTTCTGTATACTGATTTTTATTATTATTTGACTCTGTTGGACATGTATGTTTGTTGGACATGTATGTTTGTGATATTTAATTTGTTGGTATTTTTATTGAGTACATGTATGATATTTAGTTGTAGACTGTTATGATGGGAGACTGTTATTCATCTATTAGTTATAGACTGTTATAATGGAAGACTGTTAATTATGATGATATCTGCGACGGGGATGACAAATATACCTACGCAGGGTTATAAGCGATGATCTGATATACAAAGGAGGTGCTGCCCAAATTTAAAAAAAATATAATGTGTATTTTTGTAATGATGTGTGTCTGTGTTTACAGTGTATGTGAAATACAGTGTTCGGTTTACACACAGTGTAAACACAGACACACAGCATAACCAAAATACACATTAATTTTTTTTAATTTTTTTTCAGTATTCTGCGACGATTAGCGACGTACAGCGACGGATAGTGACGGAAAGTGCACGTCGCTATACGTCGCTAATTAGCGGCGGTACGTCGCTGTACGTCGCCACCTTGCTGACGTGGCAGGCATTGCCACATCATCACATCAATAGAACTAAACGTCGCTACAATGTCGCACTACGTCGCTAAGTTTTGCGACGTAAAGTTCTCGTCGCTCTACGTCGCTAAATTTGCGACGACCTAGCGACAGGGTGGGACGTCGCAAACAGCGACGTAGGGCGACGTATTGGCCATCTGCGACTAGCTAAAAAGCGACCTTCACTTTACGTCGCTAAAGCCGTCGCCAATTACGATTAGCGACGTACTTTTCATTATTAGCGACGTATGATGACGTCGCTAATTTGACATATTTTAGTAGTGCTAGTTACCTATTCTGTGGATGAGATTTAACATACATGTGACTATGATTTATTTAGGTGCAGCGATATACGTATTTGGGGATTCTATTAAATTGGAAAAATCTTCTGGTACGTATCTATTGGCCATTGTTACGTAGCTTGGTCCCGGATATTTCGGAGCTGGGGCGTGACAAGCACCATCTCCGTCCGCTCGCTATCGTCGCGCGCGTCAGGTCGTTGCTCTCCGCTGACGTCCGCGTCAAGTCCCTGTCGTCAATGCGGTCACGGACACGGCATCCGTCAGGCTCCGTGCGGGGGAGGAGAAGGGGGCCAAGCAGGTGGTGGAGGAGCTCGCAGACGGAGATAGGGTTCCCGTCGAGGCGGTAGGGCACTGAGGGGCCGGGTGGGGGAGAGAGTGAGGAAGTGGAAGGAGATGAAGGAGAGGAAGGAGGAGATCACCGCAGCTTGCACACCTTGACAATCCTAAAAATTTAGGACTGTCGAAATATTTGACAGTCTTTCCAATAGGAAGAACTGTCAAATTTTTTGACAGTCCTAAAAATTAGGACTGTCGAAATATTTGACAGTCCTTCCAATAGAAAGGACTATCAATTTTTTTACAATCCTTCCAATAAAAAGTACTGTCAAATTTTGACAGTCCTGATAAAAAATGGAGTAGCCTGAAGCAATTTTTTTCGATGACAAACTTATAAATAAGTAAAAAATTGATTTCGGCTAGCCTAAGTAAAAAATTGAGTGCCTTTAGAAATTCTCTTTTTTATTATTATTTTAGACAAAACCGAATTCATGAAGATAGAACTTCGATGTTCATTCCTAAAATATTTCAAGGACCAAAATCTTGATCTTTTTGTTTAAATAAGAACGTTCGGATGCTAAGGCTATCCCTAGTAGCAAACAAATATCCTATACTCTAAATTGAATTCGCTAAATTATCTCAATGACATTCAAACTATAGCACAAGCGTTTTTGGCATTTTAACTTTCCACTGTTCGATTTTGGCACCTTAAACTTCATAATTGTTCTTTTGAAATAGTTTTCGTCAATTTTGAATAGAGACCACTTTAAAAGCATATGTTGTATCAAAAAAGTGCAATTTAAACACTTGTTTTGTCAGATAATTTTCTAAAGTGGTCCCGATGTGCTTTAAATTTGACGAAATATGTTTTAAAAATAATTTATAAAGTTAGGATGATAAATTCGAGCAGTGAAAAGTTAAGGTACCAAAAACTCCCGAATATTATAGTTGGGATACAAAAATCGAGTAGTAAAAAGTTAAGGTACAAAATACTCCGGAACGCTATAGTTGGGATGTCAAAATCGAACAGTGAAAAGTGCAGTGAAGGTGCCAAAATCTCTGAAATGCTATAGTTGGGGTTCCAAAATCAATCATTGAAAAGTTAAAGGTGCCAAAAACTCTCAAACGCTATAATTGGGGTGTCATTAGAATAATTTAGCCATTTTAAATTTACTAGTTCAACAATCCTCCAACTTTGCCGAACTCGAGTGACTCTTGTGGTTATCAAAGTAAGGCATAAGACCTTGGCTGGGTGAAGGAAGATCGGTGGATCGAGCCACAAGGGCGTATTATTCCTTTCATTTATAAATGGAGAGAGTTGTGGTTGCAGTGGACCCAAAAGGCATACAACGCAGCATGCACAATGTCCCGAGTAGGGCCGGCTCCAGCCCAAGACAGCCAGGACAACCGCCCATGGCCCACGGTTCATGAGGGCCAAAAAAATAGTTTAAACATAAATATATTAATAATTTTGTATCTAAATTAGAACTATCATGTACCATGGGTCCTTCTTGACACAGTTTTTGTGGTGTAGATGTTAGACTTGTATATTAAAGGTCATTAGTTCAAATTTTGATGGTAACCATTTTTTTAATCTACTTTTTTTTTTTTTTTTTTTTTATATTTTTTACATTATGTATGGAGTCCTATTTTGAAAATTCGTTCCGGACCCCCATGAGCTCAGGGCCGGTCGTGGTACCGAGCGTTATGCCTGGCATTTCAAAAAAATAAAAATAAAAACAATCCTCCAACTTTCACTTAATTATAATGCATGTTTCTCTTTAACAACATGATTACAGCATAACAATGAAATACTTTTTTTTCATAGTAGTTGCAAACACTACAAATTACTACAATGGATAATAATAAGCACAGTACTAACAATTAGTAGCCATTACATGATCACAGTACTCTTACAAGATGGATATCCAACTTGGTTTGACAATGCCAAGAAAATTAAAAACTCTTGGGGATTGCAAGAGCATATATAACTTATGAGTATTGCTTCCGTAACCTGGCTTTGTTCTCTTCCCACCATACCCGTGCCTTCACCTCGCC
Source organism: Iris pallida (assembly GCA_029216955.1). Taxonomy (NCBI): domain Eukaryota; kingdom Viridiplantae; phylum Streptophyta; class Magnoliopsida; order Asparagales; family Iridaceae; genus Iris; species Iris pallida. The sequence continues at coordinate 4,587,681 of JANAVB010044814.1, read as the reverse complement.
AAACCTCTCCCGACTGATTTAGTCAGTCGCCACAAACATATTTTACAAAGTAACAAAACCTTCATTAGCAATACATAATGCATTAAAAAAGAAAAAAAAATCTTGCGTGCAAGTAATTTAATTTTGTTAGGGCTCACCTGAGTTCAACACGCAATATCTCCCTCGAGCCGTCTGGCAAGGACCGGACGGTGACGAAGACGCCGGGCTCGTCTTCGGCTACCCGTTCTGCCGCTTCGGTATCGGTTTCGTTTTGAATACCGAAAATGCTAGATCCGTTTCCTACTCCATCGTTGTCTTCCTTGCGATGCGCACTACCCGATGAGTTATCGGAGGTGGTGGTTGATGATTTGCACGATTGTTGAGCTTCGACCGAAGCCGCTGGGTGCTAGGTATAGAAAAGAGGTCGTTATAAACCATGCAAGCTCGTTCTCCAATGATTGCCGCTCACTTTTCAACGTATAATCATAGTATTCATGCTTACGACAATGGTAATGAAAAACAAAAACAAAAAAAAAACTTATTTTTCTTTCTAAAGGTCTGTTTGTGACTCATTGATATGAACGGTCGGAACCGTCGGATGATGCTTTTTTTTTTCCGGAGTCCAGAGACGGAGCTCTTAGAAATTCTCGGGAAGCTCCAGCCAGAAAATTTATCCTCTAATCTAGACTTGTTCGGGACGAAGAAAACTCTTCGTTTCCAGAAATAAAGTTGGCCTTTCGTGCAATGAATCTAAGTAAGTATTTACTATTCAGCTCTCTCAATTCTCATCCTTTATATATTACTCAAATCTAAGTTTTTTTTTAAGAATATAGTGTTAAAATAACCTTTCAAATACGAGTTTAACGATTAGGCCCGATAAGGCCCATTTGGACTTTTTTATAAAGCTAGTCCGGCCCGATTCGATTTAGTCCGAAAAGTCCGACTCTTGTGGACGGACTTGGACTTAATAAATAATAATTAAGACAGGTCCGACCCGGCCCGAAATTTTATTAAAATTTCGTTTTGAATACCGAAAATTTCGTTCTGCTGCTTCGGTATCGGTTTCGTTTTGAATACCGAAAATGCTAGATCCGTTTCCTACTCCATCGTCATCTTACTTGCGATGCGTACTACCCGATGAGTTATCGGAGGTGGTGGTTGATGATTTGCACGATTGTTGAGCTTCGACCGAAGCCGCTGGGTGCTAGGTATAGAAAAGAGGTCGTTATAAACCATGCAAGCTCGTTCTCCCCGCTCACTTTTCAACGTATAATCATAGTATTCATGCTTACGAAAATGGTAATGAAAAAAATTAAAAAGGAATGTATGATAACATTTTAGGAATGCCAACAACGACATCCTTATATTAAAGGTTATATAATCTACTTAATGTTTCAATATATCAACCAATATACTTTTTACAAAATTAGTTTCCAATGGTGCATAAAGTATAATAAAACAAATATGTGACAAATATCATAGGATGAACATTGAGTGGAATATTTCTTGAAGCTATTTACCTCATCCTCGGATTGAGGTTGGTCTTCTTGGTGAATGTTATAGAGTTCCATGACCTTCTGATAGTTCTCATTCCACCATCTTTGAGCACCAAGAACATCATACATCTCCTCCCTAAATCAAGTACAGATCGAACTCAAGATATATATACTCAAATTAAATAACATCAAATTGTCGCATCAGCATGATAAGATTTTAAGAATTAGGTAAGAAAAATTTTGACTTCTCCCCCACTTTTATTTATTACAATATAAGCTGCAACTCACACAATTTTTAAAATGTAGTAACTTTTCATTTTTGACGAAAACTGTTTAGCACTAACGTCAACTTGATCCAAAATTTTTGACCATTAATATCCCCCCTCATTGTCTCCCCCCCCCCCCTCCGCCGCTCGCCCCCGCTCCCCCTCTACTCCCCCCTTGCCCTCGCAGCACCCCCTTCTCTGACGTCGACAACGGAGGGGGGTGTGCATCATCATCATCATCTAGTGGCAAGAATCAGCGGTGGCGACGAGCAGCAGTAGGGATGAGGATCAACGCGGCGGAAAGGGGGCGCTGGCTACCCGCTGGGGCGGGAGAGGGGGGAGGGAGTGCACTCGGAGGGGGGGGGGAGAAGACAATGGGCCGGTCCTGGCCCAGGGCAGGACCCCATGAAATATGAGTGTCCAAAAAAATTAATTTAAACATATATATTAACAATTTTGTATCTAAAATAAAACTAATATGTAACATGAGCTTTTTTAACACAAGACAATTGTGGCTTATTGGTTATTATGTTATACTTGAGCATTAGAGGTCCTAGGTTCAATTCTTGGATGTAATAATTTCTTGGTTTACTTTTATTTCAATTTTTAATTTTTTATATATTATATATAGGTTCCATTTTGAAAGTTTGTCAACCTCCATGAACGCAGGACCGGCCCTTGAGAGAGTTTTAATGTTATTTGACAAGAAATATTGATAAACATTTATCACCTCTCCAAAAAATATGTAATCAGATGAAAATATATTAGACTTGTCAGTAACAACAAAAAAATCTTGTCACCTGAAACGAATCTTCTTCAAACGATTTGTTCCTTTAGCGAGAGCAACCAAGGTTATGAGTACCCCTGGCTCGGGTTCCGCTATCCATTCTTCTTGTTCTTGCTCATTTCTGTCCATGGCTTCTTCTTCGTCAACCACTTCTTCTTCTTGTTGCTTCTTTTTTCTGCGATGTGCACGTGCGGTCTTCAACGACAAGCCTTTGAACTATTTGTCAACGAAAACTAATTTGGTGATCAAAACAAACAAAAACTTTATAATTATGCACATCATAAAGAGAGAGAGAGAGAGAGGAATGGAGGACAATCGACCTGGTTGGTGATTTCATCCATTAGTCCTTTGCTCTTTGGACAGAAAATGCATGTAAACATCTCTCTTTGTAGAATGTGTGATGGTAATAGAAAATATTGGAAGAATTACTACAGAAGAAGTGCTGATATTGGCAGCTGAAAAAGAAAATTATGGTATGTTGCTTAATTTAAGAGTTTCCAAATTTTTGAAAAAAAATATTGGAACAACTAGTAGAGAAGAAGTGCTAATATTAGCAGCTGAAAAAGAAAATTATGGTATGTTCCTTAATTTAAGAGTTTTCAAAATTTTGAAGCATATGCTTTTATATTGGTTGTCATCCCCCAAATTTTGCCTTAAACTAAGTGTTCATCTTTGGTAAGTTCAATATTTGATGATCTATATTCGTAGTACATACATATGGCTGATGATAAAAAAAAATTTCAAAACAAGTTTACTATTTTGATGGAAAAAATTTGCCCATACTTTCCATATTTATTAAGACCTGCTATTTGTTTTCTTTTTATCATTTTACTCGTGTCATTTCCTTGTGATTATTTGATGAAAATTTCAGATATCCATCCATTGGACCCTCTATTACTACCTTATATTTATTGTACTATAATTTAGTTATTATTCAAGTTATTTATGATTTTCTATTAGTAATTATTTTTGTATACATATTTAATTAGCTTTCTTTAACATTATTTTATGTAACTAGTATATATATATATATATATATATATATATATATATATATATATATATATATATATATATATATATATATAATAATAATAATAATAATAATAATAATAATAATAATAATAATAATATTATTATTATTATTATTATTATTATGTTATTATTATTATTATTATTATTATTATTTTTGGATATTATATATATATATATATATATATATATATTTTTTTTTTTTTTTTTTTTTTTTTTTTTTTTTTTTTTTTTTTTTTTTTTGAAGAAAGGGTACTTTATTAGGGACAAAAAATAATGTTACATCAACTCCTCGACCTTCTCAGTCGCTTCTTGACAGCAAATTACACGCACTTTAAGTCACATTCTATACCAGCCAGAACAGAATGTATATAAGAAGACACCCTCAAAAACTCTCCTGTTACGCTCCCTCCAGACGTGCCAGACAACCGAGAGAAGCCTGAGTCTGGCTTTATTGTATGTGCTGAGCCCATGATTCTTCAGCGAGGCCATCTCCAGTAACACTTCGCGAAACCCATTGACTTGTGAATAGGGCAGTCCGATTCTAGCTTGTCAGTTCTTCCAAATGGCCCCTGACCATTGACAACGAAAGTAGAGATGATCCCTGGTTTCTGGACCTTCTCCGCAAAGGACACAATCGAGGTCAGGAATGGAAATTCCAAATTTGTGTAGCCTCTCCTTGGTCAAGAGCCGATCCCTGGCCGCTTTATAAGTACAAAGCTGCCATTTCACTGCTGCGCCTTTGGTCCATACAACATCGGTCCACTCCAGCTCCTGGCCCCGCGGCCTCAAGTTCTCATAAGCTAATTTAAAGGAGAACCTGCCATCCGCTGATTTATCCCAAAACCAATGGTCTGGTCCCTCTTCACGCGAGATTCCCGCGCTGCCAATGTCCTCGGCTAACCAATGCCCGAATGCTCTGGAATTCAGCGCCCATTCACCATCCTTTATTATCACTGCGACCTCTTCCGACCGCCCATACAATTCATAAAGAGGCCATCCGAATCTGTCGACAAGGGACTGATGTTGTAGCCAAGGGTCGAACCATAAATTAGTCGACCGCCCATCATGAATGACTCTGGTGAGATAGGGTTTCATAGCATGCCGAATCCGCAGCATATTTTTGAATGTCACCGAAGCATTATTGTCTATATTAAGAGTCCAGAAATTACCTGTGCGCACATACCTACTGTACGTCCATCTCGACCATAAGGATTTGCCCTCGAGGAATTTCCAAACTAGTTTATGAAGAGCAACTTCCCTGAGAACTTTCAAAGAGCGGAGACCAATGCCACCCTCCTTCTTAGGACGGCACAATTCGTTCCATGCAATCGAGTGGTATCCTCCATTCCACACAAAATTTGCGCAGAGGCGTTCAATTTTCTGAACAGTCTTATCTGGAATGTGGATGGCCTGCAACCAATAATTGACAATGGCAAAAATAACCGAACGAACAAGTTCAATTCGGCCACCGAAGGATAATAACTGGGCTTGCCACCCCTCAAGTCTGGACTGAACATATTGAACCAATCCTTCACAATCTGCGTCTCTAGCATAATTAATCGAAAGCGGGAGGTCGAGGTACCTGACTGGTAGCAGGCCTTGCTCGATTTGAAGTAAGGAAGACCACACTTCCTTTCCCTGACAGTCTTTGTTGAAGTAAACCTGGCTCTTGTCCCTGTTGAGTTGAAGCCCTGACAGAAGCTCAAACATCTTCAGAATCTTATTGAGGGTGGCAATACTCCCCCCGGACGGCTCTAGAAAGACTAATAGATCATCGGCATATATGAGATGAGAGACGATGGGGTCAACCTGCCGAAAAAGAGGGAAAAGCTACTTTCTATATACTGCAATATCCATCATACAAGTATAGTACTCCATAACTATGGAAAATAAGTAGGGAGAAAGCGGGTCCCCCTGCCGCAGACCCCTATTGCTTCCGAAGTATCCATAAGGCTGTCCCTGTATAAGAATAGAGAACGTGGGCGTGGAGATACACTCACGTATCCGATCTACCCACCACTCCTCGAACCCCATGCTTCGGAGAATAGCACAGACAAAATCGCGATTGACCATATCATATGCTTTGCGGAGATCCAGCTTAATACACCCTTTGCGACCTCCGGCTTTATTAAAATCCCGAACTAGTTCGTGCGCCAGAAGACAATTCTCCGCAATCGATCTGCCTTTTATGAACGCCGCCTGGTTGGTGGATATCAGTTCCTTCATAATATCCTGCATCCTGATACACATAAGATGAGAGATTATTTTATAAATAAAGTTGCAACAGGCAATCGGGCGAAAATCGCTCAGAGACGACGCTACCTCCTTTTTCAGAATTAGTGTAAGAAATGTGTGGTTAATTTCTTTCAGAAGCTTGCCCGTGCTGAAGAAGTCCTGGACGACCTGCAGAACAAGATCTTTCAGCTGATCCCAATGGGTTTTGTAGAAGGCCGAGTTGAACCCGTCTGGCCCAGGCGCCTTATTGGGGTCTGCCTCCTTCACTATATGTTCCACCTCCTCCATGGAGACTCCTTTACTGATCCTGTTATTGCCTTCATTAGTAACTAATCTTTTGCATATGATAGGCGGAAATTCAGATAAGTAACCAGATTGGTTGTATAGAGAAGTATAGAAAGAAATGGCTTCTTCCTGAATCTCACTGTCCGCTGAGATGACCCTACCCATGGCATCCATGAGCGGTCCAAAATTGTTGCGGTGGCTGCGGGACCGGACCATAGTATGGAAGAATTTGGACCCTCGATCGCCGTCTTTGAGCCAGCTGCATTTGGCTCTTTGCTGCAATTGAATCTCCTCAAGGAATCGGAGGTGCCGCACTGTCTCTTGCAGTCGTAGCTCTTCTTCAATTAAAGTAGTGTTGTTCGGGTCTTGTTGCACCTTCTTTTGAACCTCCAGGAGAGCGGCCGCCTGAATATGGAGCTCTTCCCGAGGACGGGATCGGTTCCAACCTTTCAGAGAGTGTTTGACGAGTTTAAGTTTCCTCGTAAGGCGGAATTGGGGGTTGCCCTCAACTGATGAAGCTAAACCAGGCACGGTTGCCTCCTGGTATCCAACGAGGAATGGCCAAGCATTGTTGAATCTGAAAGGCCGTCGACTTGGAGGCACTGTATTGATCAACCGGATCAGGATTGGAGAATGATCGCTGGTGCCACAAGGCAAGATCTCCGCCTTGCTCGCAGGGAACAGCTCCAACCAATTACTATTGCATATGGCTCTGTCGAGTAGACAGACAACGCGGTTAGACGAAGAGCTATTACTCCAGGTCCAAGTGAAACCATTATTCTCCAAGCAGGAAAGGCCAGAGGCGAGTAGACAATCGCGGAAGTCAGCGAGAATGAAATCTGGGACCGGTCGACCACCACTCTTCTCTTCCTCAGCCATCATAGCATTGAAATCCTCGCTAATCAACAAAGGAACCTGTCCTCTGCTTTGGATAGCCACCTGTATAATATCCTTCCAGAGTTGAAAGCGTTTTCTACGGTCGTTATGGCCGTAGACCGCCCCAAACTGCATCTGGAATCCCCCTGAGTTAGTGAAATCCATGAGGATTAATTGTTCAGACATGAAACTTACCTGGCCAGACCATGCTCGTGTATCCCACATAAGCCAAATGCGGGCCGAGTCATATAGCTCCCTATTATGGGTGGACGACCAATATGCCGGAGTCCTCTTGACAATTCTCTCTACATCTTTGATCTTACTCTCCAGGATACCCACTAGCGAACACTTGTGCGCACTAATCAAAGTCTGTACCTCCCTCCGTCTACCGATCGAGTTCACCCCCCGACCGTTCCAAGTAATGAGAGACATTAATTCAGAAAGGGGGGTGTGTCCTTTCGATTCTTCACGCACTCCTCCGGACGACTAGACGCTGCGTTCACCACACCACTTATGTTTAGCCCTTCATCTGCACCTATACCGTTAGCTGCTTGAATGGATGCTTCGCGCACTAATTGTATCCACCTCGGGTTTTCTTTGGTCAGGTCTTGATCGGCTTCCCTCCTGTCTTGTTGGTCCGAAGCCATCCCATCTCTGACATTAACGCCTCCTTGGATAGATGCTCGCTTGGCCGCTCTAGTTGTAACTCCATCTTCCCCATTCAGTTGACACTGCCCTGATAGCCCCCTTACAATATTCTCTCCAACAGCACCATAGCCAGATTGCTTCCCTCCTCCGTGTTGGTTGGGAGATCCATTTCGTGTCTTTTGCCAAGCACTGAAGCTCTTAAACTAGCTTCTCCTTCATCAATCATATCTGCAGGCACCCTATTTTGTTCAGTAGCCATGGGCTCAGCACCAACTTCTTGGCTAACGTCCATACTTGAGGCCAACGGGTTGAGGGACGTTTCCTGGAAATCTCTTTGTTGATCGATGTTAACCTGTTGTTCCGGCTGGGCAACACCGTCCTCGCTTTCCTCATGGATGCCTCTGCACTGCACCTTGGTGTGCCCGAAGCACTTACAAAGAGAGCACGACGGGGGCACCCATTCATAATCCACCTCCTGAGAAAGCCATTCGCCATTCGGAAGAATCAGATCAACTTTCTGTGGTAGTTCGTCAATTGTCGATATTTCGACGAATATCCTAGCATAAGACAGTCGCTACCTTCTTGCAGTCGGAATATCCGTGCGTATAGGAACCCCAACCAAGCTTGCAAGTTTCATAATGGACGGGACGCTCCAAAGTTGTGATGAGAGCCACGGGAATCTGATCCATATTGGGACCTTCGATAATCTGTCTTTTTCAAAATTTAATTCAGGATACCACCTCTTCAGGACCACCAGTCTGCCATCGAAAGTCCACGGGCCACCTTCGAGAATACGTTCCAGGTCTTCCAGAAGTGCAAATTTGATGAAGTAGAAACCGTTCTCACGTGAGAATAACTCCATCTCTCCTTTAGGTTTCCAAACTCTTGCCGCATACGCTCGGAGTTGGCCGTAGAACGGCCTATTGCCCATAACGTATAGTACCAGCGTGTATATATATATATATATATATATATATATATATATATATATATATATATATATATATATATATAAATATATATATGCAAATGACCTCTAGCCTAGTTGTTAAGAGAGATGCATGCGGCCAAAGTGGTCGGGAGTTCGAGCCCCAGTGGAGGCGAGTTCACCACAATTACCCATTGCTTATATATATATATATATATATATATATATATATATATATATATATATATATATATATATATATATATATATATATATATACACACTGGGCACAGGGGCGGATGCAAGTGTGAGATGGGGTGGGCTGGAGCCCACCCCAAAAAAATTATTTTACATGTTTTTTCCATATAATTTTTTTTTGAATTTTCACCCAATAAATTATTTTACATGTTTTTTTTCCATATAATTTTTTTTTTGAATTTTTTTATATGGGTTAGCCTACTTCCAGCCCACCCAAATATATGATGGTCCACTCTAGTTATAGTTTCTGGATCCGTCCCTGATTAGTAGGTGTGATTATTCTACACAAGCCGAGTATCATTTGCATACACATTCTTAGATGGAGGATCTTGGCTCATTTCTCTAGTTATTGACAGAATAATTAGTAGGGGTGACAATTTTGCTCACAATTAGAATTTAGAAACTGATATGGATGGTGGATACAGTATACAAAAACTTGTCATATGTATATGTATAGTGAAATAAAACTTGTTAGATGTTAGATGAAAATACCAAATAGTGAAAAAAAATCACCTGTATATAAAAATAAAAAAAATGTAAATGAAAAATAAGAAAGATGGCTTCGCCCGGGTTCGAACCGGAGACCTTCAGTGTGTTAGACTGACGTGATAACCAACTACACCACGAAACCTTTTGATAAAGTGTTAGAGGTTCAATCTAATGAAGTGATGAGAAAATAAAGCTGGAAGCACGCTATGAAAAAAAATTATAAATTATAATAATAGGGGCATTCCGAGAATTGAACTCGGGACCTCTCGCACCCTAAGCGAGAATCATACCACTAGACCAAATGCCCACTTTTAGTTACTTCTGTTGAAAGTTTCCTTCTCTTAGCATCAAGAGAGAAATAAAGAAATTTGGTTAGAAAAACTAAAAAAATATGGCTTCGTCCGGACTTTTTTTTTTCTTTCTCTTTCCCTTCAGTTCTATGTTTTTAAATCAGTTTCTTGCCCAAATCCTTTCTTCCTAAATCAGAAAATATTGATTCTACTACATTGTGATAATACTAGCCATGTTCATATTTTTTGCAATCATGTATTTTTTTTTTGATAGAATGAAACACATAAAGCTTGATTGTCACTATGTTAGACAACAGTATCTCATTGAGACCATCTCGTTATCACATGTTATGTAGACTTCTTCATGAATGCTCATACAATTTATTGATAATCCTAGTGATTTGAGGAGGAGGGGGGGAGGGGTGTTAGTCAAGATGACATTTTGAGCATCATCTACTAATGATGCTCTTAGAATGATGTGCAAATTCTGACGGGTCTTGACAATGGGACTTAGTACTCGAGAGCAGGGGCAGATCCAGGGGGGTGTTGGGGTGGGCTGCAGCCCACCCCCTTAAAAAAATTTACATTTTTTTTCTATATAATTTTTTTTATATGGATTTACTTACTTTCAGTCCATCCCAAATTTTGGTAGCCCACCCTAGTTATAGTTTCTGGATCCGTCCCTGCCTGGGCATACCTCCTAAATGAACAAATGAGCACAATTATCTATATCCCTTGATGTTATCTCAACTAATCTAGAGGGTGAATATTAATGATCAATTTTAAAAATAGTAATATTAATTCTAATATTAATCTTAATTTTATTAGTATTAAAATTAAAATTAACACTAGAATAAAATTTAATATTAAAATTAACATCGATATTAAAATTAAAATTAACGTTAACATTAATATTCAAATTAATATTAACATTAAAGTTAACATTAACATTAAAATTAACATAAATATTAATTTTAATTTTAATTTATTCTTAATATTAATATTAATATTAATATTAATATTAATATTAATATTAAAGTTAATGTTAATGTTAATGTTAATATTAAAGTTAATGTTAATATTAATATTTATTTTAATTTCATTGTTAATTTTAATGTTAATGTTAATTTGAATATAAATGTTAATATCAACGTTAATTTTAATATTTAATTTTATTTTAGTGTTAGCTTTAATTTAGTTGTTAATTTTAATACTAATAAATTAACATTAATATTAGAATTAATATTACTATTTTTAAATTTGATCATTAATATTCACCTTCTAAAAAAAACCTACGAAATGAAAGGAAATGAGAGAATCCGATCATTAATATTCTCCTTTTATGGTCAATATTTATCTATATCCCTTCCTTATTAAGAGGATAAAATTTTAACCATTAGATTAGAATTGAGATAACATCCAAGGGATATAGATAATTGTGCTCATTTGCTCATTTATGAGGTGTGCTCATTGGATAGGCAATATATATATATATATATATATATATATATATATATATATATATATATATATATATATATAATGTCCGTGGTTCGTATTACGTATTTCGGTATACGTGTGTTGGCACATTATTATTTTGATAATATTAACAGCATCTTCGTAGTTTAGTTTTCTCTGTTTTCAGATTGATATCTTCTCAGAAGCTCTACTACAAAAAGTCTGTCCATTCAAGTTTACCATCCATAAGCCTTGAAGACTGATGTAAAGACCGACGCTCTTTGCAATAGACGGCTTCCTTCACTGCATGATTTCGAGTCTGTACAAGGTCTAGGTCTTTCTGTAAACACTTAAGGTTGGATGACAAACTAAAAGCTTTCTTTTCTTAAAAGTCAAAAATCAATATCCTATAGATCGGCATACCAGCGGTATGCTCCGGCATACCGGCGGTATACCGTTTTATTGGCCACAAAACCTTCTGTGAAGAAATGTCGGCATACCGACGGCATGCTCCGGCATACCGGCGGTATACTGTTTTGTGGACCACAAAACATTCTGTGACAAAACGTCGGCATACCGACGGTATACCGTTTTGTTTGCCTAAAAACGTTCTGTGATAAAACGTCGGTATACCGACGGTATACCGCGTCATACCGACGGTATACCGGGTTACAAATATTTCATTTTTGAATTGTTTTGACTAACATTAATGGCAGCATTAAATGCTCCCAACGGATATTAATATGACCGTTACTGGTTGACCGGTATACCGACGGTATGCCGGTGCATACCGACGGTATGCCGGTCTGGCTGTATCCAGGAGCATTAAATGCCACCTACTCTTGGTTTCTCTATAAATGAAAGCCTTCTCTCTCTTGAAGCTTTCACCAACTCTTGCCATAAATTTTCCAAACAACCAAGAGCTCCACCATTAATACTCTACCAAGCTTTTAATTGTCATCCACTCCTAAAGTGCTAGAGTATTTAAGAGTTGTAATTTTCGATCTTCACGTGTTAGAAGATCAACAAGTTCTCTTCTCATTTGTTTGAAGTTGGCGAGCCTTCGTAAGAAAACTCGTGTGTTGAAGTTGGCGAGTCTTCGGATCCAAACTCGTGTTGAAGTTGGCGAGTTCTTCGGATCCAAACTCGTGTGTACTATTTTGATTAAATAGTGGATTTAAGCTGGAGAGAGTTCCGGAACTGGATTGCCTCAAGCGAGGATACCAAGATACATCTTGTGTTTGATCTTCTTACTCTTTCCTTTTATTTGTCATATATTGCTTCTTGTGCTCTAGTTATTTTTTATTTTCCTATTCACCCCCCCCTCTAGGGTTCTACAATTGGTATCAGAGCTTTGTTCTCTTGATTTGGATTTACACCCTTTGAGTGATCTATGGCCACTAACCCTAGTATCAACACCTTCCACAATGAGGGACACTCCACAAATAGGCCTCCCCTATTTGATGGAACCAACTATAACTACTGGAAGATTAGGATGAGCATTTATCTGAAGTCCATAGATTTCGATTTATGGGATTGTGTGATAAATGGTCTTCCTACTCCTTCTAGAGTTATTGAGGATATTGCATCTGACACCCTTAGGGACACACTTACTGAAAGCACCAAGAAGCTTGCTAGTCGAGATGCCAAGGCTATGAACGCTCTTTATTGTGCTCTCGATAGTAGTGAATTCAACAGAATCTCTACTTGCAAGACTTTCAATGAGATTTGGAAGTTACTTGAAGTCACACACGAGGGTACTTCACAAGTGAAGGAATCCAAGATTAGTAGACTCACGCAAGAATATGAGTCCTTTAAGATGAAGCATGATGAATCTATTACTTGCATGTTTACTCGTTTTGGTGATATTATTAATCCTCTCTCTTCTCTTGGTAAGGAATATCCTGCTCATGAAAAGATCAGAAAATTCTTAAAGGATTGACAAAAGTTTGGAGTCCTAAAGCTACCGCAATCATTGAGGGGAACGACCTGACAGTCATGAACCTTGAGACCCTCATGGGTAAGCTAATGACTCATGAACTCGATATGAAGGATCAAGAGGAATCCTCCATACAAGAGAAGGAGAAGGAGAAGACCAAAGAGAAGGAGAAGTCTCTTGCTCTCAAAGTTACAAAGTCCTACTCCAAGGATAGCTCCAACGACAATGAGTCGGACGACGATGAAGAAATAGCTCTCACAGCTAAGCACTTCCGGAAGTTCCTCAAATTTAACAAAGCCAACCGCTTCAGACGGGACAATGAGGAAGATCCAGCGTATTATCAATGCAGAAGACCCGGACACATCAAGAGGGACTGTCCGATGATAAGAAAAGACTCAAGCAAGTACGAAAAGCCTAGCAAGGGAAGCTCGTCCTCCAGGAAATTCGCCAACACAAGCATTTGGTGTGAGAGTGACGCAAGCGACTCCGACAACGACAAAGAGTGCAAACACAATGCCAACGTTTGTCTCATGGCAACCGATGAGGTACTTGATGATTTCTCCTTAAATACTCTTACTTATGATGACTTGGAGAAAGCTATCCTTGAATTGCATGAAGAGCACAAAGGTGTTAGGAATAAATACAAGAAATCTCTAAAAGAGGTTGATGCTCTTCAACTTTAAGTAGAAAGACTCTCAAGCATCATTATTGATGTAAAGGGAAAATCTCCTGCTTCTGACACGGATGAGATAGAGTCTTTGCGACTCAAGTTTCAAGAATCCCTTGTCACCATCAAGAAAAAGGATGATGAGATTCAATCCATGAGAAGAGCTTATGAATTTGCTATGCATAAGGTTCAAGATGCTAATAGGAGAGAATATGATACTTCTATTAAGTAAAATGATCTTCTTGTACAGAGTAAGAAACTAGGTAATAAGAACACTACTCACATGCATACTCCAAGACACCTCCACACTCATCACAATGCTAGGCATACTTCTTACATGAATACTACACACAAATCCTTTTCTAACACAAGGAAAGGACCATTTGTTAAGAAAAATACTTTGCATCATGCTTTTTATTATCATCATCATAATACTAATGTTAGAACTCCTCGCACTAGAGATTCACATATGCATGATTCTCACACATCTTCTTCTAAATCCTCTATGATTTGCAACTACTGTGGCTTGCTTGGACACACGACCAATTATTGTCATACAAGGAAACTTGTTGATAAAAAAGTTTTTAAGTGGGTTTCTAAGACTAACACTCAAGGACCCATACAATCATGGGTACCAAAATGTTCATCTTCAACTTATGTTGTAGGTGAAGAGTCCTTCTCATGCTAAAAGCAAGTGGATTCTCGATAGCGGTTGTTCACGGCACATGACCGGGGATGCTTCATTATTTACAACGATAATGGTTATGATATCAAGTTTGTTAAGCTCAAACACAATCTTCTTAGTATTAGTCATCTTACCGATAATGGTTATGATATCAAGTTTGTTAAGCTCAAATGTTTCATTACCGATAGTTCAAGTGGATCTATTGTTTATGAAGGCATTAGAGAAAACAATATCTATGTTTTATATCTTGTCGAAGACACTAACAATGACAGGTGCTTAGTTGCTAAGAACGATGAAAGTTGGCTTTGGCACATGAGGCTCGGACACGCCAACATGGATACCATCTCTCGTCTTGCTACCAAGAAGCTCGTAAGAGGACTCCCAAGTATCCCGTTCAAAAAGGATATGGTGTGTGAAGAATGCGAGAAGAGTAAGTTGACCAAGTCATCATTTAAATCCATCAACTCTGTGAGTACCTCTAGACCTCTTCAACTTATTCATATGGATCTTTTCGGTCCTAGTAGAGTTGCTAGTCTTGGAGGCAAGCTTTATGCCTTTGTTTTGGTTGATGATTTTTTGAGATTTACTTGGGTTATTTTTCTTGCTTGTAAAAGTGATACTTTTCGTGAATTTGTTGCTTTTTATAAACGTGTTCAAAATGAGAAAGTTTTTTCTATTAACAAGATTAGAAGTGATCATGGAGGAGAATTTGACAATGCCGATTTCAAAAGATTTTGTGAAAAGAATGGTTTTGGACATGATTTTGCTTGTCCACGAACTCCTCAACAAAATGGTGTTGTAGAGAGAAAGAATAGAACCCTTGGCGATATGGCCCGTGTTATGTTAAACCAATATAAGCTCCCCCAATATTTTTGGGCGGAAACCGTTAACACTGCATGTCATGTTATAAATAGGGTCTTGATTAGACCTATTTCTAAGAAGACTCCTTATGAGCTTTGGTTTGACAAAATTCCCTCTATTGAATATTTTAAAGTTTTTGGTTGTAATTGTTTTATTTTGAATACCAAGGATAACCTAGGCAAGTTTGAAGAAAAAGCCTATGAAGGAATATTTCTTGGATACTCTACTCATAGTAAAGGTTTTCGTATTTTTAATAAAAGAAGTCTTGTTGTCGAAGAGTCAATCAATGTCTCTTTTAATGAACTTAACTCTTCTACATTCTCCTCTTCCGATGATATTGATGACATCTCGTTTGGGTTGGAGAACTCCTCTATTGGAGATCGTCCTTCTTCATCTAATAATGAAGTTGTGACTCCTCAAACAAAATAGTCTCCACATCTCGAGCCTCCTCAAAAGGATCTCCCAAAAGAATGGAGATTTGTCACCAATCATCCTAAGGAACTTATCATTGGGGATCCTTCCTCCAGTGTTAGCACTAGATACTCCACTCGTGATCTTTGTGCAAACGTGACTTTTATCTCTCAATTAGAGCCTAAAAATATTAATGATGCTTTTCTTGATGAATTTTGGATGATAGCGATGCAAGAAGAGCTAAATCAATTTGAGCGAAACAAGGTTTGGGAACTTGTCCCAAAACCTAGCAATCACCCCATTATTGGAACTAAATGGGTGTTTCGAAATAAACTTAATGAAGATGGGTTAGTGACTCGAAACAAAGCCCGATTGGTTGCTCAAGGCTATAACCAAGAGGAAGGCATTGACTACGACGAAACCTATGCTCCGGTTGCTCGTCTTGAATCCATTCGTATGCTATGTGCTTTTGCTTGCTTTAATGATTTTAAACTCTTTCAAATGGATGTTAAGAGTGATTTTCTAAATGATATTATTAAAGAGGAAGTTTATGTAAAACAACCTCCTGGCTTTGAAGATTTTCAATTTCCTAATAACGTGTTCAAACTCCACAAAGCCTTTTATGGCCTCAAACAAGCTCCCCGTGCTTAGTATGAGCGCCTTAGCTCCTTTCTTGTTTCACACAATTTTTCTAAGGGCAAGGTTGACACAACACTTTTTATCAAATCCCATAATGGCACTCTTTTATTGGTTCAAATTTATGTTGATGACATTATTTTTGGTTCTACTAACAATACACTTTGTGTAGAATTTGCTAACGTTATGCAGAAAGAATTTAAAATGAGTATGATGGGTGAACTATCATTCTTTTTGGGATTACAAATCAAACAAGGACCCAAAGGGACCTTCATCAATCAAGCAAAATATACAAAGGATCTCCTCAAGCGTTTCAAACTTGACTCATCCAAATCAATGAGGACTCCTATGGCAACAATGACAAAGCTTGACAATGATGAAGATGGCACATCGGTTGACATCCGTAAGTATCGAGATATGATTGGTAGTTTACTTTATCTAACTACTAGCCGTCCTGATATCATGTTTAGTGTATGTCTTTGTGCACGTTATCAAGCAAATCCAAAGGAATCGCACTTATGTGCCGTAAAGCATATTTTTCGATATCTCAAAGACACCGTGAACATGGGCCTTTGGCATCCAAAATCTTCATCCTTTGAGCTTCACGGCTTCTCGGATGCAGATTTTATCGGATGCAAGATTGACCGAAAAAGCACTAGCGGTACATGTCAATTCCTTGGAAAGTCCTTGGTATCGTGGTTTAGTAAGAAACAAAATTCTGTTGCTCTCTCAACCACTGAGGCCGAGTATATTGCGGCCGGTTGCTGTTGTGCACAAATTCATTGGATGTCACAAACACTTATAGATTATGGCATTTCTCATACTTGCACCCCTATTAAATGTGATAATACTAGCTCGATCAATCTCACGAAAAATTTGATTTGTCACTCACGCACGAAGCACATTAAAATTAGACACCATTTTCTTCGTGATCATCAACAAAAAGAGGATATCCGTCCTGAATTTATTGACACTACTTATCAGTTAGCCAATATTTTCACCAAACCGCTCCCGGAAGATCGCTTCGTTTTTTTTTTGCCAAGAATTAGGCATTTTAAATTTTGACTCATAGTTCTTCTCGGCTGGCACACCGACGGTATACCGACGACATGCCGATTTTGGTTCAGAATTAGGTTATGTGCCAAAAATTGGTATACCGTCGGCATACGTCGGCATACCGACGGTATACCGGTGCGCGACAGACTGCTGTGTCATTACCAGCGCGGGCCCACCTCTCTTCCCTTCTCTCTTTATTCCTTACTCTCCTCATTAATACCCATCACATCAAATCACTTCCCTTTTTATTAACCACCTCCTTCTTTCCTCTTTCCCTTATCATAACTTACCATCACATTAACTACCCATCCCTTCCACTTCCCCATAACTCCTCCTTTATCTCCATTTATCTCTATCATTTCCAACCCACCCTTCCCCTTCCCAACTCCATAACCGTTTCCCTTCCCTCCTTCTACTTTAAAACCCTATTTTTATTCTTCTTCTTCCTACACTTCTCACAAAACCTCTTCCTTCTCCACCTATCTTCTTCTCCCAATGGCTGCCCCCAAGCGTGCTCGTTCCTCCTCCGTTGCGTCGAATCCATTCACCTCGGTGGCTCTCCCACATGGATTTGACCAACGGGTGTTCACGTCCTCCTTGGCTACTGATTCGTGGTTCCAACACTTCATGCACCATAATGTATTCAAAGGACGCACCGTTAACTGGAATCTCTTCCCCGGCCATCGTTCTCTCTTCGACGATGCCGGTCTTTCTTCCCTCCTTCGGCGATAAGTGCCCGTCTACCCCGCCGCCGTGCGTCTTTTCTACTGCAACATGATTCCTGATGTCGAAAATGGTGCCATTGAGACAATGGTTAATGAACTCCATTTACGCCTGACGGCTCATGACCTCGCCAGCATCCTCGGCGTCCCGGACAGAGGCGAGGCTCTCCCGGCCCTACCTGCTCTTCACTCTTCGGCGTTGGTCTTTTTTGACGAGTTCTGCGCCATTATTTGCAAAGGCCCTAACCCACCTGCTATCCCTGCTCTTTCCGCTCAACTGGAGCCGTTTTACTGCGAGCTCCATAGGATTGTGTGCCACACACTCTATCCTAAGGGCGGGAACTATGACGCCATCACCGGTGATGCCTTGGTATGCATGTACTACTTGTACTCGAGGAAGCCTTTCTCCTTCCCCAAGACTCTTCTCTATGCTTTTTTCGGCGTCCTGCCAGCGGGGAAGCAGAATCTCTATTATGGCTCCTTCATCACTCTCATTTTGGAAGCCAAGCAAGTCGACCTCTCCCAATGCTACTCGGACGGCGTCCCATCCTTCCTCGCTGTTTCTCGCTCTATCGGTGGTGCCTCCACATCCCGTGCCTCCTCCTCCCAAGAGCCGCCAGCTTCCACTCCTACCATACCCGCCTCTACTCCTCCTGCCTTCTGCCGCTACATGCCGCTGACTCAGCAGCACTTCGATATGCGTATGGCTCAGGCGGAGGAGCAGATGCGAGCCAACACTCGTGGCCTTGGCACTCTGATTCAGTCCCGCTTCCATGAGCAGGCCTATTTCATTCAGCGCACTCTTCAGGACCGGGACGCTTTTCTGGATCTGAATCTTCAGGATCCAATGTACCAGGCCTCCCGCTTTTCCAATCCCAATGCCTACGGTTTCATGTACCCGGACGACATTGATCCTTTTGGCACTTTTTACCAGGCTCAGGATGGTGGGGATGATCCGGCTGACGAGTAGGGGTTGCTTCCTTTTTGGTGGTGGTGTCGAATAAATGGTTGTCTTAGTTTGTTTGTGTTTGTGTCTTTTTCTGTCTTTTAAGGTCCTTCGGGGACCAGTGGTTGGTTGTTACTTGTTGTTTGCAGTCCTACGGGGACTTGTTATCTGTTTTTACTATCTTGCTGACTCTCGTAGAGGAGAGTTTTTACTTTGGTCTTTTGAAGTATGTTATGGATGTCCTACATGTATTTAATTTCCAACTTATCTATCAATACATGCTTTTGTCTATGTTACTGTGCTCCATATTCATGATATCTTTATCATTATTAATTTTCCCATCTTTGACTAAGTGACAAAGGAAGAGAAAACATATTGAGGGGGAGTTGTCTACCTACGGGGGAGTCACTCCCTGAAGATGCTTTCTCTCTAATTTGTTAATTATCAAAATAGGGGAGATTGTTGGCACATTATTATTTTGATAATATTAACAGCATCTTCGTAGTTTAGTTTTCTCTATTTTCAGATTGATATCTTCTCAGAAGCTCTAGTACATAAAGTCTGTCCATTCAAGTTTACCATCCATAAGCCTTGAAGACTGATGTAAAGACCGACGCTCCTTGCAATAGACGGCTTCCTTCACTGCATGATTTCGAGTCTGTACAAGGTCTAGGTCTTTCTGTAAACACTTAAGGTTGGATGACAAACTAAAAACTTTCTTTTCTTAAAAGTCAAAAATCAATATCCTATAGATCGGCATACCGGCGGTATACCGTTTTATTGGCCACAAAACCTTCTGTGAAGAAATGTCGGCATACTGACGGCATGCTCCGGCATACCGGCGGTATACCGTTTTGTGGACCACAAAACGTTCTGTGACAAAACGTCGACATACCGACGGTATACCATTTTGTTTGCCTAAAAACGTTCTGTGATAAAACGTCGGTATACCGACAGTATACCGCGTCATACCGACGGTATACCGGGTTACAAATATTTGATTTTTAAATTGCTTTGACTAGCATTAATGGAAGCATTAAATGCTCCCAACGGATATTAATATGACCGTTACTGGTTGACCGGTATACCGACTGTATGCCGGTGCATACCGACGGTATGCCGGTCTGGCTGTATCCAGGAGCATTAAATGCCACCTACTCATGGTTTCTCTATAAATGAAAGCCTTCTCTCTCTTGAAGCTTTTACCAACTCTTGCCATAAATTTTCCAAACAACCAAGAGCTCCACCATTAATACTGTACCAAGCTTTTAATTGTCATCCTCTCCCAAAGTGCTAGAGTATTTAAGAGTTGTAATTTTCGATCTTCACGTGTTAGAAGATCAACAAGTTCTCTTCTCATTTGTTTGAAGTTGGCGAGCCTTCGTAAGAAAGCTCGTGTGTTGAAGTTGGCGAGTCTTCGGATCCAAACTCGTGTTGAAGTTGGCGAGTTCTTCGGATCCAAACTCGTGTGTACTATTTTGATTAAATAGTAGATTTAAGCCGGAGAGAGTTCCGGGACTGGATTGCCTCAAGCGAGGATACCAGGATACATCTTGTGTTTGATCTTCTTACTCTTTCCTTTTATTTGTCATATATTGCTTCTTGTGCTCTAGTTATTTTTTATTTCCCTATTCACCCCCCTTTAGGGTTCTACAACGTATACGTATCTTTGACTTGTATTGCATGTCTCCTGGCTTGGTTCGGCTTGTTTGGGTTGGCTTGGTTCAGCTTGGGTTGCTTATTGGTTCATCATGAACCAAGGGGAGAACCCCTACCTACCACCACCATCATCATTTATATCCCACCACACATTTCTCTCTCCTCATTAACTCTTCTTCTTCCCTACCATTACTTCTCCACCAACCTCAGAGACGAAGGTGTAGGCAAGTGCATCTTGCTTCATGAAGGAAGTCCATTTTTATTGTTCCACTGTCTTTCTCATGTGTTTCTAACCCACTTTAGTACTTAGCAATTTTCATTTCTATGGTTAATTTCTTGTAAATCTAGCTTTGTGGTATTTTCAATTTTCAGGAGTTTTGATCTATCAAACTTGTATATTTTTGCTAGTTGATGGTTCCATGGTGTAGAGAATTCCATTTTGTCCAAATTTGACCTACGGAAGTCTGGATTTGGGTTCCTATTGTTGCTTGGTGGAGCATGGAGGCCATGGTATTTTTTGTGGACATATTCTCTGTGGGAGCCATTAATTGCACTTTGGCCGCATGCAGCATTGAGTTGCTGAGCCGCATGAGCATTAATTAATAGCCTTGGCCGCATGGGCATTTGGCCATTAGCATTAAATGTTGCCAAGTGAGCCGCATGGCCTTAGGCATTAGCATTAATAATTGCATACTTTTAGCAGTTGCTTGCATGGAACACAATGTCAGCCGCATATGGCCAATACAATATTGGCCGCATGAGCCATTAACATTTCCTAGCCGCATAGGCCTTTAAATAATTGCCAGGTCATTAATATAATTGCTTGGCCATTTAATAATTGCCAGGCCATTACTTAGCCGCATATGACATTACTGCTCAAGTTAGCCGCGTATGGCATTACTGCTCAAGTGAGCCGCATAGGCCAATGGCCAATCTGTTAGCTGGCCGCATGGCCTTTGCAAAAGTGTGCTTGCATACATTTAGCAATTAAAGTGTGCTTGCATGCATATGCATTAGTTGGCCATTGCATGCATTAATTATTAACCTTGCATGCATTTTAGCCTTGCAAGCTTATATATTATGGCCGTGTACTGATAGCTTGGCCGCATGAATACTATTCCTAGTCTGGCCGCATTAATACTATTCCTAGCTTGGCCGCATGAAATTCTTTAGCTGGGCAATGCATTAGTAATAAATTTGCATGCATTAGTAATAAATTTGCATGCATTAGTAATAATTTAGCATTTAATGCATGCATTAGCATGTGCTTACATGCTTATAGCCATTAATTGCATGAATTAGCCATTAAAGTGCATGTATTAGCTTGCATTAATGCATGCTTACATATTAGTTTGCATGCATTTGCAATTCCTTAACAATATTACTTGACCGCATGAAACAATGTTGACCGCATGGATTTAAATATAGCTTGGCCGCATGAAACAATGTTGGCCGCATGGATTTAAATATAGCTGGCCGCATGCATTTTTTCTAACATAAGCCTTTTGCTTGCATGGCCCTTTGCATGCTTAATTATTTATTTAAGCTAGCATTGCTAGCCTGGCCCTTTGCATTGCTAGCATGCTTAAATATTTAGCATGGCCGCATAGGCTTGCATTGTAGCGCCCCACTTTCGATAGGCGATGGAACTTCATAATATGCTAGCGCCGAGTCAGATCGGCCGGGAACTCAGATGGCCATCTGACTCGATCGCTAAGCTTGGTAAACGTTAACGCCTTGCGGCATCGATTCAATTCGATTTGGACGGAAGATACGAGAATCGATCCAACTAATGGAACGACTTCTGTTGGAACAAGTCCTAGATGCAGCGGGCTGCGTCTCGGCGCGCGAGCTCTCTATAAGAGTCCCTTCGACGGGACCGGACCGCTGTATGGTTTTCTTGGAGCTTTGCCGCTTGGCTTGATTGAAGTGCTTTCGCGTCGTTTTCATGGATGCAATTACAAATTTCGATACAAGGGGAAAAGAAGGAAATCTAACAAAGTGTTGATGCATTGCAGGAGCTCGCGTAACTAAGGATTGACGTTGCGTAGCGCTTCGACGACCTGCACAAAGCAAAGTGATCGGTGGGTGATTCGGCCCCTTCTTTTCTACTCTGTCCCGCAAACTTATTCCTTGCTTCGAATTCATTCAAATCGAACGATGCCAAGTTAATTGCATGCCAATCCACTAAGTCCAAGAACTCGGGAAAACGTATCGATTTAGAGAAATTTACTCTGAAAATACAAGTCTATCACATAAACCAGAAAGTTTAAGGTTCTAGTAAAAAGATAGACTATTTTATGTGCTGCAAAATATTATGAAACGTCGATCGTGGGTTATGATGCCTCGGACAATTTGGTGCCTACGGGACGCTAAATCGGAGTACGGCTTGGGGAAAATAAAACGTTGCATGAGTTGGGGGAAATGATAATGTCGTTCTATACTGTCCGCGCTATACAAAACTGGTTGCATATATAAACTGTTCACGCATTGGCATGGTCATGGACAGCTTGTGCACAAGTTGATATTTTCCTCGAATCGATATCCGGGGCATCGGAATCGACTCGACCTAGGGGGAATGAATAATCGTGCTTCGGCACTGATGCATTGCGGGACCGTCAGTCAGGCTTGCAACCTAGACTGAGCGGGCCGAAATGCCGTTGAGATAGTCCCAAGTGATGTGTAACATCAATGACCGCATATAAGATAGTAGCATGCTCACCTATTGTCTTATGCAGGGTAAATATTATCTCTGTTTTCATGCAGGGACGAGCACGGCCGTGGTAAGAAATATGATAAACTGCTATGTTTCACTGTATGCTTTATTTCGCAAAGATGGCTATCGAATATGAACTGAATTTATTTAGTTCTAATAGAAAGACAACTCTAAAGCATGCCTACCCTAACAATCAGAGTCGGTTTAGACGAGTGGGTTCGTCTCGTCCACTTAGCAAGTGTGCTAATCCCATTCCCCCAATTTCCCCAGGTGCGACGGGCGCGCCCAACTAAACTGGAGCTGAAGTCCGGAGAGGCGTTTTGAAGCTCTTCCTATACTGAAGTATTTTGAAGCCAATTCAAGTCGTCGGCTTATGTATAAAGGGGCAAATGTATGGGACGGCGAGCGTTAGTTCAGGCAACTTGTCGAATGTATCTTCTTTCTGTTTTCAATCAATGTAGCCGCAACGGCATCCAATGTAAATTACGACTTGCACTTCATTGCAAGCTATGAATGAAAAGCATTTCTATCTTCCTATACTGCGTCTTATATTCTGATGTGAATTGTGAAGTTTCGACTTGGCGTATTAATATCAAAATTTAACGATAACCATTTGAGAACTTGTCATCTTGCCTTGCACGAGCGCAACTCCAGGCTCGTGCGGCATCACGCCTTAGCGAGGACGATCGAATCGGCAAAGTAATACCGGGGACGAACGGTTTGTCGACTCGGGGCGTGACAAATTGGTATCAGAGCACAGTTATGTTTCCTCGGATTTTCGAAAGATGTTTCATTATTGGAATGTCCGTTGCGATGGCTCGATTGAATGCTTGTCGGCATGTTACGTGAAATAAGAGTTCCATACAGGTAAGCCCGTAGATATTTTTGAAAAATACTAACGGGTTTACTCTGTTTTGTAGGAATGACTAAGAAAAGGAACAATCCCGCCCCAACCCAAACTGTAGATAGTACGTCGAGCACAAAAAGCACCGAGCCTAGCGAGACGACTATACAAAAGATGCTACAGTTGATGGAGCTGCAGCAGCAGCAGCTTCAGACACAATTCAAAGCCCAATTCGAAGCGCAACAAAGACAGATGAATGCCCTGACTCAGATAGTCAGCAGAATGGCGGGCAACACGAAGACGACGGACGAAGGGCCCGAGGGAAACCAAGGCAACCAAGAAGAAAACGAGGAAGAAGAGACTCAACCGCAAATGATAGATTCTTCTTCCTTGTTCAAGGCAAAGGAGTTCCGCAAGATGAATCCACCGAAGTTCAACGGCCGAGCGGAGCCCGATGTGATCGTAGGATGGCTCGCGGAGATGGAGGACCTGTTTAATCTGCTTAGCATTGAAGGGTCCCAGCGGGTAACTTGTGCGGCG
The DNA here is from genome assembly GCA_029216955.1 of Iris pallida. Lineage (NCBI taxonomy): Eukaryota > Viridiplantae > Streptophyta > Magnoliopsida > Asparagales > Iridaceae > Iris > Iris pallida. The sequence goes on along the minus strand of JANAVB010044814.1, from coordinate 4,562,969 downwards.
TTACAGCTGCAACTGAGGGCGTACGACTGGTGGACCGCTAAAAAGTAGGAGATCTATGAAGCCGATACAGACACCACGATCTCCTGGAAAATATTCAAGGAAGCCTTCCTCGAACAATACGTTCCTCGTGCCGTCCGTCAACAAAAAGAAGACGAGTTCATGATGCTGCGACAGGAAAATATGTCTGTCGACGATTATGATTCGAGCTTCTCAAAGCTGGCGAAGTTTGCCGGCGCCTTTCTGCCCAACAAGGAAGCCTGGTGTGAACGCTTCCAACAGGGCCTAAATGACGAACTGCGAAGGGACGTCGTGAATCAAAGGTGCCAAACATACCGTGAATCTTATAATGCCGCTCTTAATAGTGAACGCATCTTTGGCCATATGTCGAGTAGAGGCATCCGTAACCACTTCAACAAGCGTCCTAACGACGCCGGTGCCGGGGGATCGGGAATAACAAAGCGTCCGAACAGGTTCGATGATCGAGGCCATGGCAGTCAGCACTGTACCAGGTACGGTAGGCGTGGGCACCGAACCGTCGACTGCGTCACGAGATCTTGCTATAAATGTGGCGAGGTAGGCCATATAGTTACATATTGTCCGCACAAAGGTCCGAATCAACACAACCCACCGAGGAACGTCCCGAACCCGCATAAAGCGCCGATATTGCAAGGCGCAAATGCGGTGCCCGTCAACCAGCAGAACCAACGCCATGGAGCTCAAGGCCGAGTTTATGCCTTAACTCGGGACGAGGCGCACGCGTTCGATACTGTTGTAACAGGTATATTACTCTACAAAAGTATACCTGCACGAGTCCTATTCGATTCGGGTGCGACGCATAGCTTTATATCTGCTGATTTTGCAAAAGAAAATAAAATAGCCATGCAATCACTAGATATAAATATTAGCGTTAGCACTCCGTCGGGAGTCGATATGCCTGCGAACTTTATTTGTAGGGATGGCCACATTTGCGTCGGAGGAAGATATCTATCCTTGGATGCCGTCGTGCTAGACATCAAAGACTACGACATAATCCTGGGCATGGATTGGTTGGGCGCTTGTCGTGCAACGATCGAGTGCGCGGAGAAGAGAGTGGTGTTTCGCCTTCCTGGCGAGACAGAGTTCTCATATTCGTGCGGTACGGCCTCGAAGACGGCAATGATGGTGTCGGCAATCTCGGCAAGGCGTATGCTGCGTTCCGGCTGTGCGGGATACTTGGTATCAGTTCGAGACACGCGGACGGATAATACAAACACAATACAGACTGATGTTGTGGCAGATTTTCCTGACGTCTTTCCTGACGAGATGCCCGGGATGCCGCCGGATCGAGAAATTGAATTCAGCATCGACACCTTTCCGGATACGCGGCCGATATCAAAGGCGCCTTACCGAATGGCTCCAGCAGAACTGAAGGAGCTGAAGGTGCAATTACAAGAGTTGCTAGACCGCGGATTTATTCGCCCTAGCGTCTCTCCGTGGGGAGCTCCCGTACTGTTCGTGAAGAAGAAAGATGGGTCGTTGCGGCTATGCATCGACTATCGGGAACTCAACAAGGCGACCGTACGGAACAAGTATCCTTTGCCGCGAATCGACGACTTGTTTGACCAACTGCAAGGCGCGGCGATATTTTCAAAAATCGATCTTCGTTCAGGCTATCATCAGTTGAAGATCAAGTCCGACGACATATCGAAGTCTGCCTTCCGCACTCGATATGGTCATTACGAATTCCTCGTCATGCCGTTCGGTTTGACGAATGCCCCTGCCGCTTTCATGGATCTGATGAACCGAGTCTTCCGACCTCAAATAGATAAATTTGTAGTCGTATTCATCGACGATATCCTTGTCTACTCAAAGAATCGGGAAGAGCACGCGGAACATTTGAAGACGGTACTGCAGATTCTGTGTGAAAACAAATTGTACGCCAAGCAGAGTAAGTGCGAGTTCTGGATGAGTAGCGTGACATTCCTTGGGCACGTAATCTCTGCCGAAGGTGTCGCGGTAGACCCAAAGAAGATTGATGCGGTGGTGGATTGGAAACGACCTGCCTCGGCTAGCGACATTCGAAGCTTCCTGGGCTTAGCGGGCTACTATCGTAGATTCGTGCGAAGCTTCTCAAAACTAGCGTCGCCTCTGACTCGCCTCACCCAGAAGGGAGTAGTATTCGAATGGAGCTACGACTGTGAATCCAGCTTTCAAGAGTTGAAGCAACGGCTCGTCTCAGCTCCAATCCTTGTACTTCCAGACGGTCCCGAAGGCTTTCAGATATTCAGCGACGTGTCAGGAACTGGCCTCGGGTGCGTACTCATGAAGAGAGACAAAGTCATCTCCTACGCTTTACGGCAGTTGAAGCAGCACGAGAAAAATTACCCGACGCACGACTTAGAATTGGCGGCGATCGTCTTTGCATTGAAGTTATGGCGGCACTATCTCTATGGTGTAGCATGCAGAATCTACACAGATCATAAAAGCCTGAAGTACTTGTTCACGCAACGGGAACTCAACCTACGACAGCGATGACGGCTCGAACTCATAAAAGATTACGAGCTAACGATCGAGTACACGCCAGGCAAGGGAAACGTGGTGGCCGACGCACTCAGCAGAATGTTTATGGGAACACTGGCCATAAACAAGGAGATAAAGCGAGACCTTGAAGCGATGGGTATCGAACTCGGAATTGAGTATCGACACCTGCACATAGCTCAACTGAAGTTAGGATCGAGCCTGCTTAGCAAGATAAAGACCGCACAGGAGGACGACTCATTCCTGAAGAAGATGCGCGAGCTGATTTCAACGGGAAGGGCGACTGACTTTGCGGAAGACGGAGACGGGACGATGCGACTAAAGGGAAGGCTCTGCATTCCTGAAACTGCCGAACTCAGAAAAGAAATTCTGACGGAGGCGCATTATGCGAAGTACTCGTTACATCCTGGGAGCACCAAGATGTACAAGGACTTGCGCACAAACTTTTGGTGGCACGGCATGAAGAAAGACGTGGCTACGTTCGTATCGCAATGCATGGCGTGTCAGCAGGTGAAGGCGGAACACCAGAGGCCCGGCGGAGAGCTGCAGAACATCCCCATTCCCGAGTGGAAGTGGGACAATATCTCGATGGATTTCATTGTGGGATTTCCGAAGACGCCGCGGGGGAATGACGCGATTTGGGTCATTGTTGATAGATTGACCAAGTCGGCTCACTTCATCGCAATTAAAGTAGGATGGAGCGTCGATCGGTTAGCGCAAATCTACGTCGATGAGATTGTTCGACTGCACGGGGTGCCGGCCTCAATAATTTCGGACAGAGACGGGCGATTCCTATCGCGTTTCTGGACGAGCCTCCAAGCGGCGATGGGAACCAAACTGAACTTTAGTTCGGCGTACCATCCCCAAACAGACGGACAGACGGAGAGGGTGAATCAAATCCTAGAAGACATGCTGCGTCTGTGTGCGATCGACCTAAAGACTAGTTGGGATACGCATTTGCCGCTTGCGGAGTTTGCGTATAACAACAGTTATCAGTCGAGTATTCGGATGGCTCCATACGAAGCGCTCTACGGGAGGAAGTGCCGTTCGCCGATATGCTATACGTCGGAGAGCGACAAGTGCTGGGACCGAAACTAGTGGAGCAGGCCGTTGATCCGAGATAGACTCCGCATCGCACAAAGTCGACAAAAGAGCTACGCAGATCTTCGTCGACGACCACTAGAGTTCTTGGCCGGGGACCATGTGTTTCTGAAAGTAACGCCCATGCGCGGAGTGATGCGGTTCGGCGTTAAAGGCAAATTGAGCCCGAGATTTGTAGGCCCCTTCGAGATCATTGAGCGAGTTGCGACTGTTGCTTATCGGATCGCACTACCTCCTGCCTTAGCCGATGTGCACGATGTTTTCCACGTTTCACAACTTCGAAAATACGTGCACGATCCAAGTCATGTGGTTAGCTTCGATCAGTTGGAGCTACGTACTGACTTGTCTTACTCGGAGGAGCCTATTCAAATTTTGGACCGCAAGGAAAAGGTGCTACGAAATCGGTCGATGTCCTTGGTCCGCGTGCTTTGGCGGAACCATACAGTCGAGGAGTCGACGTGGGAGATGGAGGCGGAGATGAAGGAGAAGTACCCTGCGTTGTTCGTCTAAATTAAGGTCCGACCCTTGTTCTTAAGTTTCGGGACAAAACTTTTTCTTAGTGGTATATTATGTAGCGCCCCGCTTTCGATAGGCGATGGAACTTCATAATATGCTAGCGCCGAGTCAGATCGGCCGGGAACTCAGATGGCCATCTGACTCGATCGCTAAGCTTGGTAAACGTTAACGCCTTGCGGCATCGATTCAATTCGATTTGGACGGAAGATACGAGAATCGATCCAACTAATGGAACGACTTCTGTTGGAACAAGTCCTAGATGCAGCGGGCTGCGTCTCGGCGCGCGAGCTCTCTATAAGATTCCCTTCGACGGGACCGGACCGCTGTATGGTTTTCTTGGAGCTTTGCCGCTTGGCTTGATTGAAGTGCTTTCGCGTCGTTTTCATGGATGCAATTACAAATTTCGATGCAAGGGGAAAAGAAGGAAATCTAACAAAGTGTTGATGCATTGCAGGAGCTCGCGTAACTAAGGATTGACGTTGCGTAGCGCTTCGACGACCTGCACAAAGCAAAGTGATCGGTGGGTGATTCGGCCCCTTCTTTTCTACTCTGTCCCGCAAACTTATTCCTTGCTTCGAATTCATTCAAATCGAACGATGCCAAGTTAATTGCATGCCAATCCACTAAGTCCAAGAACTCGGGAAAACGTATCGATTTAGAGAAATTTACTCTGAAAATACAAGTCTATCACATAAACCAGAAAGTTTAAAGTTCTAGTAAAAAGATAGACTATTTTACGTGCTGCAAAATATTATGAAACGTCGATCGTGGGTTATGATGTCTCGGACAATTTGGTGCCTACGGGACGCTAAATCGGAGTACGGCTTGGGGAAAATAAAACGTTACATGAGTTGGAGGAAATGATAATGTCGTTCTATACTGTCCGCGCTATACAAAACTGGTTGCATATATAAACTGTTCACGCATTGGCATGGTCATGGACAGCTTGTGCACAAGTTGATATTTTCCTCGAATCGATATCCGGGGCATCGGAATCGACTCGACCTAGGGGGAATGAATAATCGTGCTTCGGCACTGATGCATTGCGGGACCGTCAGTCAGGCTTGCAACCTAGACTGAGCGGGCCGAAATGCCGTTGAGATAGTCCCAAGTGATGTGTAACATCAATGACCGCATATAAGATAGTAGCATGCTCACCTATTGTCTTATGCAGGGTAAATATTATCTCTATTTTTATGCAGGGACGAGCACGGCCGTGGTAAGAAATATGATAAACTGCTATGTTTCACTGTATGCTTTATTTCGCAAAGATGGCTATCGAATATGAACTGAATTCATTTAGTTCTAATAGAAAGACAACTCTAAAGCATGCCTACCCTAACAATCAGAGTCGGTTTAGACGAGTGGGTTCGTCTCGTCCACTTAGCAAGTGTGCTAATCCCATTCCCCCAATTTTCCCAGGTGCGACGGGCGTGCCCAACTAAACTGGAGCTGAAGTCCGGAGAGGCGTTTTGAAGCTCTTCCTATACTGAAGTATTTTGAAGCCAATTCAAGTCGTCGGCTTATGTATAAAGGGGCAAATGTATGGGACGGCGAGCGTTAGTTCAGGCAACTTGTCGAATGTATCTTCTTTCTGTTTTCAATCAATGTAGCCGCAACGGCATCCAATGTAAATTACGACTTGCACTTCATTGCAAGCTATGAATGAAAAGCATTTCTATCTTCCTATACTGCGTCTTATATTCTGATGTGAATTGTGAAGTTTCGACTTGGCGTATTAATATCAAAATTTAACGATAACCATTTGAGAACTTGTCATCTTGCCTTACACGAGCGCAACTCCAGGCTCGTGCGGCATCACGCCTTAGCGAGGACGATCGAATCGGCAAAGTAACACCGGGGACGAACGGTTTGTCGACTCGGGGCGTGACATGCATGCCTTAACAATATTACTTGGCCGCATGGCCTCAAATAATTGCCTTGGCACTTGCTGGCCGCATATGGCCCAATAATTTGCTGAGCCGCATAAGCTCCAATGCAATAGCTTTATTGCATGGCCATTAGCGATTGCTTGCTTGCATGGCCGCATGTATTTGTATTAGCATGAATTGCTTGCATTCATTTGCATGCAATTCCTTAGCAATATTTGTTGGCCGCATATGGCTCACTGCATTTATTGGCCGTATGGCCTTAACATAATATTTATGGCCGTATGGCCTTAGCAATAATTGTAGCCGCATGTACATTTATGTGCTTGGCCGCATACACATTTATGTGCTTGCCACATGAATTTTTTTCCTGAGCCGCATGAGTCCTCCATAGCCCCTGCTAATATTTAGATTACTACATGAATGCTTGTGCCATATTAATTGTTCCCTGACACGATGGTGACTCGTTGTAGTGCACTTTTGACAAATGATATGACATGATAGTGGCCCGACGTGGCGCACTCCTGACAAGTAAACTTGACATGATAAACCTGACATGATATATCTCGATATGCTGTTGCGACGACTAGCTTGACATGACAAGAATGAATGACCTGGACACCGTGGACGATTGTGCTTGTACAAATGAACCAGTCTTGTCTTGCATCATGTCTAGGACAGGGACTCCTGAGTACCACGGTCAGGGGTACCTACTGAATTTTACTAAGGTTAATAACTAGAATAATCCAGTAGTTATGAAGAGATTTCCCAGCTACAGGCAATCCCGTTACCTGGGCGCACTTGTGGATTTGTAGCCTGCCGACGAGTAGGGCACATTTCCAGCACACTGTCATGTGTTGCACCCTTATTGTACTAATATTCGACCTGGGTAACCTGGATGGTCTGCAGGGCTTGTGGCTGTGGAAGAATATCACTGCATCTTGCTAGTAACTAGGCCTGTGATAACCCTAGTTAGTTAAAGTTTCAAGCCGTACTTATTGCTTGACCGTGATTGTTGGATGAGGTATAACCAGTCTAGTCTTGTCTTGATCATGTACAAGATTGTTACGTGACCTGATTTCTTATTTTATCTTGCCGATAAATGGTGGGAGAAACCAAGTTCTGTTCAGATGAAGGGTTACAACCCCGGTCCTTGTTTGGTTTACGGGTTGTAACCTGGTGATCTGAATAGTCCCATGGTTATCTCATCGTATATCACCTGTCATGCTTTTTCATATATTCTATCTTTTATTATATATTATATTCTGTGCTAATTGCTGGTTTTAGTTCCTAAGTGAAGCCTCCTTTGTGGCACTTGCTCTTTCTGGGATCTGATCCAGCTGGTTTGGTATGGCCAGATTTTGGAGCAGCTCCAGACGATCTACCGACTTTCCTGTCCGATGGTAACCACCAGACGTAACCAGGGCAACGAGTGGGTTTCTTTTGTTCTCCCACTTTATTGTAAAATATTCTTTTGAGGCATTTTGCCGACGAGCACGTGTTAGCTCGGTTGCACTTTATTACTGTCTGTCTACGGGCTGTAACATGATTGACAGATCCTAGGGTTGATCATGTATGACTAAAACTTTTTCTAGTCCTCATATTTTGTAACGACTAGCTTCATGATCATCTGAATATATAATGTTTGGGACGCCTTACTATTGTATATTTGGTGATCTTACATCTTGTAACATTTACTTACTTGCTTGTGATTGAGACACTAGGCTTGTTATTGACCATAGGAGACTGTTGGCTTGTAGTTAAACCCTCATATATCTAGACAGCCATGACCGTATAGTGAGGTGGATTCCATTTCATTATACGTAGCTGGCTATGTATGCCCCCGCTCTCCAGTATTCTGGTTCTGGGCGTTACAATATATATATATATATATATATATATATATATATATATATATATATATATATATATATGGAGAATTCTTCAATACATGAATGTATCGATACATGACAAAACAAGTGCATTGAAAAGTGTGAAAGTTGTCTACTTGACTTGAAAGTTAACTTGATATAGCATGTCATATTAACCTGCTAACTTATTTAAGAAACTCCTCCTAGATTATCTTAATTTGGTTGTCATTGAACATTCAATATTTTCATTCAATGTACACAATTACCGTAAAGTACACAATGACCTACAATAGCAAGTTTACCAACCGGTCAAAAGGGAAACATTGCATTAAATGATGTTCCCTACTCTAATCATATTACAAAAAGCCCTTTTAATAAAACCATTGGATCAAAAATGAATGGTCCATATTTGTCATGTATCGATACAATAAAATAGCATTTTGTATTGTAGAAGACCCACACACACATATATATATATATATATATATATATATATATATATATATAAAATATATATTTTATATATATATATATATATATATATATATATGCAAATGACCTCTAGCCTGGTGGTTATGCATGTGCAATTTGCGCTAATATAAGTTTTTTTTGATTTCTAAAACCACATTGCAAGAACGAAGAGAAATGACGTTAAAGTCTTTGGAAAATTCATGTTTCGCCTTAGATGTTACCTCTTATTTGCATAACAACCGCATCTTCATCTCCTATTTACACACAGCATCAGCTCCATTATTAGCACACCTAGCATTGTTGGTATTTTGTCTTGGAGACTAGAAAGAAAGTCCCACATTGCTCACACCAAATGGTGAGTATCTATATATAAAGTTTTGCTTGAGTTGAGATGTGCACATTTGGTATGAAGAGACATATGGGTGCCATGTGGGGGTATTTTTCTAGTAGAAAGAAGGCTAACTCCACAAAAGAACCATTTATGCTTTTTGTCATGCTCACGAGATTCTTTTCTTTGGAGATAAGCCCTGAAGGGACTTAGCGACTCGGGCTCAAGAGCGCAAAGTGGCACTTTGTTGGAGCACTTTGCAAGCAGGTTTAGGCGCGGGTGCAGGCACGGAGGAAGATACGGGCTAGGCTAGGCTCTGTGTGGTCGCGTGCACTCCTGCTTGATGCACCTCAGGGCTTCTATGCGCCTGTTCTGCTGTGTGCGTGGCTTAGTGCACGCACTGTTGTGCGCCTACGCTGTTGTGCGCGTGGCTTAGTGCACGTACTGCTGTGCATCCACACTGCTGTACGTCTGCGCGCCTGTGCTGTTATTAGGCGCTGATTGGAAGATTCAGACGGTTATGGAAAGATTGAGTCAAATTACAGATCCGATTTTTGTAGGATTTAAATTTAATTCAGTTAAATCTTTCTATGATTCGTTCATGTCTTTTCGCAGTCAGCGTACGACCAGGATTAGACTTAGGGTTTCTGCCCAGCTCTACAAATAATCTTTTCGTGTCTTCTTTGAAGATTCACTCAGAAAAAAAAGAAAAAAAATAGTTGAGAGGTCGCTGGCATTGCAGTCCAAAGAGTTCTGCGGGTTCATTCAGGAGGTGATAGCTGTAGGAACGAAATCGTAAAGCAGAATAGTCTAGAGAGGGGTGAATAGAGTAGGCAGCGGAATATTGCTAATTAAAAAACTTGTTAGCAGTTAGATCACAGATATAAAAATAATCACAAAATAAATGATAGTAATAAAAGAGTGATCAGAAGGCAAACACAAGCACAGACATTTATACTGGTTTTTCTCTTGTGAGGATTAATCCAGTCGGAAGAACTCTAGCTTCCAGTTGAATCCACTATTGAAAAATCCTGCAAGTTTTCATACGAAGTCCTTGCAACTTCTACAGACGCTAGCTTTGATACGAAGAACTCGACCAACTTCAATTGTGAAGAGTCAATCTTCAATCAAGCCTCTGATTACAATCGCTATGAAACTTCTAGACCGTACCGCACTGGCAAATCGACTAGAGGATTATAACTGGCTTAGAATTTGAAAATGGAAGCTTTTTAGAACTCTTTGGAAGAAATGTAAGCTTTAGAAGAGAAGAGATTGAAAATGAATTGATGATTTGAAATGATCAAAATCCTTCTCTATTTATAGTTTTTCCAAAGACAGAACTCTGGCAAAATTCCGACAGAACTCTTTGTAACCAACCGCAACTGAAGGGAAACCAAGTTCAAAATCAAACGTTCACATAACGTTCAACTTGGCCGAACTCTGGCCGAACTCTGGCCGAGTTCTGTCAGGGTTTGGTCAGTTGATTTTGTGAAAAATAATTTTGGCTTTTTGAAAAGTCCTTCAGAAGCATTTTGAAAATAGATATTTTTGAAAACATAGGTCATTTTAAAAAAGGTAGGTCAGTTTTGAAAAATGATTTTGGATAGCCTATTTTCCAGTACGACTTGGTGTACAATGTATTCCTAGATTCAATAAAATGAAAAATTACATTACTTTGAAGGAAATACATTATTGAGTGGCAAACAGTTTCGGTCTTGAGCAAAGTAGATATCCATCCATGATCAGTGTCCAAAACGTCGTTAGTAAACATCTGAATTGATTCGTATATCGAGACAGAGTTTAATCAATTATTAAAATCAGGTTTAACCATGACCAATGGGCCAACAATCTTCCCCATTTTGATAATTGACAAACTGTGACCGATATAACATCTTGGTTTTGATCAAGTCAAAAGTGTACCGAAAGTACCGAGAGATAAAATAAAAAAATTGTTCATAACCTGTATCTTATCCATGAACATGTTAGATCTTATTTCTCCCCCGTTGTCACTTAGCAAAATAATTACAAAAGAGAAACCCCGCAATAAATGCATAAGTAACTATCAGTGAAGAAACTCAAAAAAAAATATATGAATAAAGACATTATTTGTAACATTATTGCAACACAGGCATGGTATAAATATTGACAGAAAAATAAGATAAACATATATGGTATAAACAACACAGGCATGGTATTTGTCACAGGCAGGTTTATATGAAGCATAAAGAAAGATAATGCAATTAGACTGAAACAAATAAAATGCTAAGCTGAATAATAAACTAAACTGAGACATATGCCAAACTGAGGCATAAAAACATGTCTATCAAATGTCACAAATCATATCCAAAAAGAGTACTGATAATATCTTGGAATGTCGGAGCATTTCCAAGTAAACATAAGACAAAATAGACAGTCTCAAAAAGTAACATCTCAAAAATCATCCTCATCCTCATCATTATTATCGGCTGTAGTGCCAGCATGTCCAGATGGATCTGCTCCAGAAGTGTCGGCTCCAGAAGTATGTGGAGTAGCACCAGAAGTACGATACAAATCGTATGCGTTCCCTGGCTGGAACAGGGAGTGGACCGCCTCATCATCAATGCGGTAGCCAGATACAGAAGGGTCTCAAAGTAGAGAGCTAGCAGAGTGACCCGTCTGTGCAAATCTCAGATCGGCAAAGGAGTTGGCAATAGCCTGAATCGAGTCACGTCACGGAACTCATGTTCCCTGGAGATGTCAACGAAGCATGACTGCAGATCTGAAAGATGCTGGTGAATACCCTCAAAGGTCATAGGGTAAGACTGAGGAGGACCAGGTGCTGTAGGAGTAGGTGCAGGAAGAGCAGGTGCAGTAGGTGGAGGAACAGTGGCAATGCTCCGACGAGAAAGTTTGAGGAACTTGGGCTCAGGGTCAAGAGCACAAGTGGATAAGTCAATATCAAATCTCTGAAAGATGCGTGGGATGATCATCGCATAAGAGAGGTTGCAGTCTCTTCCGCGACATCTACCCGTCATCTGAATAATAGTCTTAGTGGCAGAAAAATGAATCCCCTTAAGAATGTGATATAAAGCAGAAAGCTCGAGTGCAGTGACATCATCTTTTAAAGTGGATTTGGAAGTAGAGTGGAATAGATGATGCAATGTAATTCGTAGTTAAACAAGTTCAAGTTATTGGCCTTGAACTTTCCAGGACGAGCACGTGCGGGCGCACAAAGCTCATTCTTGAAACTGACGAGAGTCGTACCCTCGGGAAAATCGAAATCAGTGATGTCATCGAGCGGGGCACCTTCGTTTGGAAGACCAAGGATTTCTGCTAACAATTCATCATTGAACTCGATATATATCCTGCCGACACGAGTTCTCGCGATAAAAGTGTCTAACACGAAATTATAGTAAAATAGTCTAATTGCATTAGTAGCTATAGGGAATTGTAAAGTAGCAAGGTGATGTAACCCTAATGCCTCAAAGTAAGAACGATGGTCAGGAATACAGTCCACTTGATCGGAGATCCGGTACATATAGTACGCATAATAAAGTCGGTATACCAAAGTAATGCTTGGTCGGGAGTTTTGAAATAAAACTCATCCGATTGGACCGGAGAAAAGAGGGAATCCGTATGCGGATCAGAAGACGATGCCTCTTCACTAGCATTGGTCTTCTTCCTCTTGAAAGGATTGAATCCCTTAGGCATTCTATCCCGAAAACTAGAAACCATAATAGTTTGAAAGTGGAGGAGAGAAGGGATTATACCTTCCGAGAATCAGGTATGGTGTAGAGGACGAGATTCTTCGCACACGAATCCAAATTTTGGACGAAGATCTCCACGTAGATTGGAAGAAGGAAGTTGGAGAAGAACTAAGGTTTTCGGGGCACTGCTGCTGCTGTTTGATGTGGTTTAGAAGAATGAAGAAGATGGGGGCCTCGGGTTCTGACTGATACATATATATATACCCAACCGAACTCTGGCCGAATTCGGACCGAACTCGGACCGAATTCGCCAAGGGTTGCCTGGCTATATAAAAAAAAATTATGGGGCCACATCTTTTTCATCAATTTATTTCAAATATTTAATTCAAAGTTTAGTAATTTTAAATTTCAAATAATATAATTAATATTATTTTATAAATTAATATTCTTTACTCAGCATCTGTCTCAGATTAGCTGTAGGAGTACTGTCCCAGCTAACGGAGGTTCACCGGAGAACTCTTAAATACCGCTTCGCTTCGACCGTAGTCGTGGTGACAGATAGACTCTTTTTAGGCTTATCTCAAAAACAGTTATTGAGTATTGAATAAATTAATTAATAAAATAAAATTAATTAATATTATTGACATCTAAAATTCCTAATTCTCGACGTAAATAATTGAAACGATCTTCCGCTAGAGGTGTTGTGAGTATGTCAGCTAATTGATTCTGTGTGTCTATGTATACAAGGTCTATATCTCCATTTTGTTGATGATCTCTAAGAAAGTGATATCGAATCTCGATATGTTTAGTACGAGAGTGGCATACTGGATTCTTAGTCAAATTAATAGAACTAGTGTTGTCACAGAAAATGGGTATGTGTGTAAAATGCAATCCATAGTCTTCTAAAGTTTGCTTCATCCACAAAATTTGTGCACAACAATGTCCTGCGGCGATATACTCAGCCTCGGTTGTTGATAATGCGACAGAATTTTGCTTTTTGCTAAACCAAGAGACTAGAGCTTTTTTAGGAAATGACATATGTCGCTGGTACTTTTTCTATCTACTTTGCATCCGGCAAAATCAGCATCAGAATAATCGGTTAGGTCAAATGACGTAGTTTTGGGATACCATAAGCCGACAGAAGAAGTGCCTTTAAGGTATCGAAAGATACGCTTAACTGCGCACAGATGTGATTCCTTAGGATTAGCTTGAAAACGTGCACACAAGCAAACACTAAACATAATGTCTGGTCGACTAGCAGTTAAATACAGTAAGCTACCGATCATACCTCGATACTTACGTATATCGACGGGTTTGCCTTGTTCATCAGTATCAAGCTTGGTTGAAGTTGCCATTGGAGTGCTAAGTGGCTTGATTGCTTTCAGGTCGAACTTCTTTAATAGATCTTTTGTGTACTTTGCTTGATTTATGAACGTCCCATTGTTGGTTTGTTTGATTTGCAGTCCGAGAAAGAATTTTAGCTCTCCCATCATGCTCATCTCAAACTCATTCTGCATACACTTTGAAAATTCTTGACAAAGAGATTCATCAGTAGATCCAAAAATAATATCATCTACATAGACTTGAATCAAAAGAATGTTGTTATTCAAAGATTATATAAATAATATAGTGTCAACGTTTTCCTTTGAAAAATCGTTATCAAGTAGAAAAGAGCTTAGACGATCGTACCAAGCACGAGGGGCTTGTTTCAAACCATATAAATCTTTCTTCAACTTGAAAACATAATCAGGATATTTGAAATCAGTAAAATCGGGAGGTTGAGCTACATAAACTTCTTCTTTTATAAAATCATTTAAAAATGTGTTTTTGACATCCATTTGAAATAACTTAAAATTATTAAAATATGCAAATGTACATAACATGCGAATGGATTCTAATCTCGCAACTGGGGCATAAGTCTCATCGCAGTCGATACCTTCTTCTTGATTATATCCTTGAGCTACGAGTCGAGCCTTATTACGAGTTACTAAACCATTCTCATTCAGTTTGTTTCGGAATACCCAACGGGTGCCAATGACCGAATGATCAATGAGCTTGGTAACAAGTTCCCAAACTTGATTCCGTTCGAATTGGTTTACTTCCTCTTGCATAGCATCTAACAAAAAATTATCACTACATGCTTCTTCAACATTTTTGGGTTCAAACTGTGAAACAAAAGCAACACAAGAAGATATATCTTTATTGGAGGAATGAGTACTTACACCCTTGGTAATCTCACCAATTACCAAGTCCTTTGGATTATCTGCCAAGAATCTCATCGCTTTTGGTGTAGCCTCGGGATTGCTGGTTCCTGCTTCTTTGCTTGAAGACTCAGCTGGGGCTTGGTGTGAAGGTTCTGCATCTTTGTGTGAAGGTTTTGCAGTAGCTGTACTTGGTGTAATTACGTCTTCATTGTCGTCATCGTCTGAGTGTTGATTTAGCTCATCAAACTTGACATTGATTGATTCTTCGATGATCATGGTTCTTTTGTTGAAGACCCTGTACCCTTTGCTCTTTGCTGCATAACCTATAAATATACCTTCATCGACCTTTTCATCAAATTTACTCAGATTGTCTTTAGTATTAAGAATAAAGCATTTCCAACCAAAAAATCTTAAAATATAAAACATTGGGTGTTCTATCAAACCATAGTTCATAGGGAGTCTTCTTCGATATAGGTCGAATTAGAACCCTATTGAGAATATAGCACGCTGTATTGACAGCTTCAGCCCAAAAGTATCTAGATAGACTAAACTGGTTTAACATTACTCTAGCCATTTCAGATAGAGTCCTGTTCTTGCATTCAACAACTCCATTTTGTTGTGGAGTCCTAGGGCAAGAGAATTCATGCACATAATCGTGTGTGTCATAAAATTGCTTGAATTCTGCATTCTCAA
Source organism: Iris pallida (assembly GCA_029216955.1). Classification (NCBI taxonomy): domain Eukaryota; kingdom Viridiplantae; phylum Streptophyta; class Magnoliopsida; order Asparagales; family Iridaceae; genus Iris; species Iris pallida. Next base: position 4,547,693 of record JANAVB010044814.1, on the reverse strand, counting down.
ATTCACCGCCATGATCACTACGAATGCGGGTAATCATGAACCCTTTTTCATTCTGTACTTTCTTGCAAAAGGTGACGAATTCTGATAATGTATCGTTCTTGCGTGCAAGAAAATATACCCATGTATATCTAAAAAAATCATCTACAATGACAAATGCATATAACTTACCACCTAGACTAGCAATTCTACTTGGTCCAAATAAGTCCATATGCAACAATTGTAGAGGTCTAGTGGTACTTACAGCATTCTTGGATTTAAAGGCGGATCGGGTAGCTTTGTTCTTTTCACATTCACTACATACCGTATCCTTCTTGAAAGATATGTCCGGTAAGTCGCGTACCAACTTCTTTGTAGATTGTCTTGAAATTGTATCTATGTTTGCATGACCGAGTCTCATATGCCATAGTTGACTCTCAATGCTTTTGGCCATCAAACATCTACCTGCTTTGTTAGCATCTTCCAACAAATAGAAAACATATATATTGTCTTCCCTGATACCTTCAAAGATAGTACTACCAGTTGAACTGTCAACTATATTACATTTGTCTTTGACAAAGTTAATGCCATAACCATGATCAGCTAAATGGCTTATGCTGAGCAGATTATGTTTTAACTCGGTAACTAGACAGACATCTTTAATCACAGGATAGGGAGCCTTACCAATGTCACCGATACCGATTATGTACCCTCTTATATTATTACCGAAGGAGACGTATCCTTCTTTATTCTTCTTCGACAGTGTTGCGAATAATGAAGCGTCACCGGTCATGTGCCGTGAGCAACCGCTGTCGAGGATCCATTTGCTCCTAGCATGTGAAGGGCGTTCCACCTACAAAATAATTTACAGATGAAACTCTTGGTACCCATTTCTTGTAGGGTCCTGACTGGTTAGTTTTTTGTATCCATGCATAAATATTTAAATCTACTAACTTTCTGATTCTACATACAGAGGATATATGACCAATGAGGCCACAATAATGACATTTTGCATGTTGAGTGTTGAAAGTTGTGTGAGGTGCATGATTGGTAAGTTTTGGTTTTCTAGTATAGAAGAATGCATGCCTATTAGTCTTCTTGGGCATAGGTTTGGTATGGTTTGGTCTGACAGTGTTTGGTTTGGGCGTGTTCGATGATTCGATAATTGACACGTGTTAGAATATGAAGCAGCAACTTCAGGCCATTTTCCTAAACTAATTCCAACTTTTTGGAAGTGTCATACAATCTAGTATAGTCAGATGTAAGTGTTTCAATTCTGACTTGTGCACACTGGAGACTCTTTCTCTCCTTAGATAGGTCTTTCTTTAACTGGATAATAGTTTGGTTTTTTTCTTCGGATAGCTTAACAGTCTCGTGTAACAACAACTTAATAGATGAAAGCTCACCAAACTCAATTGAAGAGTCATTATTTCTAACATGATCTAGTTGGTCGGTAAGTCTTCCTATTTCACCTTTCTACTCTTTGAGTACCTTCTTAGAGGTTTCATATTTACTACGCAGTTTCCTGTAATCATTTAACAGGTCACTGAAAGCCTCTCCTAGTTGCTCAAAGGTAAAATCATTATAAGGATCAAATAGAGGATTAGCATGATTACCTGATCGCAAGCCATCAAGCATACATTTGTAGCATCATCTGATTGTTCGTCTTCTGAATCGCTGGCTTCGCTTTCATACGATATGCTTGTGTTGGCGTACTTTCTTGATGTAGATCGCTTCAGGTAGCCTTTGTCATATTTGCTGCTTTTCTTTGATGATGATGATGCTGTTGGACAATCTTTCTTCATGTGTTCTTTCTTCTTGCATCCGTAGCAAATAGGATCTTCCTCGTTGTTGTTGTTGTTGCTGTCTTTTGTTCTCCTGTTAAATCTTATGAACTTCTTGAATTTTCTTACCAGAAGGGCTTGATCTTCAGAGTCAGAGTCGCTGTCGTCAGAATCATCTTTGACAGTTCTTCTATGTTGAGCCTTGAGAACGATCGACTTCTCTGACTTCTCCTTTGGTGTAGCATCTTCAAAGTCTTGAAGTTCTAACTCGTGAGTGAGTAGCTTACCCATGAGTGTTTTCAGAGACATTGTTGAGAGGTTATTTCCTTCAATGATTGCTGTAGCCTTTGGAATCCAGTTCTTTGTGAGAGCTCGTAGAAGTTTACAAATTTTTTCATGGTTACTGTAATCCTTGCCTAATGAAGACAAAGGATTTACAATATCCAAGAATCTCGTAAACATCTGAGTGACTGATTCACTTGGCTTCATTTTGAACGCCTCGTACTCCTGAGTAAGTCTGCTGATTTTCGACTCATTGACTTGTGTTGTTCCTTCGTGGGTTACTTCGAGAAGTTTTCACACTTTATTTGATGTTGTGCAGGTAGACACCCTGTTGAATTCAGTTCTGTCTAAAGCACAAAATAAAGCGTTACTAGCACGTGCGTCAAGACTGGCCTTTTTCTTTTCATCCTCTGTATATTTGTCATGTGGTTTTTCAACTAAAACTCCATCAACATTAATACGAGAAGGCTTTTTGTATCCATCAATAACTACAGACCATAAGTCAAAATCAAGAGATTTCAGGAAGAAACTCATACGTGTTTTCCAATAAGTGTAGTTTGTGCCGTCAAACAGTGGAGGTCTGTTTGTGGCTTGGCCTTCACTTGTGAATTTCACAGTTGCCATGTGTAATTCTGTGATCTATATAACAATTGAAAAATAACTGAATATAGCTGCAATTTTACCTTGCTTTACCTGTATAACCCGTTCTGATACCAATTGTAGGAACGAAATCGTAAAGCAGAATACTCTAAAGGGGGGTGAATAGAGTAGGCAGCAGAATATTGCTAATTAAAAAACTTGTTAGCAGTTAGATCACAGATATAAAAATAATCACAAAATAAATGACAATAATAAAAGAATGATCAGAAGGCAAATGCAAACATAGAGATTTATACTGGTTTCCCTCTTGTGAAGACTAATCCAGTCGGAAGAACTCTAGCTTCCAGTTGAATCCACTATTAGAAAATTCTGCAAGTTTTCATACGAAGTCCTTGCAACTTCTACAGACGCGAGCTTTGATACGAAGAACTCGACCAACTTCAATTGTGAAGAGTCAATCTTCAATCAAGCCTCTTATTACAATCGCTCTGAAACTTTTAAACCGTACCGCACTGGCAAATCGACTAGAGGATTGTAACTGGCTTGAAATTTGAAAATGGAAGCTTTTTAGAACTCTTTGGAAGAAATATAAGCTTTAGAAGAGAATAGATTGAAAGTAAATTGGTGATTTGAAATGATCGAAATTCTTCTCTATTTATAGTTTTTCCAAAGGCAGAACTCTGACAGAATTCGGGCATAATTCGGACAGAACTCTTTGTAACCAACCGCAACTGAAGGGAGACCAAGTTCAAAATCAAACGTTCACATAACGTTCAACTTGGCCGAACTCTGGCTGAGTTCTGTCAGGGTTTGGTCAGTTGATTTTGTGAAAAATAATTTTGGCTTTTTGAAAAGTCCTTCAGAAGCTTTTTAAAAAATAGATATTTTTCAAAAACATAGGTCATTTTAAAAAGATAGGTTAGTTTTGAAAAATGATTTTGGATAGCCTATTTGCCAGTATGACTTGGTGTACAATGTATTCCTAGACTCAATAAAATGAAAAATTACATTGCTTTGAAGGAAATACATTATTGAGTGACAAACAGCTTCGGTCTTGAGCGGAATAGATATCCATCCTTGATTAGTGTCCAAAACGTCGTTAGTAAACATCTGAATTGATTCGTATATCGAGACAGAGTTTGATTAATTATTAAAATCAAGTTTGACCATGACCAAAGGGCCAACAACAGCGAGCATTCCATAAGTTCTTTTTGTTCGAACTTGCTGGTTCCTGGGAGCATATGCAGTAGGGTGAATCTTGTTTTGAACAACGATAATCTTCATCATCCCAGCAGAGTTGCATCTTCATCTTCCTCCATCTTCGAGATAGAGGGCTACAGGATCTGTAGAGAAGCAAATTCTTTTGCTTTTAATTCTCTGAAGTTCCTCATATACAGAGTGCGTAAGCAATTATGTTTACAGAATCACTCTGTTTACTTACGTTCTTCCATCTAAGATCTGTTTCGGGAATAACAAGCATCATGTTGCTTACTCTTCTTTCAAATTACTCGATAGGAGTCATTTGTTATAATCTGGCACTGTCGGTTTGTCTCCTTAGTTGCCTCATTTGAGTTTAATTATTTAAGCCAATTAGAAATGCGAGAAATTAATATTTTGTAACGTGGAAAATCGTTTCCTAAACCGTGAAAATCGTTAAGGACCCAAAGAAATCACACAAATCAATTACTCTAAAAATCCAAACACAACGATCTTTATATAAAAAATCCTGACGAAAAAAACTTACGGGACAATCGAAGTCCAGCCCCAAAAAAATCCTCCACTGAAGAAATAAAGAAAATATACCGACTCCATTACGAACTCCTCCCCCGAGACACACGAATCATCGAAGTACTTCAGATAGATATAAATAGATTACAATAAGTACAAAAGATTACCGAAAATGAGAAGGCAAGAAAGAACCGATGTATAACTTTTCGAAGTGCCTCTCTTCAAATCAATCCGCAGAAACTCTGAATCACTTCTTCCTTTCCTTAGAAAATTGTACCATTTGATAAACACTCTCCTTAAATTGTAATGTGTCGAGTTTAGGGTTAGGAAACACCTATTTAAAGTACCCCACTCTCGAAAAGACTAGTCCGTTGATCATGATCTGACGGTGTTTAATAAAACACCAAAAATAACCTTCAGCCTCGACAACGGAATAGCGGTGGTATACCGACAATGGTATAGTGACGGTATACCGGCAACGGTATACCAAATAATGGATATTTTGAGTCATAACTGATCTATAATAAAAACATGTTTCACTAGTATACAAATGGTATACCGGCAGTGGTATACCGCTTGCATTGATACGACTTTTTCTAAACGTTTAATACACACTCAAATCGAGCCTCCTTTGTCGCTTTCGACTCCACGAGCTTCTACGACATATAAATATTGCTCGTCGCATTCTGGGGTGCTCTACGTATAGGTTGGGAACCCAACCAACACCAACATATATTCATCTTTTCAATTAGATGGAGGAACTCGTCATTTCGACGATCCTCCTACAATACTCAAAATTTTCTTTTGGCAGAACCTTTGTGAGAAAATATCTGCTCCATTGTCCTCCGTATGAACCTTGTCAAGCATCGCGTCCTTTGCCTCTAGCACATCTTGTATTCAGTAATATCGAGTTATGAGATGCTTAGATCGATTATAAAATATTAGATTATTTCCAAGGTGGATAGCACTTTGGCTATTGCAAAGCAAAATGAACTACTCTTGCTTAACCTCCATATCATGTAGGAACTTATTCATCCATAATAACTCCTTGCAAGCCTTCGTCACCATAATAAACTCTGCATCTGTTGTGGACAATATAACACACTTTTGCAACAACGACTGCCACGAGCCGGAAGTCGATTTCCTGGTATCTATATCTCCATCCATATCAGCGTCAGTATAACCAGCTTCGGTTCGTCACTCACAAATAAAATCTTCCAATCAGCAGTGCCCTGAAGATAACGAAAGATCCATTTGACCGCCCTCTAATGTATCCTCTCCGGATTGAATAAATACGTGCCAACCACACAAACTACATGAGTAATATTTGACTTTGTACATACCATGACATACATAAAACTTTCCACTATTAAAGGATATGGAACTCACTCCATATCTTCCATTCCGTCCTCGGTATATGGACAATCTTCGTAGTGAGCCTTGTAGCTCCTCTTCCTGAAATTTTTAAAATTTGTATTTATTTTTGAAATCATGGTTTTAAAACAAAACTTTCTCGAATTGTATAAATGTAATTTAACTATTTTTATTTCTGTATATGTTTAAAAAAATCATTTTGAGGAAAACTCTTTTCAAATCGTTCAAAAATGATTTTCTATTATTTT